>VZRS01009362.1:47139-104635 GCA_013398055.1 Ifrita kowaldi
TTTTTCTACTTCTTTCTTTCCTTCTCTCTCTCTCATATTTACCATCAAATAAAACCCATGCTATTGACTGGCAGATGGTCGCATTTGCACCCTAATTCAGGCAGGGGAATTTCTAAAGAACCCTAATAATGGGATCTTAACAGACATCAAGTACACTCAAGACTTTAGTGGAAGCATGGACTATAATGAAACCTGTATTTGGACTCTGATTTTACATTAACTTCTCTGTAAAACTGGGCAAAAGTATGCTTTACAGCTATGAAGTCGTGACAAACTTCTGCTATAAAAAAGTTTTGTTTCCTGCTGTCTTTCTGTATCTTTTTTCTATTTCTTTATATTTTATACTTATTGTGAATTTGATCTCTTTGACACCGTGGTTGTTAAAACAGTGATATAAATATTAACATTACTTATTCCAATGCTTGGTATTTTGGGGGGATGCCAGAAGCCACCACATAATCTATTAAGAAAGAAGTCAATTTATAGCTCTTTACTAGAGCAGGTGGCTAGGTGGTGGTGTCCTGTTTATTTCCATGTTACTATCGAGTTTCAATGCTATCATATTTTTAGCCTAAATACTACAAAGAAAAGTATAATTTCATTAATGTTAGTTTTCCACTACCCTTTCATATTTTGGCAAGAGAAAAAATGGTAGTAATAGATCATATGTATTCTGTGCATTATATTATAGGCATGGGTAAATTAATGGTTTCAATATCCTTAAAAAAGAAAAGTAAATATATTTTTTTTCTAATTGAGAAAACTATAATCCACATATATCAGTCAGCATGTGTGGAAAGCGGTTTTAATTAAGAAATAGAGCAAAGTCTTGAAGTAAGTGTAGCAGCCAGGCCTGGGAAGCAGCTGCAACAGAGAAATCTATATCTTTTAAAGGATTTAGATCTGCTGCACAGTTTGGTTGGCATGTGGCAAATTAAATTTAATGTTAATTCATGTAAATTTATTAGCCTCTTTCTTTAGAGTCCCCCATGTTTTCATTGTACATTGTGTTTCAGTACAGATGATAATAAACTCATACAGATGCCACCAGTCATCAGTGCAACATTAATTACTGACTTGCTCAGAAAGTATTTACAGCCAGAGCTGGGACTGGCTGTGCAGAGCTGGCAGTGCAGCTACCATCAGCTGGAAAAACAGAAAGCTGTTCAGCAAATGCTGCTTCAAATCACTGAGAGGGGGACAGAGGGGAAGGAAAAGGAGAGAGCAGGGAAGGTGAGAAGGTCACATTGGAGGTGTTCTCTGGAATTTGAATTACCAACTCTAAACTGCAAAGCTGACAAATGTTATCTCTGGACTCAAAACTTGCATTCCAAATGCAAATAGGGCCCAGAAAAGGTCTGAGATTTTAAAAAACTATTTTGTGATGTCAGCTCAGAGTCATTCATATTAACCCACCACATCAGATCCCACTGGGAAGAGCAAATATAAATATTTATGGTTAGGATGAAGGTGAGAAAAGCAGAAGGTAGGAAGGATAAAAGCATCTAACATATAACAAAGCTGCCTCTGGCTTAGGACTGTGGAACAAATGACTAATGGCTTGTGTTTTCAGAGCACACCAAGCAGAGATACAGCTTATTTTATAAAGCTGTTGATGAGATCACCATTTTATGGACACCTCAACAATGGAACAGACAAATTCACTCAAATGAAAATTGGAGTTCCAAGTTGTGCTCAACCTGAGGGTATTCAAATATAAAAGAGCTTTTGAAGCAGCCAGCAGTCTGTACAACATGTTAGATGAGGCCCTTTTACATCCTTCTCATTAAGTTGAAGTGAGGTAATCAAGAATCATTATGAACAAATTTACCATTTTTTTCCATATATTATCCAAACCATAGTGAAGCATCATTATTATATACAGTAACTCTCTCCATATATATGAACTGCAGAAATGAGATGACCGTGTCTATCCCCATTTTATCAGTGAAGATGGTTACCTTGCAGAGCAAGGAAAGAGCTGAATACAATACTTAGGTCAATAAGTATTTATCCAATACCACCACAATTTCCTTTTAGGGCATTAAAGGACAATTGAAATGTTGCAGTTCAAAGTCTTGATTCATAACTTAATGGACATCAGTCCACATCATGAAAATATATTTTATCTCAAATTTTTTTGTCAGCTTACTCTGTTTTCTCAGTAGAAGAAAACACAGATTAGAAATATATAATAAAGTAACTTTAATGCAAGATCCTGAGTGTACTTTTATTAGGAAATGCAAAAATCTGTCTTACATTTGTCTTCCTTGAGATCTCTCTTGCTTGGACAGAACTTCTGTACTTATATTGAACCCATCAGACTGACAATAGATGTATATTTTTAACTTCTTTATTGTTTCTATACAAAATAATCACCTGGAATTTTCCTGTACTTCAATTAAAATGTTGAGTAAAGTTATTCTTACATATGTCTATTAAGTGATCATGGCATCAATTAGATTGATTTGTAAATACAACATTTCACGCTGTTTGCCTCGTGGAAGAATAAGGTTAAGAAAAGGAATGGAGGAAACTGGGAGAGAAAGGAATGCAATCATCTGTTAAAAAACCCTCAAGATATTATCAATCCCCATGTCTGCCTAATTAGTCATAACATCTGGCAAACTTCTATTTTCAAGTGCAGTAGCATGTATAATGTTGAAATGACAATGACAATACTGATAGTGTTTAAATTACATATTTAAAAAACCAAACCATAACAAAAAACCAACAAACAAATCACACAAAAATCTGTTATTTTATCACTTTCTGCTCCATAACAAACTGAAGAATTTTCTGTCACTTTCTCTTGCTGTTGCATATATTCCACACCTGTCAGAGTTTGCAGAGTGGTGCCATTGTGTTCTTTGTGATACACAAAGCTGGAAATACCTTTGGACCTGGTGAATTAAACTCAGCTTGAACACAGTCATAAAGGATTTGCCATTTACTTTGGGAAAGAGAAGCTGTACAGACAAGGTAACTCTATTTCAAAATGGTAACTGAAAACATCTTAAGCTTTCCTCCTCTTCCATTAGGAATAAAGCCCAGAAATCTGCAGCAATACCTGTCTTGAGAAACATAGGAGAACACAAAGGTTTGCCACAACTATGCCACAAAACTTCCTCAGAATTACAACCCCCCTTTGGCATTTTCCTCTCCCATTGGAGCTCTGTGGCAACAACAAGGTAGTGTTCTATAAAAATATAGAAATTCTAAAATTTAGTTAGTTTACTATTTTGTAAAAAGACTAAATGAAAATGAACCAGATATCTTTGACAATATACCCCCCTACTGTCCCATCCCCAAACCAGGAATGTATATGCTGTGGATTCACAAAGGATATGTTTCACTAACAAACTATGAGTTTATGTCATTTTCATTGTGTCACTTCAGTCACATGCCATGCAACTATAGACTATAAGAATATATATAGTCTTATTTGACTTATATGGACACAATAAGGGATAGGATATTATATCAATCATGACATAATGAATATTTTAAGGTAGTTAAATGAGTATTTAAGACTCAATTTTTCAAAAAGAACAATTTGTTTGTAGTTAACGAAATAAGTATAAGAGGACTTTATACAAATTTTATACAGTTTCATGGAACTACCTAGGCCTGGAAAGGGAACAAGTCTTCCACATCATTATAATTTTCAGTATTTGTTTTCATTTATCATAAGTACAACAAAATAAGTTTGTCTCTTTGGGCCTTTTTTACACCAAGATCATAGGCAGAAGGGTAACAGGATTCCCAGCTAGTCCTCTAACCTTGTGTCCTAATCAGAGAGCTACTGGCTTTTTTAGCTATATAATTTTTCTCTGCAGAGCCTTCACCTTTGTCATGATCCAGTTTCAAGTTATTAGAAATGCTTCTGCTGGAATTGAGGTGCAAACAAGACCATATGCTAAAGTCAATAGTATGAATTTTATTTGGTAGTAAATATAAGATAGAGAGAGAGAGAAGAAGAAAGAGAAATAAGCACAAAACAGATGGGGGAACAGAAAGAGAGAGAAACAGAATAAAGAAAATATCACCACTCCATGGATCCCACCGACATCCTGATGATCCTCTCCAGCTGTTCTTGGTGGTGAAGGTCCCCAGAGAAGCACAGAATGGATTAATGTATGCTCAGGCCAAATGAGAACGCCCTGGCACCTCCCCCAGGCAGGGCCCAGTCTCTTGCAGCAGACTCTGGATCTGTTGCCTCATTTTGCATCACGTGCAGTGCTGTGGTGCAAGGCCTCTGGGGAGTGATTTGGGGTTCTTTGATGGATTAGGGCACTCCCTCAGCTACCTCCCACATGAATGTCCCACGGATGTGGCCAATGGGGCTGGGGATTTCATAGCTGGACAGGTTTGTGTAAGGGAGGATGGATGATCTCTGCCTCTGACCAGAGGTTACATTCGAAACCTCTTCCCCACTCCTCGTTTCAGGGAGAGTCTGTGTAAACCTGGCCCCTGTGGGCTGTGGTGTCCCCCACCCCAAACCCAGCCAGGGAAGAATTTCTGCTGCGTTTGGCTCTCTTGTGACACATTCCTTTCCTTCAGCCTTGTTTGTTTCTCACTAAATTTGAAATGATTGAACAATAGTATCCCCTTTATCTTATTTAGGCAGCTTAACTCAGCCCAGAGTTCTGTGAGTTAAGCTTCCGTGGTTGTAGTTTCTTTATACAATTTTTGCTGTAATGGGCAAAACTTCGTAACAATGTTTAAGGCATGAACTCTTTCAGTCCCTGACAACCTTCCACCATCCTTCTCTATCCGTATGACGTTCTGCAGTCCAAGATGTTGCTTTACCCAATTTAACTCAAATTTTTAGCTTTTTACCTTTTCTATCACTGAGCAAATTTGAATCTTAAATGTCATGGTTATATGATGAAAATCAGAACAGAAATGATACACATAGATTATATTATGACATTAGTTTTTAATTCTTGTACATTGGAGATCTATGCAATTAGAAACGTTAGACAGGAAGACTCATATAGCACCAACTGAAATCTATTCAGCTTCCTTGTATCCATGGCAATAAAATATTATTTAGGTAATTTACCAAAATGCCTAAAATAAGAAAGACTAGGGGGACTATTATCTTGCACAAGGCATTTGCTTTCATTGCAATTGCTTCTTACATTCTTACATTGTTATGATAAACAAGCACAGGTGCTCAAATTTCAAATAATAATTTTAAATAAGATGGTAATTACAACCTAAAGGAGAATGCCTGAGACAGCATGCAGCCAAAGCTTACTGTTGGATCAATAACTGTTCAGCAAAGCCTTTTCTGTCCACATTCCATCTACTAAGCATGAGTTAGTTAAATAATTTGATTTTTTCTCTGTTGTCACACAGCATGATGAGGTATTGCTAATAACTTAGGAGCCATTCAAATAAAATCTGATAAGTATGGCTACAGATAATTTCAGTATGAGAGCACAAGATACAAACAAGAGGTAATGAAAAAAAAAATTCCATTAAAACTACAAGAATCTTTTCTGTCAGATAATTCAAGCAGATGTCCAGTAAAAGCTTTATATTTTCAGAAAAAGGGGAAAGGGGTGGCAGAAGAACAGCTATATCGACTCTTCAGCATTCCTAAGTATCTTCATTAGCATTAATATGAGTAATCTTAGAAATGAGTGAAGAACCTAGTTTCTAGTGTAAATTTATTGACATAAATAACTTAAATGAAACTAATGAACTTAAAATTTGATTCAGCTCTAAGCTATTTATAAGTAACTTTTCAAAAAAGAGAGACAATACAATTCTGCAATTTATCCCCGAGTGCATTAATTTAAATGAATGTTGACAATTAAATTAAAAGTTTTAATTGTTATCCAGAGGAAACTTATATTCATTAAGAAAAAAAAAAAGAAAACAATAAAATTTATTTAAAGTTTCTCATATTCTACAAATGAAGGCATGTGCTTTCTCCCTTGGTGGCTGAGTCAGTTAGTAGATGGATCATTACCACATTAGTAACTGTTTGAAGGGATCAAAGACTTTTTGGGGTGTACTCAGGTTAGGTTTTCCAGTTCTGATACTCAGTTTAGTAGAACCAGACATGGACGACAGAGATGTATCTCAATTCCCAGGGAGAAAGGCAGATAAAATCATCTTTCCCCTAGCTGAAGATATACACCCGACAACCTTTAAAAAAGTCAATGATATATCATGCTTATGTACATTAGGCAACCATGTTCTTTATACTTGGCCTTTAAAATGAGCTAAGAGTTACCTTTATAGTCTCATCTAAATCAGCCTCTAGGTAATCTTTTTGTTCTTGTGAGCCCCTACCCAAGTCATGGGTAAGTTATTGAGAAGCACAAAACAATATATCTGGCATGCTTGGTGGACATACAAGTAAGAGAGAAAAATATTTTCCCGGAGCCTATTGTTCACTATTGAAGAGGACCTGGCTGGATATGTTTCTGAGCTGTACAAAAACTTCATGATGCACCACTTTTATCTTTGGTTAATAACTCATTTCTTTCTACAGATGAAGAGTAAAATCGACAACCAGGCCTTTTGCCAGTATCCCCCCTCAATAGCACAGCGGGGCCACTCCTGGACAACTTGATTCATCTTTAAGGCACCATTATGCATTTTTACTTGCAAAATTCTCATTGATATCAGTTCTAATTTTGCCTAAGAATTGCACAAAGAGGCCATGAAGTATTGATATTTTAAAAGCCACCATTATTTATGTAAAAACTGAAAAAAGAATAGCACATTTAATTGCATAATACATCCATTTATCGGGAGTATAAACTAACTTTTCATGAAAATGGATGCAAAATAGGAAAAGATGGATGTGAGAAAGGAGTCACAGGACTGCTCTTTACAGTACCACGTGCAGAAGATCTATACAAATAAATAAATAAATAAACAAATACTAACAGCTTTTAAAAAGAGGGTTTCTATATTGAACTTTTCCCACCACCACTACTCAATATTCTAAGCAAGAATCCTTAACTGGTTCACCTGTGGTATTATAGAACATACTGCAATTTGGTCTAATTAGCTCTGGCTCTATACTATTTGGGGATTCATATTGTGAAGCAAGAGCTATTGCCATATGCTTCAGCATTATGGGAAGGTGTATAAAGTTTTCAATCAGCACTTCAAATATTTTCAAATATAAGACAATCGTGGCATACTCATTTACTCCCAAATCGTTTCTTCTGATCTAGCCAGCTTGATACTTTTTGGTCTCTGCTTCAAATGATCTTGTGTATCACCTCCTCCTCTGTGTATCCTTTTCTTGTCATATTTCTCCCTGTCACTTGTTGCCCTATTAAAAAAGAGTAGCAACACAATCTATTATGATGATATTTCTTCTTTGTGCTTTGCACTTCACCACATCATCCCGTATAAAGCTATTTATACTCCTTGACAGACTACTTTTTTTATTTGAGATTGTCTTTATTTTGTAAGGTATTCATTTTGTCATTATTTCTAGATATGCTATTTGAATAGCATTTATGCTCAGCATTGAGTGAGGAAAATATTTTTATAAGTGAATTTAAAGACATAGCATAGTATATCAAGTTCTAATTTCTGTAAATTTCAGAATTTCTAGGAGAAATAATATTTTTCCAAAACTAAGATGATAATTTATAATTGTTTAGAGAAATTCAGAGCTTTAGATCAGAACAGTGATTTTTTTTAATGGTAAAATGGTAAAAACACAGACTATTTCAACCCTACTTCTTAGCACAAAGCAGTTCCCAGTGTTTGCTGCTAAAGGGGAACATCAGAAAATTTAACACCCCCCAAAAAACCGAGTAAAAGCAACAAGCACATTTTCAGAATAAAATAATAAAAATAATAAATATAAAGTTGTGGATTTTGACTGTCTTCATTAGGTGAGTACAGGTAATGAACTCTGAAAGTCAATTGGTTGGCTGCATCAAATGTGCAGCAGTTCCACTAAGGGAACTTGAAGATGCAGCCAGAAAGTTACTCTTCCATGCATGAGCAACTGATGTTACTAAGTCAGCATTAGGATGAAAGCTCTGGACTAGCAAAAGTTACCAAAGGCATGGCTCCCTCACAGACCAAAATTTTACAGGGACACTTAGACATGTATTAGTTTGAAAACAAACCAGTGGGACACTCCAAGTCAGAACTACAATTTAATAGGAAAATTAAAACAAAAGCAGAAAACACTGGCTTAAACTGACAGAGTCAGGATACAACCTGACACCCTGTTGGTCAGAGTGGTGGTAGCAGTTCGATTAAATGGTGGCTGCAGTCCTTCTGAAATGATAGACGTGGTTCTGTTGAAACGGTGATCCTGTAGAAGTGTCTGGTCTACCTCTGAAGGTCCAGTGGTGGTTATGTAGCTCTTGTCCTCTGGGAATCCAGTAGGTAAGGGTTGCCTGTGGTGTTCCAAACCTCAAATTATATCCAGGTAGGAATGCTTCGTTCCTCCCCCTGGGCGGATCATCTCACAATAGGCTGATGTAATTCTATCAGTCATGCAGTGAGGCTTGACAGCCCATTAGCAGAAGATAGTCCCCAGAGGGAGTTCTCAGGGGTGAGTCATGAAAGAGATAAAGAACAGTGCCCCACCTGTTTTTAACAGCTTATGAAGATGGTGATAGAATTCATACTTTTGGTTACATCTTACATTGTAACCTAAGACAACAGAATATTTATTTTCTTTGTTTCTCACATCTATATGGAAGATGATACTTCTCCTTCATGAAAATGATCAGAGTATTTAGAGACTGAGTGAGAGAAGAGGCAATAAATTATTTTAGCAGACGGTTCATAACCTAGGGTTAAGCATGGTAAAAGGACTTGGTAACCTTGCAGTTAAGGCACTTACCCAGGAGCTGCATTGTGTTTTGCTTTCTACACCAAGAATGATAAAATATCTCTTTTAGCCAACAACTGCTTCATGTGAATGCTGTAATTGTTGTGCATCACACCCTGATGTGTCCAGCTCCCTGGGTTTCACACAAGGAAATCAGTTCTGCTGTGGGAGCCAGGGGACAACACTGTGAATCTCTAAAACCGTTTTGTGGACCCATGCCCAAGATTCTAAAGATTTATCAGCTAGGCCTTCTAACTGAATCAACATTTTGGTAGTAGTTCAGAAGGCTGTGTCCAGAAGTACAGACAATGTCAAAACATAAACTGCACTAATGATATTTCTACTATTCTATGCTTGATTCTCTCAGTAACTTTGTTGCCTTCAGACCAAAACTGGAAAGCAAACAGCAAAGTGTAATGATATAGTTATGACAGGAAAGGAAGGCATGTATCCAGGTAGATCCAATGTGATCCAGTTCAGAAGCACTTGTGTTTTCTGTGTCAAACTTAAGATTAAGATGTGCCTATTTGTTGCCAAACTTATCTTTCTAAAGTCAATTTCTGTGAGTATCCAAATGAAATGGTTCCATGATTCTATGAAATCTATTTGCTTAATAAGGAAAAATAAGTTTATTACATTTTCTCTGGAAATTTCTATTTTATTTAATACATTAAGAATAAGAAATGCATTTTATATAAAATATTTTTCCTTTGTCCAGATGTGCTCTGTTGAAGTGCAAAAATAGTAGCTCATTGTCTTGGTTTGAAACCCAGATGCCTGCCAAGGAAGGCATGAACCTCCCTTGGGATGGAAAATATGACCCGCCCCCCCTTCCCTCCTAATTATTGTAACTATGAAATTAGGGGCTTTCAAGCAAAGATATGGGAAAAGGAATAACAGTTCTTTACTAGAATATATATATGTATAGCTAAGTAAACAAACAACGGCAGCAGCAGCAACAAACAGAACCAGCAGCCCAGTGCCAGCCTCTCCCGGCCGCCGGCCCTTTCCCCTTCGGTGCAGTTCCGCTCACAGCCGGCAGGGGGCGCTGGTGGCTCCCGGCCGGGCAGGGCAGCTGCGATGGTTCCCCTGCGCCTGCAGGGGGCGCTGTGGCGCGGGCTCAGCTGTCTCTCTTTACGTGGTAATGGAGGGGGGAACCAGGGAAAAGAGATGGAAAAAAAGCTTCCTTTGCAAACTCATTGGGGGCAGCTGGTCCTGGTGCCCCTCCAGATGGTGAAATGGGCTGTAGCAGGAACGTCAAAACAGCAGACTGGAACAGCAGAGGCGAGCACACCCAAGGTGGCAAACAAAGTGTAGCAAAAACTCTGGAGTTGTGCCAGGAGCCACAGGGTATCCAGAAAGCCGTGAAGCAGCCACAAGAAACAGCGGGGTTGGGTGGGGGATCACTCCCCTGCATAGTTCACCACTGATGGCTGGTCCCAGGCTCAGGCCACCGTGCAGAGGCAGCAGCATGGCTCAGTGTGCTGCTAGCTCCCGGCTCAGCATGCACCGGCTCTGGGCTCCCAAGCAAGCAGAGGAGCAGAGATGCAAGCTGGCAAGCCCCAGTCACAGTGCCAAAGGAAAGGAAAAAAAACAGGCAAAAACCACAAGGCAACATTATGTCCAGTTAGACGCCCATACCACGTGGCTGCTGAGTTGATCCTGCTACTGGAAGGAAACCATCTCACCTCTAGTCCCAAGAGAGAGTGAGGGCCGAGCCCAGCCCCTCAGCCCCCTGCTGAAATCTTGAAGTGTCTCTGCACTTCCCAAGAAAAGGCCCCTCAGCTAAGAGACTGCAGCCAGCTGCACCCCTCCCCATATCTTGGCCACATCCTTTGTCTCTCTTAAGTGTTCATTGTTCTGGTCTCTTAGGCAACAAATGGGAGAAAAATTCCCAAAGAGAAAGAAAAAAAAAAAGAACAAATCTTAACCTCCAACACTCATCCACCTGTTTAGGTTTGGCTTAATGCAGGACTCTGGAGCTCTGAAGGGGATGTGCCCAACTTTTTCAAACCATGCAGAAATGTGTTATGCACAACATGTGTCAAGCTGCAGACATTTCTTTTCTTGTCTCTTTGTACAGAGTATCTGTTGATGACAACTGACATTTTTTATCATAACATCAACAGTTTAGTCTGAAAACATTCACCATGACTTAGGGAATTTATCTTGATAAGAGGTCACTGGTAGGCTGAGTCTGGCTTTGTTATTTAAAAACAAATGTGTTGAAAAAGCAGAGAGGGATGGGAGTGGAGGGGGAAAGGGGGGAAAAAAAGGCCTGTTTAGGTCAGTTTAGGCCTTGTAGGCAGTTTTGTTCTCTTGCTGACCAGATTGCTGCTTGCAGCTGATTATTAAGGTAAGCAGGCTTCTTCTGGAGCAAGAAAGCTGCTTTGCAAAATTTTCGTGTTCTTTTCAAAAAATTTTTCATGGAGAGAGGACATGAAAAGCTGTCATTGTGCAACCTTGGAAAGTTATTTTCCATAACTTAGGTATGCGTTTTGAGAGATAGTAGTGTTATGTGCCAGGAAACCCACTCATGTTTCAGATATCCTGCTTGATTCAGTGTTCAATATTTGGTTTACAGAGCCTCTGTTTTCAATTAATCTTTTTTTGATAACTACGTACAATTTTTGAAATATGATATACCCCATAATCCAATTCACACAAAGATTGAATTAGGATTCATTTTAAAATGTGTTTTATGGGGTTTCATTAATTCATGAGGAGTCAAAGGTTATGCTAAGAATGAATAATATTTGCATAATAACAACCACTTAGTTCCTGTTCTTGCAGTCATTCAAATAAGGGTCCAGGACAGAGTATTACCATCTCCAGCCTGCATGGTTGGCTTTTCAATCCATTTTTCTCAGTCCATTGTGAGACTGTTATACATGTGCAGAGTACATAAAAGCCCAGGTATATTCTTGTATCCAGAATTTAGACAACTGGAAGAAGAACAGTGTGAAGATATAGTGAAAGAAGAAATTCTGAAAGAAATTGTAATCTGAAAATAATTTATGCAGAACAGGACAGAATTAATATGGCCTGATTGAGTTTTTGTGTAATACTCAAAGCAAATCAGTTTGCTTATGGACAGAGCAGAGTAGGAAGATGGAAGGAACAGCCACTTGCTTTGGTTCTACTCTTAAAATATATTGGAAATGATGAGCACTTGGCTGGTCTGGGCTGTATCACTCAGCCTCTAGGACCTTTGAAGGGCTCATCATGTGGCAGACTGTTTTCCATGCCACTGCACTGCTGTGCTTTGTCACATTGTCCCACTATAAAACACAATGTTCCCTTCTCAATTCAGACGAACTTGTTTGGGTATTAAATTGGTTTCCAAGAATGACACAGTATTCACCAACATGTGAGATGAGCACACATGAATAAAAGATTTTGGTGCACAGAAAATCCTAAGGGAGAGTCATAAAAGCGTCTCCAGATGATGACCAGTGCCAGATACTCCAGGCTGGTAGATTACTTTAGTTCAAAAACACAAGGTGAACTGTTTTAGAGCTGTGTATCAAAATAACTGTTTGTTGTGTACAAAACCTGAAATTACCAGTACTCATATGCATGACTATGTTTGAAGCAGCACGTTTTAATTGTATTAAGATACAGAAATAAGTTTTAAAATTTCTTCTAGTTTAATATTCAACTGTGGAAACTCCTACTCAGCTGAACATCCAAACTTAGCCAGAGATAACTTGACAGCAAGCTTTAGAAATCACAGTCCTTAGACCCTCTTAAGGGACTTTTCTGCAACCTGGAGGCAAAACTTATGATATGTTGAGGTGGGTAAAAGTTTTCCTGTTGGTAAAAAAAAAAGATAAGAAGGGCAGAGGTTTCCAGAGGCAAAGACGGATGTCTGTTTTGATTTCTCTCTTCCTTACTGCTACAGGACTTGCACCAATTTTCCACTGAGCAACAAGAATTAGTAATAGCCGGACTCCAGAGGCTGACATTGACAGAGGCTGGGATGACTAAACTAAGAGTCACTAATTGCCCCTGAAGAATGGAGACACCAGCCATGGGCACTAAAATTTGTACCACCACATCCTCTGCTCAGATGCAGCAGACATTGTGTTTGAGGGTATCTTCAGACTCAAGTAAGATACAGTTTTACATTATCTCAGACAAGAAAGAGCATGAGTAGGTACCATAAATTCAGTGTACCTACACTCCTATTATCTGTATAAGTGCTGAGACAACTTAGTTATGGTGGGATTTTTTTTTTTCAAGAAATAATCAGAAGACATCGCTTTTACTTCCACTAACTTTAAAAAAGGTATGACCTTTTCTTTTTACTTTTTTAATAGAAACCAATTCCTTAATTGTCCTCAGGGGATAATTATTTCAGAGAATGTCCTCATACGAAGTAACTTAAAAAACGTTTGATTATGGAACCTGAGCAGACTTGAAACAAATTTATGGCAGGCAGGATATAATTGCTGACCTGCAGAATCTTCCTAAGATTCATAAGGAGCAGATAACAGAGCAGCACTGCAGAGATGCAATGATTTTTGCTGCTGAAATGTAAGTTATAGATGGGTACAGCTTCATCAGTAGCTGCAAGTATTTTTTAAGACTCTAAATGCCATTTACTTTATTTTATTTTCTTTTCTCTGCCTAGATCTGGATAGGCTTTAATTCTCAGGAAGGAAAAGTTTATAGCTTCCTTAATGAGTTGTGACAAGTTCTGTTCATCTTTCAGCTTCTTTTTTTCTAGTATGCCGAAGCCTAATGGTTTACATTTGTTATATAAAAAAAAATACAGTGACACCTTAAAATCTACTTCACAAGAAAGATCTCTCATCATCATTTGTCCATTTATGCCTTGCACATAAGCTTTTCCAAAGCTAGGTGGGCTAATGGGCACTTTGAATTTTCTTTGCAGCTCTGGTGCTGACCTGCTGCATGAACCTATGCAGTTCACTTATCACTCTTTTGTTCATCTCATCTTTTTAGATCAGAAGCTCTTCAGGGCAAATGAATGATGTAGTCATTATGGCTGTGAAAAAGATAAGGTACTGTAACTTCTCACTTTTCACTATGTCTTTCCAAAGAAGGTACCTTTCACTTAGTCAAAAATTCGTTTTAACATTGGTCTACAGTACCAAATTTCCCCAGCAGTATCTATGAACTATAATCTCACAAAGAATTTTGTACAAACTTAACTTCCTGCCCTGTGAAAATTCAATTAATTCTGGCAACATTTCAAGAGAAAACAGTTCCATTTCTACCTGAAATGAACTTAAAGTTTTTCTAGGATATCTCTCATTGCATAGTTTACAAAGAAATAGGCAGTCTTTATTAATTTGCAGTGATTTATGTAGTTTTCACAACAAAAGCTTATGCAGCAAATTGAGATTTTGAAAAGAGGACTGTTCTAAAGTACAAAATATTTGTAAAAAATGCAAAAATAAAGTGACAATTTTATCTATCTTTCATTGATGCTATTTACACAGAAGCATGTAGAGAAGATTGTAATTGTGCTTTAGGGAAAATACTTCCTCTGCATGGTGGCAAAACTGAGCAAACTATAGAGAGAACACACCCAGGAGCATCACTGGTAGCTGAGATGTAGAGAGCAGTTTATCTAGAAAATATTTACTTTATTTATACTGAGAAAACTTATGATGTCTTACTGATGATGATGTGCCAAGCCACAAAATGTAATTCTTATGGGCACTGTTATGAATTCTGCTTTAATTTGCCACCTGCTTTTTAATTTTTACACTACGCATAAAGCATCCAATAACACAGGAAATATTAATAGACTTACATCCATTGCTTTTCATGTTGTTACCACAGATCTCCTCACCTGACAAAGGAAACATGAGAGATTCTAAGTGCAATATAGAAGGTAATGAGATAAACAACGCAAACTAAAAGAATAAAGTCCAACAAAATTACAATGACTTTCATGAAATAGGCATTAACCTTATATCTGGACAGATTTAAATTATGAATATATCTATTCCTCATTTCTGATTGGAACATTTAGCTGATTTCAGATGCTTTTAATGATCATTCTAGGGAACAATAGATCTCTAGATTTTCTTTGAATTTATTATTTGAAGGGTTTTTGAGGGTGATATGAGTTTGCCTCCTTAAGGCAGCAGGATTAGAAGTAAAGAATTTCTTTTTTTTTAATTATTCTTTAGTGGAATGTCTTGCAGCATGGAAGGTGTGGTGGTTTTATCAGTTTGGAAAACTTCTGTGATGGGCACAGAACCCATAGTTGATAGACAGGTTGTTAGACTGGTTAAATAAGATGGTAATGTCTACGTGATGTACATATTTAAAGAAGGAGGAAACACGAGAAGTTCCTTTTCCCGCTTCCTCGCTGAGGGATGGGGGTGGTGGCCCCCTGGGCCTCCTCCCGGAGCAGGCCACGGGGCTCCCCGGCACAGTGACCAGGGCCAGGTTGGCTGGGAGAAGCTACCCCGGAGCCGCAGGCAGCCCTGAGCAGCTCCGCAGCCCAAACCGTGCAGCGCAAATCTTTGCAGCCAGCGCAGCCCGTGCCTGGCCAGAGGGCCCTCCCCCTGAGGCTGGCATGGCTTGCACTGAATCGAGAAAAACACCATGCAGCCGGCAACGAAAGACAGGGCGAGGCTTTCCCCGATGCAGAGCTTGAACAAGATCAACTTCTCAGCTGAAAACTCACAGATATCAACTTTCTTCTAAGTCAGAGAGAAAAGTGATGTCATGTGGGGAAGCCAACATGGCAGCACCACGGTTAGTGGGGGAAGGGAAAGAGAGGAGGTGCTCCCAGCACCAGACCTGAAATTCTCCTTGCAGGCCGTGGTGAGGACTATAATATACCAACTTGTCTTCCCTCTAATTCATAAGATGAGGTACATGGGGGGATGAAGAAATCCACCCGCAGCCCGTGGGAAAACAGTGCTCAACGCTAGAGCCCAAAGATGCTGTGAAATGCTTTTAGAGATTGAAGAACAGAGCCTTTGCTTTCAGGCTGGAATAGCTCATATTTAAAAGACTAAAACCCCATGACTATTATGACCCATGATGGCAGTGTGGAAAGACTGCAGAATTCGTGGGAGGGATTTTTCAGTGCAGCGTATTCGGGCGGACTGTTGTTCGTGAAGTTTGAAACCACGTTAGAGAAGTTCGCAGAGAGCTATCTTCCGTGGGAAGAATGCCACAGCACAGCAGAAGAAACTCTTTTCCTTAAACATAAAGAAAGACTCTTAAGAAATGAAATACTGACCAAAACTCCATGTTTGTTTCCCTTGCATGTGTTGGTGGAAAGAGGGAGGTACTGGAAGAGGAAGGTGTTCTGAAGGTTTGCTTTGGTTTCTCATAATTCTTTTTACTTTTAATTCTGTTAGTAATAAATTTACTTTATTCTGTTTAAGTTTGAGCCTGTTTTTCCTTGAAGTTTTTCTGTTTTCCTCAAGAATCCTTATTTCACCTCATAAAAATGAAGTTTCAATTTCCCCTACTCTGCTTAGCTATAGCAGAGGCAAATAATAGTTTTCATGGTGCTTGGCGCCTAACCAGCATCAAACCGCAAGAAAGGTAATGATTCCTCTATCTTTCACAGAAAAAAAAGAGTGGAATTAAAAAAATAGGGATGTAGAATAGGCCAAAAATGTTAAAGATAATTTCAAATTTCATACTTTTATAATTAGCAGCAACAATGGTCTTGAACATAAACTCAAGTTTCCTACATGTAGCTCTGAGGCAAATCTGGAATTTTCAGTTGCATCCATGTCATTTAAGAAATTAATCTAGTCAGCCTCATTTTCAGAAGGGATGTTATCAGCTCCACTCTTTATGCACTTTGATATCTCCTTCTCCCAAGCAGATCAGGTTTCGGTAGAATTTGGAGCAATTGTGCAGCCTGACCTTATCTCACTCTTCAGACACCATGTGCATTTGAATAGGGATTTCTGGTGTGCACAAATAGGCAGAGCAGCAGGAGATTTGCAGAGAACTTCAGATTCATTTAACAGCCAGTGCAGCAGATATTTAAGATCACTTCACATTTGTGACCAATAGTATTGACTCAGTATTGCCTTATGCTCTTTCTCCCCTCACTCACCTCCACTACTCTACTGACTACTCACTGTTATGGTCCAGCTTTTGAAGTTGTTAGAAGTGCCTCTGCCCGAGTTAGGGTTCAAACAAGACCACACGCCAGTGTCAATAGTATGAGTTTTATTTGATAGTAAATATGAGAGAGAGAGAGAAAGAGAGAAAAAGGAAGAGAAATAAATAGAAGACAGATGGGGGGACAGAAAGAGAGTGACAGAGACAGAAGAAAATATTGCCACTCTGTGGATCCCACCAGCATCTGTGGGCTGTGGTGTCCCCCACCTCAAACCCAGCCAGGGATGATTCTCTGCTGTGTTTGGCTTTCTTGTAGATGCATTCCTTTCGCTCAGCCTTGTTTGTTTCTCCCTAGACCTGGGATGATTGAACAATAGTGTCGCCTGTTATCTTATCTAGGCGGCTTAACTCACAGTCCAAAATTCCAGTCAGGCATCTTCAAGGAGGGGTGGGCTTCTGTGGTTGTAGCTTCTTTATACAGTGTCTGCTATAATGCGCAAAACTCCTTCATAACAATGTTTGAGGCATGAACCATTTCAGTCCCTGACATACACACAGATTTCTAAGTGAGTAGGGAGAATACCTGGTTTCTACTGAGGCTGATGCAGACACTAATAATTTTAAAACTAATTGTTCCTAGATTCTTTGCCAGGATGCCATGATCTTGTTGTGTTGCTTGGATCTCTTGATTATTTTCATCATGGCCAAATTAATTGCTTAAAGATGAAGTGATATAAAATGCACAAAGTTTTAGGTTTGTAGCAATCATGACCAGCAGGCAAAGGTGCTTAGTTTTCTTTTTAAATTACCATATCAACCATAATGAAAAGCCACTTTATTTATTATTTTATTTGTTTATTATACCTAAACTTCCCAAATTCTTAGTTTAATGCTTCTTCTTCTCTTCTGATGATATCAATGGGATGATCTTTCAGTACATCTTGAAAATTAACATCCTGGACACACTTCTGANGAGAGAGAGAGAAAGAGAGAAAAAGGAAGAGAAATAAATAGAAGACAGATGGGGGGACAGAAAGAGAGTGACAGAGACAGAAGAAAATATTGCCACTCTGTGGATCCCACCAGCATCTGTGGGCTGTGGTGTCCCCCACCTCAAACCCAGCCAGGGATGATTCTCTGCTGTGTTTGGCTTTCTTGTAGATGCATTCCTTTCGCTCAGCCTTGTTTGTTTCTCCCTAGACCTGGGATGATTGAACAATAGTGTCGCCTGTTATCTTATCTAGGCGGCTTAACTCACAGTCCAAAATTCCAGTCAGGCATCTTCAAGGAGGGGTGGGCTTCTGTGGTTGTAGCTTCTTTATACAGTGTCTGCTATAATGCGCAAAACTCCTTCATAACAATGTTTGAGGCATGAACCATTTCAGTCCCTGACATACACACAGATTTCTAAGTGAGTAGGGAGAATACCTGGTTTCTACTGAGGCTGATGCAGACACTAATAATTTTAAAACTAATTGTTCCTAGATTCTTTGCCAGGATGCCATGATCTTGTTGTGTTGCTTGGATCTCTTGATTATTTTCATCATGGCCAAATTAATTGCTTAAAGATGAAGTGATATAAAATGCACAAAGTTTTAGGTTTGTAGCAATCATGACCAGCAGGCAAAGGTGCTTAGTTTTCTTTTTAAATTACCATATCAACCATAATGAAAAGCCACTTTATTTATTATTTTATTTGTTTATTATACCTAAACTTCCCAAATTCTTAGTTTAATGCTTCTTCTTCTCTTCTGATGATATCAATGGGATGATCTTTCAGTACATCTTGAAAATTAACATCCTGGACACACTTCTGAAAACCTCTCTCTGATATGAAAACTGACACACCTTTAGTAAACTTCACTAATGATACAATTATGCACAAATTAACATAATAGAGGGACCCATCCCTACCAAGAAAAAAAAAATCCAAACATTGTGTTGAGAGTATTTTCCTTAATGATGTTTTCCGTATATAAAAAGGCCCGAACACTTTCCTCTATCTTCTATATTTCTACTGTAAATATGATTAAAGGTTGAAAACACATCACTGATTTTAAAATTTAATTTAACAAAACATAATCAGAGGGGACGTATGATTTTTTAAAGGAAAACCATAACCTTTCTTTGCTTTATATATATTGAAAGCCTTCATTAAGTACTATATTCTTCTTTTTGTCTTATATTCTCATAACCAGTCTCTCCTTATGAAGTTTACAAACCATGCACCTGCAGGAAATAAGATTTTGAAACTTTAGGGAATGAAAATGAAATTCTAAAATTACTAAGCTGCTTAATTTTCATGTCAAAGAAAATATGGAGTGGAAGTTTAGATAGAAGTTTAGAACTTTTTATGCTTCAGTATAAAAACCCTAAACCAACAAAAAACACAGCCAAATGAATCAATACAAATCAAGAGATAGAAAAGTTTCAATAAAGTGCTGGCAGGAAATAACAGATGGAGGTTGGAGTAGGAGAGAGTAGGAGAGGATAGACGTGAGATTCAATCAACCGAGAAAAACTTGAGGTAGTGCGTAGTGCTAGACCTACTTTACTATCTTATTTTGTATATGCAGCAAAACCCTAAAACTCCAATCTAAATGTAATCATCCTCTACACATAATAAATCAGTAAATACAAAACCGAAAAAAAAAAAAGGTAGGAAAGTTAGGGGGAAACAATGCAAAAGAACAGAAAGGCAACTTTAACCTTCTGTTTTAAGTAAATTGTTCTGACTGTACAGTTTGCAAACATAAGCATGTCTTACTGCTTTCATGCCCTAAATGCCTATCACTCTTTGAGTGCTGTATGAGTTAGAAAATGTCTTAGTACATTAAAAGTTAATTAAACTTAAAAACATCTAAGTCACTGAGTCTTCCAAATATCATAAAGATTCTACTGTCACATGTTGAGAGCTTTCGATGGGGAGAGCAGAGAATACAAGAACTAATCTATGGAGAGACTTACCAGCATCTCATGGCTTGTAAAATATTTTTATATATTTAATGATTTTTCTGACGTTTTATCTAAGAATTCTGAGCCATGAGGCATGGCTACATAAACACATCACTGCAAGTTACTGCAGCAGCATAGTACATATGTTGGAGTATCTGCCCCAATGCATAGGCAGGATCACTTTCACTGTGTTAAGTTTCCAAGGATAACAGTGTGGCATCTGCTGAAAGATAAGCTCATTTGTGAAAAGCTAATAATAAGAAAATAATGAAGATATTAACTCTATGAGTCCTTTCTTATATTTCTGTTTTCAATTCATATTCCTGGAGAAATGTAAATGCACATAAGCATTTTGTTGTTCTATGTTATTTTTCTGTCTTGTGTTTTGATAACACTTAGATTATGGATGTAAATATAATCTCCAGGTGAGCTTTAGGCTTCATTTTACCATTTAAATGTTATCTGCTTCAAAATGTTGTGTTGGAATGGCATTGTACAACAGTTGTACCCTTGCACTTGATGTTGGAACCAATATTGAAGGGGAGGGAATTGCAAGGGTTTAAATACTGAAGATTGATGCTTTCCTTTGGGATTTGGGACATTTAAATTCTGGAAGACAGTACAGGCAAATTTCCAGAGCTCTCATGTCTATCCCATTCTTCTGAGATGTGGTTTGATTACAGCATGTGACAGGGAGATGACACTGTCTGCAAACAGCAAGCCAAGCAAACACACACTAGAGAAATTTCCTAAATAATTTCTCTGTGGGACTCCCACAAGGCTTCAACATAAAAATGAGTCTCTGACTGAAACTTGGACAAAGACATATCTTTTGAGATTCCAGAGAAAGTGAAAATTATCATGAAACCCATTCTCTCTTCTTCCTTGTGGTTCCACTACTGACATCATGTTAATGTTCCTGAGGTAGCACATTTCTTTGCATAGCAGCATCTTTTGGTACCCTGGTAAGCAGTAAGATACCCTTGCTGTTGCTTGAAATGAAAAAGGAAGAAATTTCAAAAGAACAGATATGTTGCCAAAACACAAGTATCAGAAACTGAGAAGAGAATAGAGTAAGAAATAAATACTCCAATATAAATCCAATATCTAAATATTCTCACATCTCAAATACAATCCATTGGATAAGTTTTCCATTAAAAAAAAAAGTCTACCTAAATGAAATTACATTTTGAAAACTTCCTTAAACAGATCATCACCAAATATCAATAGCTAATGTTGTGATAACTCTCTTTAAAAGTAATATTACAGCATTCCATCTTGATTAGATTTCAATTTATCCACATGTGAACTCTTGAGCTGTTTACTTATATAGAAAAAATGACCCACACTTATTCAAATTCTCTTTTATAGGCATAATGTCAAGGAATAGATATACTTCTGCTATTAGACAAATACCCAGTTGTAGATTTTTTACTGCTCTTATTTATTTTGACTTCACAGTCCTCAGTTACAAGATGCAGTGTGCTAGTATTCTATTCACAATGCAAAAATCACCTGGTAGCTGTACTTTCTAGTGAAAGCTACCAAATTAAGTATAAGTGTATGAGGTAGGTACTGATATAAAAGTGAAACTTTCAAGCCTTTACATTCTCAAAGGAACCTTTATCTTAAGTTTTGTCTGAAACAAGATAGCATAAGAAACCAAATCTGATAAGCACAGCTGTGCCTTGGCATTTGTATGCAGTAATGGAACTTGAAGAACAATGGGAAGAAAAACAAAATGCCAAGATCTGGAGTTAGGAAACTGTGTAAAAAAAAATCTAGTCTTAAATCTGTATCATATAAATATTCCACTCCTACTGACTTCAAATGTATACATTTAGAGTGCTCGGAGCTGAGTTCACATTTTTTAATTACTACTTGAAATACAGCTCCAAATATTTTACCTACTCCTCCCAAAGAAAAATAAAAATTCGTATTTCCAGCTCTTATTTCAACTCAGAAGACCTGGAGTGAAAAGCATTAGCTGTGGTTTTTTAACTCGTTAGTTGAATTCTTCGCCACTCTAAATTGCAGGACATAGCAGCAAAAAGGGAAAGCGGTAGGGAAGGGAAAGGATATTATACCTGCATGCTGTTGGTGCAGGTGCACCCTGCTCCACCCACCATCTGTACTGCAGTGTTCTAATAGTCACAAACTCTTAGCTCTTCTGGAGTAAGCATCTTATTTCCTTACACTACTCTTCTGTGAATACACTCCTCTGATCTGCAAAAAATAATATTTCTAATCTCATTAGCAAGCACCTCCTTAGTTCAGGTGGAAGAATATTTGCAATCTTTGGAAAATCCTGCTAGATTAAGTCAACATTGAGTTAATTAAAAAATCTTTCTTCTTCTTTTTTTTTTTTTTTTAAGACAGGTGTGAGTATTTCAGGTACCTGAATAGGTAGACTACACTATAGATCAATAGGACAATCTTCCTAGTGCCATAAAACTATTAGGCCATCACAAGACTCAGTCATTGTATTGATATAAGAAAAGGTCTCACTAACACCCCAAATATCAGCCACCCTAGTAGGCACAATCAAATCAGAACTCAGAAGGTAGCTGTCAGTCTAAAGGCTTAACTGAACAAGATGGGGAAAAGGTCCCAGAGGTTTTCATCCCTCCCAGAGAATATTCTTTCTACTTTTGTCTTCCATGATAAGACAAATGAAGGCCCTTGGAGCTGTGATCAGGAGTTGGGAAGACTCATTTGTACAAAAGTATCTCTGGCTTTAAATCTCCTTTCAGCTGTAACACTCAGTGAAACTGTCATGCTGTATGAATTCAAAGTGCCACAAAAACCAATGGCAAAAGATTCTTTCTTTAAAAGTCCTTATGTATTTACCATCCAAGCATTTTAAGTGGGGATTCTGTAAGGAAATTTACAAAGCCTAATGGTATCAAATAATTTTTGTACTGCATTTAGAAAATGAATGAAAAAAGCCTCAGTTACTGGAATGCTACAAATTGTAAGAATAGGCCAATATTATATTTAATAAGCTGCTCTTATCTAAATATGGCAATGGAAATTGAAGGTCACACATACAAGATGACAGTGTTTTGGAAAGTAATGACTTGAGAAAAAGGCTGAAATGTTACAAGAAAAAAAATAACTGAAAATTAGTTCCACATACAATGCAGTGCTCACAAGCAGTAAGGCAGTCCATGGATTTCCAACTCAAATTACAATGCTATTGTTTCAAACTTCATCTTAAAACATTCACGGCCTGGAAAGATGAACCTCCAGCCTTGGAAAAATGCATGGTGCTTTATTTTTGAGCTCCCTTGCTTTATGCACACTGCCTGAAGTCGTTTATACCTGGATTTAAATTTAACTTCAACATTAATACATCTTGTGCTATTTTGTCCTGTCTTGTCTAATGTAATCAACAGCATGGGTCTTTTATCATTGTCACTTTGTCTTCAGCATGCAGGAGCTGCTCAGCAAACAGGCTTCTGGAAACTTGCTTATTGTGTATCACCTCTGACTCTAGCTTCTCATAAAGCAGAGAGACAGTATAAATTTGCAAGGGTTTTTTATTTATATATTTATCACCAAAAAAATGTCAAAATCCCCATTGTATTCATGCTGCAATTTCCATACCTTCTGTGATTTACAAATTGAAATAAGCTCAAAGAATGACTCTTAAGAGAGGTAACTAACACAAACAGTTCTGTTCATATTGGATAATGATTCTATTGCTATATCAATCATCTATAAAAAGCTTATACACAAATATTATGGCACACTGTCATCACTGTAGGATATTAGAATAGAATCAGTTCCTTAGATTATGGACAAATAAATACACTAACAATGCACATCACATTTCAAAGTCATCACTTAAACATTTTGGGTGAAAGCCTGAACCCACTTAAAGTCAATGGCAAAACTCCCACTGACCTCCGAAGAAGTCAGATCCTGTCCTTTATTGCTCCCTATATTCATTTTTGCCAGCCATATGACAAATTATTAATAGAAGCACAGGATATTACTTAGTTTCAGCAGAGATGGTAAGAACCAGAAAAGAAGCTTTTCAAATACATTATACATGAATCAAGCTGTTATCTTTTGAACAATTTGTTCAATGAGTTGGCATTCAGCCAGATAGAGAGATGGTCAAATACTGCAAAAGACTATTCTTGAATAATTTATTTAATGAATAACAGCTACTTTGGGAGGATAATGTATTCTGTGAGTATATTCAGCTTACAGCCAAAAGTGTTTTATCCAACATTAATTACTGTTGTTTAGTTTTGGAGAAGCATAGAAATACTGTAAGGTTTTGTTTGTTTTGCTTTGATCTTCTATCACTGCACAGTTGCCAGCACTCGTGCTAGAGTACACAAATAACAGCCACCTGACTTTTGTTAAATTTGGTTTCACATTGCTTCAGCATGTAGGATATGTTAACTTTCATCTGAAGAATTGAAGTGACATTTTAACAGTCTGTGGATCACATATTCAAGCAGTAAGTTTTATGAGACTTAAAGAAAAGAAAAACAAACAACCAACAAAACAAAAATTAGGAAAAAGCCTCCAGCTTCCAAGCAGCTTGAATTTAGATAATATTGCCATGTTCATGCTTTCTTCAACTGCTGTCTATTAAGCCCATATTATGATTTTCTAAAAATGTTGATTTTTTTTAAAAACTGCATAAACTAATGTACTTAAGCAGATGTTGCGTTTAATTTCTAAACCTAGGAGAATTTCATTCTTGACACAAAGGCATGGAAATAAGCTGTGTGTAGTTTTAAACACTGTTTCCTCTCTGAGAGAAAGTTTAAGCAAATATTCACATCTCTAAGTCAGCCTATGCTGTTGGGAGTTCCTTAATATTATGGCATCTATGCCCTTGAGATCTCTTCTCCACTGGACACAGGCAAGAATGTTATGATTCCCGTGACTGACACTTACCCCAAGACATTCATACCAGCCTTTCCTCTGATCCTCACAGTTAGCCTTATTGTACTTAGCTCCTTACACAATCGCTCTAAAACACTGTATGAATACTACTCTCAAAACAAAAAAACTTCATCAAAACCATAAGGAAACTGCAGGAAAATGTGAAAAAAAAAACCTAAAAGAAGAGTCTGTATAGTTTGTTGTTCTGATGTTTTCAAAAGTAGTTTGTGTACACCAGCAGGATAACCATGTGTAATGAGGTACTGGCATAACTTCTGTCACATTTTATGGATGCAATTCTTTCCAGGCTGAGGGTGTACATCATATCCACTGATCTCAGGCTGGAAATACAATATGTGCCTAATGAGGATGCTCATGGGTACATCAGCACTGGCCACAAAGAATACTGCATTTTAAATAAAAGATAACTTGTGATTTGGAAATGTGATGTCTCACTGTTTTAGTAGAAAGTTTAGTGTACTGTGGAGTGGCTCCAAAGGAGCAAGTCCAAATGGAGTACCAATGTCAGTCTCACAGGTGCTGTCCCTGTCCCACCTGGGTGTGCAGTTACTTTCTCTTTGCTGGGGAGAGGGAAATCCAGGAGCTGCTGCCTTCCCTCACTAGAAAGTTACCTCATCCCGCTGTTCTCTAAATGAACCACAGAGTCACAGCCCATCACTACACCCTCCCTGCTGCAGCTGAAGATGATCCATCTTCCCTCTGTTCCTGGTAGGCAAGTTGTGGTTTCAGCTGTGATGTTCAGCACCACTGGGCATCTACGGCATGAGCCTGGGAGGGAAGAGAGGAAGAAAACCATCAGCAAGTCACGAGCTGAGACGGTGTCTCACTTTCCCTGCCACTGCTCAGGTCAAACGAAGCTTGTGGCACAACAAATAGACTTCTAGCTGCAGAATTGGGGCAGTGTTACTTTGCAGCTGAAATTCTTTTTCAGGGTAAAACTACCTAGAATTTTTTCATAACATTGATTCACCCTTCACTTTATTTATTTATTTTTTAAACAATTATTTGCCTGGTTGTAATGAATTTGGGAAAAAATCAAATTTGTCTTCCTTGTACAAGTGCACCTATTACATTATGATATTATTCAATATCTGTAAGCTTTAAAGCTTTTCAATAACCTAACTGCAGGCATCACTTATAATCTTAAGTAACACAATTATTTTTGTTATTTTAGAAACTTCTTGCAAAATACAACTTACAGTAAGTAATTTTTTCACTTTAAATACATTTTCAAATTTATTGGCTCAAAACCTAGGGTAAAATGGAATCTAAAAATTTCAAATGCAAAATATTATTCAGAGGCTTTTTAGATATTCTAAAGTAAAATTATTTTAAATGAGCTCTTGGGAAATATTAATTATGGTGCAGTCTTCAATAATACAAATTTATGGTCTTTTGCTTTTCCTCACAGACTCCTATCTCTTTCAATGTACTGATTAAATATAGAAGGTACTAAGTAGTGCGCAAACTATTGTATTTTTAATGAAAATAGTCTTGAATAATCATGTAGAAACAGTTTTGAATAGTCTTGAATTTTTCATGTAGAAAAAATAAAAAATGACAAGCTAAATATTATTTAACATAGTCTTTATGAGTTTTAACTCCCTTTGACTTAGTCACTAGAGGGCCCCACTCTTGTTCCCAAGACACACATTAAACTAGGATTTTCTGATTTTTATCATTGAAAGGAACATAAAACAATAAATTCCATCCCAATCCCCAGACTAAATGTCTCTTTTTGAAAGAAATTAGAAAAATTGTTTTTAGAAAGATTATTTCTTGATCTAGCACATTTCTTTTGATAATCTAGATCAATATATATTGATATAAAATGAGCTTCCTTTTGGTGAATAAATCAACTGAGGTTACCCATGAAAGAATAATTTAGAACAAAGATGGAAAAGTGATTAATTTTTGTATTTTCACAGATAACTTGTTTATGAACAGATCTAACCAAATAAAGAGTGAAGCCTTGGAAGGGGGAAAATTATTGAGAAATTGACTAGAAAGAGGTAAAATAATTGAAATCACCTCAAATGTACAATTTTATTTAGTACTTTGAGTTATATGTGCATCTCATCTTCACAAATAGTCAGTCTAAATGATTTTGATATTTGACAGGAGAAATTTTTACTATCTTATTTTGCAAAAGAGTTTGAAATAAATAACCTCAAAGCAATATCTGTCAAATTTCCTTTTCCCCCCAAGCCTGAAGTGCCAATAATGTCATTACAAACTGTAGAAGCAGTGATCTGCCCTATAGACAGTAAGGATGGAAGAGTTTGAAAAGGTCCTCTTTTCTTGGTGCTAAATTATTGCTTCTTGCTTCCTGACAGAGGTTTGTTCTGGGAAGGGATGAGGCAACATCTTGAGATAAAATGCAAGTTCTGGATTCAGGTTTTTGATGAAGAGAAATTGGAGTAGTGCATTTCATAATTTAGAGATGACAGAACTCTTTAAAATGCTTTTATATTTGAGAGTGTTTACATAAGCAATAATTAAAATATGTAAATTACTATTCCTTGAAGATCATATAGGATTATTTCTATTATTTACAAATATTCCTTTGGATACTTAATGCATTCTGTAGTCTGTGAAACAACTGACGGCTATATGGAATGTACGAAATAAGTATCTTGTTTTCCATGTTCCTAAAATTAGCATGAAGTTTAACTTTAGGGTCATGGTTTTTTTCTTATGTGACCCCGTGTTTCATGTACTACAGAGTGAACATATGTAGTTTCACAACAGACTTCTCCTCTGGGGATCTTTCAAGTGTATGATCTGAATCATAAGTCACAAATATATCAAACTAATTTTGTAATTTTCAGGGACAAAAAGACATTTTCATTTTCATTATGGAAATAGGTGGAACAAGAAAATAACAGAATCTGGTCATCAGACTTTCTGATTAAACTTGTCTTCTCTCTTGAGGCTGGACCCAACAACTCTCTCATTCTGATTTTATTAGTGACTCATCTGATCTGCACAGGAATAAGAAAATTGTAGAATTAAAGTATTCACACCTTTCAATATAATATTTTATGAAAGTTTTAAATCTAACTACTATAAAATGCTGATTTTTCAAACCTGGTTTTTGTTCTGCTAATTCAATATCAAATTCCTAGTTTACTTTAAGGGCACCCTGATTTTAATCTTCATTACATGTTCAAAAGTATGAATGCAAACAGCTTCATATTCCTAGTTAGTCTACCAGACTTGTTTCGTTAATGATCAATTGAATCTTTTAGTTTGTAAGCAACAATAGAAGAAATTATTTATTTATCAGGCTGCTACAGAAAGCAGATTCCAAGGTTTTTTCCTGTGAATATTGAAAAATATCACAAAAAAAATGGGAAACAGGAGAAAAAACCACAACACACTGTGGGATAGAGTGATATACCAATAATAACAGTAATAGAACATTCTCTCTATTATAAGCAGAACTAATGATGTGCATTTCAGTTTATGAAAGTATCTTCAAGTGGTGCTTACAACTTTCTTTTATCAAAGATACTGGTCAATACTTTATAGCTTCTCTGAGCTTATTTGCTCTGATCAAAGTATGGAATATAAAAGATTAAAGTCTTCTACTAATTACATGCCTGAAGGCACATTAACAACATAAGTGTCAAAGTGCTGCTGAAAATTCATTTCGCATTTTTAATAAAAACTGATAGCAAGGTTTTGAATGCATCTAACTGGAAAAAAGTAATTTTTGTTTCACCAGCTTCTTTATGAGGAGAGTGTAGAAGCCCTGAAACCTCACAAACACAAGGGTATAAGCCATTTGTGCTCTGAACACCGAATACTAGAAATCCTGTCAAACAATTCACAGTGAGTTTCTCCTTAATAATTCTTGATGGCACCAAAAATTAACTCAGCACTGGAAATCAACACTAAATTTTTGATCAAAACCATCAATTTCATATCTTCAAACAATCAAATATTCAAAATGTTCCTCTTAGCTGTGTGGAACAAAACACAACTACTACCAATTTGAAATTTGTATATTTTTCATCCCTTAAATCTCTCTCTTGGGTTTCTACAATATTCTTTTTGACATACGTCTTCTCCCCTTCTGTAGCAGCCAGTAATTTCCTTAACTGCACCAGGTGAAATCATGAAGTAGAAGCATTTTATAAAGTTCCTGAAAACCTTTGTAATGTAATAGGTTCCTGTGGAACTTGGACATCTGAAGGTTAGCATATTGCAAAGATGTTTTGCCTTTTGCCATAGCTCTTATTTATTGTGATTGCCTTTCAGCTTGTACTGTGTTTTCAGGGAATTGGGATTGTTGGACCTTGCCATCAATGAAAAGCAAGCCTTGTGTCTCAAACTCAGCCTTGCCAGGGACACCAGCTCCATAATCCCTGTGAGCAGGGAGCAAAGAAGCAGTCAAGGTGTAAGTCATGATACAGCCTGTGATATTGCTCGTTGATCCAAGTGTCTACAGAAGGGGTCTATTGTTTCCATCATTTACCAAAAACCATCCTGGGAAATTAAGCAATGTTAGAGAAGAAGTCACATAAAACCAAGTAAAATTTCCAGTTAGCTCTGTCTGAACTACATTTGTAAATAATTAAATGACTGGACTAAATCTGATATTTTGAACCAGAAGTACACTCCTTTTGGATACACAGTAAGGCAAGCCTTAATTTTCCTAGATTATGAATATTTTAGCAAGTTTTTCCATCAGTATTTGTTATCTGCATGTGAATGCATTACTCCCAAGTGACATGGGATAATTTGCTTCTTTGACTTTAACAGGACTTTATTCTAAACATATTAATGTTAGTTTGAGAGGTAATTGTGTGACCTCTAAAGATGACAATTTATGAGTGACCTATAAAAATCATTGAGAACAGTAATTTACAAGAAATTATGTTTTGTTTGCTTGTAACGGATGTCCAGACAAGACCTTAGAATTGCTCTTCTATCACACAGAAGAATAAACAGCCTAATTAATTTGCTCTGTGAACATTCCTGACAAAAGCAAGAAAATTAAAAAAAAAAATTGAAAGAAAGAAAGAAATAAAAAGTTAGCAATTATGTGCACTACTTTCAATTCTGTGATGATTTTTTGACCCATCTGCCTCTGTAATGAACCTCAACAACAGTTTAACAGTTTTTTAAAGAGATTTACTCTTTTGTTCTAGAGGGGAAAATAAAACTATTTTCAATTGTCTCCTGCATCTTTAATTATGAGAGATAGAATAAGAGAATGCAGAACAGCAGTACAAAAAACAGCAGATGTTTTCTTATTTAAGAGTTATGTACTAAAAATGTCCCTTAAGGGAATTGCCAGCTCTACCAGTTTTGTCAAGCACTGTCACAGAGCCAAAGTGCACCTCAACATGTCTAATCAGCCTGCAGCCTAGGAAACCGAGAAAATCACTTTAAGCTTTCCTTCCACAAACCTCCTAAGATGTGACAAAACAGAGGGGTGGGGGTTAGGGAGTGGTGGGGGGTGGTGAAGCCACAAGAAAAAAACAAGATAATGACTTTCTCTTTAAGTCATCACACACACATGCTCTTTCCTCAGGTACCTTAAGAAAATTTCTAAATAAATGTATTTCGTATTGTGGCAAATGCCAAAAATGTCAAGCCTGATAAAACTTTTGAAACATAAAATTGTAGAGAAAAATCCATGTTGTAGCTTGCATGAAGAAAATAGTACATGCAGCATCCCTTCCCATGCAACACTCAGAGGAGGAACAGAGGGCCTAAAGATGGCGTAGTTTCCCCTTTGACTGCAAAAGAAAACAAAATCTAGGTTCTCCTATATAGCTATAAAACAAAAGAATAAATACATGTCATGATGACCCAAGATTTCCCTGTGGCTGATATTTTGCCAGGAGTGTGTATCTAAATCACAGTTTTTGTTAAAAAAATTACAAACAAAACTGTAAAATAACAGTTCAGCTTTCTTGAGTATTGCCAGGAGGTTTATCATCAACCTCATTCTTTCCCTGTTAGGTCAAACTGTGGTATTAACATATATCATTCTATTTACTTCAAATGACCAAGACTAAGATAAGCAGAAAATAGAAGCTGAGGTATTCAGGATCTAGAATATGTGTTTTCTTTCACCTGATTATGTGACTTTTTGACATTGAGGACAAGAATATTAGGGAAAGAATTGTCCGTCTAACAAAATACAGTTGAGGCATTGTTCCATGCTTCCCACACCACTGACAATGTGTTTACCCAAGTGACTCAAGCTGACAGTGAACAAGAGGCAGTCAGATCATCTGCCTTGCACTGTGACATAGCCAGCATGGCATACAGTGCCATTGATTGGCTAAGACTCATCTCACATGAAAAGTTGCTGGAAAATTACTAGGAAAATTCTAGCACTTGTATTTCTAGCAAAATATTTGTGAAAATACTAACAAAGGAAGACACCATGAAGAAACCACAGATGGAAAGACTCAAGGCGTGAAATGAAGTTGGTTTTAATGAAGGGCTATAACTGAGGATCCCTGGTCAGGACAAGCAATAACATTGTCTTGTGCAACTATACATTTTCTATGTATAGAAAATATAAATATACTATACTTTTCACAGGAAGGATAACTCCCCAATAGCACATTCTGCTCATGCCCCCATACTGTGGTGTGATGTTCTGCAGCCTACTTTCTCAACTTATCTCAAAACATTTCTCTTCACACTCACCAAGTTTTAAATGCATATTTCTGTAGGAGTTGCACATTGCAGTGATACATGACTTCAGTAAGATACACCTTCAGGTGTGTAAGTCTCATTTTTCTAAATGCTGTTGCAAATTCTGTGTGTTTTTACACACAGAATGCCATGAAAGTCAACATATCTGATAATACTGTACTGAGTTATTTGATCAACTGATTAAGCAGCAGTTGGCATTTCTAATGCAGTTGTAACCTAGAATATTATTATCGAATTATGCGGTAAAACATATTTCACAAAATATTCTAACCAGCATGACATTTTATATGGAAAACAAACTGGGATAGAAATAGTAAGAGAAGTTATAGTACTGTTGAATAAGACAACTGGATTTTAAATTCTACCAGAACTGTCTGATATATCCAACTCTGAGAATTTTCTGATATATCCATATATATTTTGAGCTTTTCTGCTCAGTGAGTTATTAATTTGCACTTTACAGAGAAACAGAGTATTTCCATACGGCAACTAAGGGAGGGAAATTTAAGATAAAATTCAAGTATTTGGAAAATCTTCAGTTATGCAATATTTGTACTAGAATTCTTGTCTTGGTGTGGGCTGAGATTTTAAATGCTTTGGCACTGAGGTTCAGGAAGAAGATAATTCACTGAAAGAAATATTGTCAAATTGTATCCCTGTCTTGGAATGCCTTTATGGTGCTGTATCCCCTATCACCTGCTCTATGCCAGACATGAGTTCTGTACCTTTAAGAGAGAGCGGGGGGAAGCCGGTGGAATTCTTTTGGCGGCCTGTGTTTAAAAACATAAATAACTCGCTGTGGCAGAGCGGAGGAAAGAATTTTCTTGCTTTTCTCCAGTTTTCAGTTCCTTTTCTCAGGAGAGAGACAGAGAGTTAAAATTCTTTGCTTTTTAGCTAGCCTTGCTAGCTGAGGCAAAAAGGTTTTTTTCCCTGGGACTTTGGCTTCTTCTTCTTTTCTTCTGGAACTGTTCAGCAGCACCAGAACATCACCAGGAGGCCCTACACCGCGGCCCGGAGGGGCCAACGCCGCACCCCAGCTCCGGAGAGGAGAGAGCCACACCCTCAGAAAGGACTCTGAAATCTTTCCAGGTCTTCTCCACTGCAAGAGGTTTTATTATTTAACATTATTCATTCTTTTTGGTGCCTGCGTGCACCCTGCTTGTTAAACAAATAGGTTTTTTTCACTTTTCCCCAAGAAAACTTTTTTTCCGAACCTGGTGGGGGAGGGGCTGCTGAAACCTGCCTTCTCTCAGAGGACGTTTCCTCCTAATTTGTCACAAACCGGGACAATCCCTTTCTAGTTCTAAATTCCTGGTTTCTGTAGAATGCAGGAAATACCAATTAAAAATATATTCTCAATCTAGTAAATTTTAAGGGAACAAAACTTAAATAATTTAGAGTCAGCCTTCAAGTTCCCAATCTTCATTTCCATTTTAGCTCTCAGTTAAATGAGCCTCACAAAGTCTCTGTCTTACAATTGTAAAATGAAAAAAATGAAAATCCTTGTCTCTTTTTTCTGGAAGTATCATGCTTGGGATGTAAAATGTGCTGACAATAACAACTCCATTAGAGTTTATTTGGGATAATAATTTTGCAACTAACATGAGAAAATAAAGACAGCATCTTAGCTCTAATAACTCGGAAGTTCAATCTACACATTTCTCTGGCTATCTAAGCAAGTTTGGGGCAAAATAATATGAGGCAAACTTTGAATTACGCTCTACACCTGTGTGAACTGCTGCGCTGATATTTCTGCAAATTTGCATACTGCTAATGTTTTAGTTTCAGAACAAGAAGAGGGGTTTTTTATCAGTTATAACAATTATGTGCAGACTGCAAAAATAAAGATGACTATGACTGAAAAGATCCATTTGCATTTCCTAATTCTCCTGGTCTTCTTTTATTTAAAGCTGCTCATATAATTGAAGTTGGTTTTGGAATCACTGAAGTGAAATTACCACAGCAGCAGTTTGCAAAGGCCGTGAAACCAACAAAAAGGTTTTTCTGCACATATTAAAGCTCAAGGCAAGCAGTAGCAATAACAATCATATCTGCAAATTATCTGTTCAGTCATCCTGTCTATCTGGTTTGGGAATAGCATCTCCATCTCTATTCTAAACATAAGCTTCCTGGGGGGTTCTGCCTGCCCTGTATAATTTTAGACAAAATTAGACAAATTTTGAGTGTTATTTTGAACATGGGACAATAGGACAACGACTCATTTCATTCAGCTGGCACTAGTTCATTAAGATACATCAGCTGGGAAGGTATACAAGAAGTGTCTGTATTTTAAACATTAATAGCAACACTACATTATTCAAATAAGAGAAAAGCGCTTAAAACATGCCAGCTAAGTGGTTCACTGCAGCTATAAAATGCTCTGCAAGAACACTGAATATACTCTCAAATTGATTATTTTAATTCAATTCCCCAGAAGATCCCTGGTGCCTGAATTTAAAGATTGTTCATGTTCTGTTACATACTTTGCCCTTTTCTTTAAAAAACAGTACTGTAGAAACTGAAAACTCCTGGATGTCCAGGCTGTTACTGACTGCTGACCATGCTGGCACCTTCTTCGAGATAGGACGATGCTACACAAGCCAGGTCAAGGTTCAAACAGAGTGTATTTAGCAAAATGAAAAAAAAATTCAATAAATTTGAGGTACTTCCTAGGGCTAAATAGAGCAAAAGGTTCATTTTATGGAATGCATATTGTCTGAGGAGTCCAGGTGGTCAGTGCAGAGGGCTGTTTCCACTGCCGTCCACTCTGGGAAGGAGAGGGAATGCAATACAGGAATCAGGCCCCTTCTACTATCTGGCACTGAAGGATGCACAGAAACTGCTTCACTCCCCTGTAACTATCTCATCATCATTTCACAAGGTTCAGGACCAATGATGTGATCTCCACAGATAATTTATGAAGCCTAAGAAAAAGGATGGATTGTGATGAATGCTGTACCTGGTTTCCCTGTTGACTGCACATTATGTTCTCTTGAAAGATGGTATGAGATGGTCCATCTGCCTTTCCCAAGCTCCTGCATCTGGAGCCTGGTGCACCCTCTGGTAGCAGGGGCAATTTAACCCTTTCCTATAAGTAGATACAGGCTGGGTCTGAAGGTCTCAGTAGTTCTTATTACGAAGATTTTCCCGCGTCTAAAAAGAGAATATTTGGTAACATCTGTTTCATGTATTTTCGATGGTGTATTACCTCCCATCTGATTGAAGGTTTCTTAAATTATTTATTTGCTACACAATAACCTATTCCATGATTTTCAGGGTAGCTTTGGAACTAGGCTGGAAATAGTGGACAATGTAAAAGGTGTTTTAGAAGAAAATTACTTTTATTTTGGTAATTTGCCATTGCTTGTTGTTAACATAATATTAGTGAAAATCTGAGAGACAGTCTTTTTTCTGGAAATTATAGAAATATAAGACTATATATATCTTCTAATAGTTAATTGCCTTCTCACATATCACTGATCAAAATTTAATAGAAATAATTCAAAATTTGGGAGGTTTTGTGCTTATAAAAGGAAACTGTTTAAAATCAGTTTTCCTACTCTATCAAAGGAGCTGCAAAACTACCAGAACAGAGAGTTGAGTGGAGGTATGTCAGTCACCACAGCACTAAAATAGTTTTGTTGAAAGCTCTTAAAATCTTCGGCTGTTGGAACTTATGGGTGATTGATGCAGATTGCTCTAGGTGCAGGCTGATGTTCCTTAGTGATTATGAAGATGAGGATGGTGAAAACAAAACTTAGTTCCTGATTACTCCTTTGCTTTTCTCTCCCTGATAAATAATAGTCTACAATTTTATTTTAAAGAGATCCCTGCAAAACACAAATATGGGGAAGGGTTGTCATGAGGAGTTATAAGTTAATTCTCAAAGGTATTGCATCACATATAAAGGAAAATAACCTTACCTTGTATTCTTCTTGAAAAACAGTTGTTTTTAATAAATCATAAGCATTACTTTCATCTAGAAAACTCCTCTACATATATTTGTGTTATATAATTCTATATAACTAAGAGTCACTGGAGGAATCTTCATAGCATTTCCCCTCTAAAGTTCCTGTACTCTGAGCATTTTGAATTAATTATGGCAGACATTATGTCAGATCTTATAGTACAAATGAAAATTTCATTTTCATGGCATTTTCATTCAGTAAATAGATTTGGAACTTTTTATAATTTTTTTTTAATTTATTTCATTTTTAATATGACAGATACAAAAATTAACTTAGTAGAATGTAGGTAAATCTTTATGAGTAATTGTTTTAAAAATCACATAACTGGAAAGATTTTTTTAACAGAAGTGGAAGCTGAGGATGTCTGACTTGTACAAGTGCACAAGTCAGTAGCAATATATACTTCAGGAAAACCACAATGTTTTCCTTTAACATCTTTAAATCATTGCCATTCATGAAAAAAAGACAAGACTTTCCTCCCACAGCAATGAGATCAGGCAACATTAAAAGGCTCATTTGTGCTTCCAAAATACATAAAACTACTATGATACATCACTTTGAAATTTCAAATATTTCAGTAGCAATCATCTAATAGCATTCATATCTCTAAAAGATACAACTTCATCCTGGTACAGTTTTATGTGTCACTCAGCTAGCTCTATTCTTAGTGATTAAGTTTTAGCAGAAAAAACCCCTGGCATAATTTTGCTATTAGCAGGTTTTACTGCATTGTTTCAGCTTGTTTCTCATAATAATAATGATAATAATTTACAATCAAAGACATCCTTCACTATTTGCAGTAGACATTAACAGTGTTGTATATTTTCTAGTAACACAGCCACACTATTGCTACCTTCATATCTGTAAAAAGCAAATAAGTGGATGAAATTCTTGAAAAATATTTCCACTTTTTTATACTGTCATTTTTGAAGGATGTGGAACATTTCTTCTCTTTTCTTTCCTTTCTGTGTTGTACAAAAGTGACATACCAAACCAACAGTTTTGGGAATGGGCTTCTTCTGTGTCTTGAATGTTCCCACAGGTATTCCCTGCCTTGGAAACCTTCAGAAAGATCTTTGATAACATCCTTTTGCCAGACTGTTTTAAAGTATCCTGTCCTGATTTAAAGAAAAAAGAAGCAAAAAACCCTCAAAAGCTCAATGAAATTCTTTAGCTTGTTTCAGGAGAGGTTATGGCATTGCTTTGCATTACCGCTACAAGAGCTTTTCACTCAGCTTGCAAATCCAGTGACATTTTTCCCCAAGAAAGGAGTCAGGCCACAAGGCATTTCTCTAAGGAAAGTCTCAAACTCCTAAGCACAGCATCCACCTTTACAGTGTCCATAAAAAGTTGGAGGAAACCAGACCCTTCAAAAGACTGCAGCAAGCTCTGCTCAGTTCCTTTGAAGAAAGAACTTGCCCTGTGCTGGAGTAGGTAGCTCTGGATGGGGGATCCTGTGGAGCCTGGTTCTTACCCTGCAGCCTAAGCCCTGGCAAGACAGAGCCACAGAAGCAGCTGCTGCTTGGTGCTTGACCCCCAATGCACCCTTTTGCTGTTTCCTGTCTCCAGGCAGTGAAAAATTGTAACTTGAGGGTTTTCTCAACCATTTTTCCATTAAACTTTTGGATGCTAATAGAAGACCTAAAACACGCACTTGACTTACCCATATTTCTTTTCTTTTGTTCTCATTGGATCCAAATTAAAGACTAAAAATTTTGAGACAAACTCTCTTCTATCATAAAACTATTGTCCATTCCCCATGGGTCAGAATATTTACCATTTTGAATTATGAGAATATTTTTGCATGCCATAAGGCTCACACCAAGCAATACTCTTGACTCCTACAGTCTTTGTTCTTTCACACGTGGATTATTACAGCTCTTTGGTTCTCTGCTGCAGGATCATGACATGACATTTTAACACACATAGTCTGCTTCCGGCATTTTAATTGGTTTAAAACTGTTGGTAGCATCTTTTACTGTATTAATTTATTGCTTCAGCGTTAGTCAACTGAAACCTTTGCCAGATGGCAATATAGCCCCTGAATACTGATGAGGAGAAAGAAAATATTTATATGATGCAAATGTTTGCTCATTCATTAAATATTCATGAATTGTTCTTTAGAGTTTGTTTTTGTGGGCTTTTTTCTCCCTTTTTCTTTCAGTTGCAATGCAAAAGGAGCCTAAAGGTTCAAATTTACATCTTATGGTGGCATAATTATTAATAATCTATCTCTCTATTATCTGCCTAAAAAATAGGGAAAAAATAATTTGAAAATTTAGCACAAAATTTTTTTACCTACACTGGATAGCAAGACAAGTGAAGTATTCTGAAACTTCCAGCAGTGTTATTGTGTGGCTGTCATCCCTTCCCTCACTCAGTGCCAAAGGAGCAACAGGGAAGAATAAGTGGAGATGACCTTCTCGCTTCACTTCTAAGTATGGCCTTCTCCACAGAATTCTTTAATACTACTCCCCAAAAACACAAGGAGCACTAAAATTTGGTGCTCCAGTATGTTATCTCAGGAAATTTGCTCCCTCCATTACTGACAGGTCCTTGGGGAAGTCACCTGCCTCCAGCTCTATTTCTGATCACGCCACTATCTATTATGTTCAGAAATCACTTGAGCTATCTGCCAAACCCCTGCATTTCTCCCTATTTCTGGTAAAAGTAGCAAGAGAATTAAATGCACGCACAGGAAAGGAATTTGGGATATGCTATGACTTACATTGATCACAGCTGAAGGTACGTTTGTTGGTCCAGTGATTTCCTGCTTTGACCATTAATTTTCTGGCTGTCTTACTCAAAAAATCTATTGCTTACTGGGTGGTATATAACTTGAAAAAACAGTCTGAATTCAGACATCCTCTTGGCTCTGAACATTTGAAATCCATAGCTTTTTGCTGCAGCTATTTGCTAATCACAGCATGTCAGACCTACAATACTTGGCAAAATGTACCTTTAGTTTTCTGATCCTCGGTCTTGACTAAGTTTCCTCAGAAAGTTCAACCCTATGAACTAAACTAATAACCTCCTGACTAGGACATTCCCATCCCCTCTGGAGCATGGCCTTTGGGTTTCAAGCCTTTCAGTAGATTAAGAGTGGGACTGCACAGATCTGCCTCTAAATCTTGCTTGTCTCACCTTTCACTTATTGCACAGTATTCATTGCTTTGTAACGCTCTCTGTTGACTCTTCTTGCCAGGACATTTCAAGCACATGGTTATTTCACGGTGTCAGTTCTTAAATCCTTCTACTCAAGTAATTTTTAAACAAACTAGATATAAAATAAATTATTAAATATTAATAAATTTAAGTAATTATTTTAATACATGAATTTTGCACAGTCTTCATGGTGCAATAGGTGTAACCTACTGTGCCGCTGGGTGCTGGCCATCCTCAGCATCTGATCCTCTTTAGTGCCTTGCTGGATTGCCTGGAACCTCCCAGATGCAAAGGTAATGTAGCATGTGGATGGACTTTCTTCTTCCACAGTGCCATCTGCGCTGCCCTCAGGAAGGTGTACCCTGTGTTGTGTGGCTGCCACCGGTAGTGACATTCCTAGGCAGAGCTTGATTTTCATATCCCAGGCTGGAATCTAAATAAAGCACACCATGGTCATGAAGATGCAGTTAGCAGTGGCTGCTTCGTGCTATCAATACCTTGGATCCAGGCTCTAACGTTCAGTTGGTGCCAAAAGATGTGCCAATCAATGTTCACTTCCAAAATCCCATAGCCAGCAGCTCATTCCCTCTGAGTATGTGCCACTCCTGCCTCTGCTGGTGCTACACTGGAAAGCACTGCGAGGTGCTGGGTTTTGCTCCTGTGCTCTCATGCTGCGGCCTTGGCTTTCTGGAGCACTGCAATTCTTTAAATCAAGCTCATTTATGATTTCTAATTACTTTTTTAAGACGCTCTGGCCAAACCAATCCTGCAAATTCCTGTTTTTCAAAAGAACTGAGAGTTGACTGTCTTTTTACATTGCCAACTTTCTTTTGAATTACTTGCTGTAGGAATATGCTTGAAGGCTCTCAGGCTCCAAACCAAATCAGAGACCAAAGGTAGATGCCTGTTTGGTTTTAACAGGTCCAATAAATCTCATTATTTGTGGAGAAGTTGTCATAATTTGCTGGACTGCATCTTGGCATATAAAGGTGTTGTCACCACCGACACTCAAAGATTTGGTGTCTTATCTGGTACCTCAGCAAGTATTTTGAATGGACACATTTCTGCTTCATCACACTGCTGCTTTTCTATCTAGGTAGATGTTATATCTTTTCTGTCTAGACCAATGCATTCTGCTTTCTGACGATGACACTGTAGAGAGATGAAATTCAAGACATTCAAAGCCTAACTTTAAGTCATAAAAACCAAATCTCTCAAAGTTGTATCACCAAAAGAAAACCTTGGATTTGATAGCACCCGATTCTGAAGACACTATGAATTATAAAGTTCCTACTATAGATGTGAACTATAAACATTTCACACACTTGAAAATACTACTAAACCAATCACACTCAGGCTGAATTTCTTCAGAGATATGAATGGGTATGTTCTTCTGCACACCTGAATCTAAGCAAAAAAAACTTAGCAAGACACAACAATTTTAGCAGAGTTGCATGAAAAATATTAGCAAGATAGATCTGTATTAATTCTTTTTTTTACAGTAGTTAAGTATTTAGTAGGTAATCAGCATTTAACATTTGCTTTAAGAATTCATGGATAAACTATTTGGAGACTATTCTGAAATTGCCCTACTCTCTGCACTTAGTCTGTGCCTTGGAATGAGTATATATAAATCCAGACAATTAAAATAGAACAGTTACAATTCTTGAGAAATCTAAACACTGTCCCTTGTCAAAATTAAAACTGAAAAATCAAATTTTCTTTAATTTTGAATTTTGTAATATCTCAGTTTTAATATTTGTGAGTTGCTTGGAAAAGTTGATCAATTTTAAAAAAACAACCAAACAAATAACAAACCCAGAAAAAATGACACTCTGGCTCTTTTATAATCATGCTGTCCACAATGACAATAATAATTTTAAAAAATTATCAGCTTTTTTAATATGTCAGGCCTTATTCCTGGCACTGTTATCTCCATTTTTCCTCATCCTCCACTTTCTCCCTCCTCATGAGATTGCTTACAAAAATAACTCACACATTAAATAGAAAAAAAGTTACCTTCTTTTTCTTATCTTTAATAACCAGAGTAAGTTCTTCCATCCACAGTTCCTGAGTCCAGAAAGTTTTAGTTTTCGTCCTTGAAAATTCTGTATTCTCAAGAGCCTGAGTTCTATCACCATCCTAAACTTCTATTGCTTCAGTCTGCTGTTGTTAACCACCCCCTTGCTTAGTAAGGATCTCCTACACCAGCAGTCATCTCTTCATGTACTGCACTCCGGGTAACAAAACATGCTTGTAAAGATAGTCTTGTAAAACTAACTAAAAAAACCACCAAGACACACACTTGTAAACCTAAAGTGCCTCTTTGTAAAGGAAATTATTTCCTGAGATGCTTCATTCAGCCAGCATCATGTGCTTTTCAGGCAGGGTTTCCCTATTCCCAGCACCTCTGCACTTCCTTCTAAGTTCTGAGGGGATTGATGGAAGGAGTACTTTCACAGAAATAAGATGAGATACTAAAAAGCTGATTCTTCCTCTCCAATGGTAACCTTAAAAAGAAAAAACTACTTTAAATGAATATATAACATGTGTTAAGTACATTCAAAATTTGGGGCTTTTTAAGCTTTTCTTAACTTCTACCCCTGTGAAAATATTATAAACAGACTGTTCCAGCAATACTGAATTGAGTTAATTCATTTAGAAAATACTCCAAAATTATTATTATTCAGAAAATACTTGCCGCTTGAAAAAGTCTGTTTCATCAATGACAAACTCAGATTTTTCTCTTCTGTTTTAATAACACTACTGACACAATTATGTGTACGGCTAACAGGGACATGAACGTCAATAAAGAAAAGCAGGAGCTCACCTGAATCTTGCCTTGAGCTTGCACATTTTGGAAGGAAAAGTACAGGTACCCACCTCATCCTTCATATTTTGGCGCGATGAGTAAGAATTACAACTGCAGAAAAGTCAAGCGACATAACACAAGCATCTAAATTCACACTGCAATCTAAATGGAAGCATTCAGGAATGCAGCCTAAGCCTCAAAGCTGTTCAGTACATGCACCTTCTGCATAAATCAGAAGAAGGACCACGGGCACTTCTGAAACTCAGAGTAGCTTGTCTGAATGCTTATGATTGGTCAAAACAACTCACTGGTAATTCAGCTTCCCCCTGGTTCAAGCATTTGGAATGGATGCTATTTTTTCCCAGCACAGAAGAGAACAGAAGGTTTTGTGTATTATGACAAGATAAAAGTATAAACACTGTAAAAAAGTATGGAAGTAAAAATACTTTCATGGATTTTCTGATAACTGGAAACAATTTGGATTTTTTTTTAAACTTACAATACAGTAATAAAAAATTAGCATTTAATTGCCACAGTAATGAATAAAACTGCATGTATTATTAGTCAAGTATTTGGCAGATTTTTAAGTGCTGATTAAAAACTCTAATTTGAATTTTAATTTTAATCACAACTTTTGAACTTTTCAAATTTCCCTGTTGAATGTTTGCATCCGGATAAATGAAAATTAAACAAAAAACACACTTCTCTGATTTGCATAGTTGATGAAAATTGCATAGCTTATTTTCAGTTATCTTCTGTCAAAATACAAACAATAAAAAAAATCTATTAATTATTTTTTCAGGAACACATAACACAACAGTGTAAATCAATATAAATCTATATACTAAGTTTAATTCTATGAACTAGGAATATGGCAGGAAGTGTGCTCCTACCTCTTATTTGTGGTAACTTACAGTACAAACATTACAGATATATCTCCATTATACTGTCTAATGTTCATGCCATTCTGAACAATACACAAGCTAGTTTTCTAAATATAATGCAAAATTCTTTGGAATGTATGGGTTTGTTTTCTTTCTTTTTTCCTCCCTTTTATTAATACCTAGATGTAGATTGAAATATTAAGGGATTTTTTCCATTTTATAAATAAGATATCAGATCCCCTTAAAGTAATTTGAGAAATAATTTCCATTTTAAATTAATGTCATTGATATATTTTTGCTGCTAGTTACAATAATTGCCAGGCTGGCACCTTAGTATTGGGATAACCAGTTAGTCTCCTGATCAGTGTAGTTTTTACCCATTTACCTAGGTGTGATGTGTTAGAATCTTAAATGTTACTGCATTTTCACAAGAGTGGTATTCTTGCACAGCCAGAAATTTTGTGGCAACTCCTTGGAGACAAGCAGAAACAGTTGCTTTACACAAAGACCAGGAAATACTGTAAATCACACATAGAGCATTTCTATATTCTGTAACACGAGAACCAAACCTCTGCCAACTTATAATCAGTCAAAATGTACAAAACAGGATGAGCAGGAAAATATATATTGTTATAATAGAGATACCACAACGTACAGGTTGGCAAAGTTTTGCTACCAAAATTAAAGAAAGTAGTACAAAACCACTACTACATTCCATGGCATCTCAGATATACTTATGCTCATTTAAGGAATGGAAAGCTAGGTATTTATTTTGTCTTCAGGAAAAAATAAGTTTCTTGTGGCAAACAGAATTCTTGTAGTCACTTTTCCTGAAAAAAACATGGAGGAGGGATGTGTGTTCTTTTTTGTGGTTATTTTGTTGTGTTGTTGTTTGATTGATTGATTGATTGACTTTAAGGAAAATCCCTCATACTGTAGTGGAGGTCTGGACTCTTCTCACAGTGATAAAAAACCTACCAGCTAGTACTCTTCCTAGTTTTTGTTTATCTCCTGTTGGCACGTGCCCTGATCTTTACCTTTTCATGCATTTGATTAAATAATTTTTCTTCAGTTCACCTACCTTCATTTACTTTCAACTTTAAGATTTGCTAAATTGAATTTTGCCGGTCAAGGTATATTCCGTAGATTTTTGCAGTGTTTAACGAAGAGTGTATTTTTATTATCTTTTCTATTATTATTAACGCATTTTAGAATGTATGTTTTAGATAAGCTAGTTTAGAGTTCTTTAGAAATAACTAGATGTGCTTGACATAGGAATCTTCAAAGGTCACATCTTCAGACAGTCCTGGTACAGATGACTCACTTTATCCACTATAATTCTATAGCTCTGCCAATTTTATTTGATGTCCAGCTCCAGAATGCCAAGATAATATAGCTGTTGCTAATGCCTGCAAACACTTTCCTGTCTTTTTCTGACAAATTGCTGGAAAAATATGTGCCTTCAGAGTAGCAGCCAGCAATAGTGCTCAGTCTTTCTTCATCCAAAGGCTCATTTGGCTTGTTATTTCAAACCAGGCATAATAAACTTTCCAAGATGATTTTTCTTCAAAGCTTACTGCTCTCTGACTTGGTCAATTTAACAAATCATCTGTGTAAGCATTTGTCTGGTATTACCATAGCAAGAAAAGTGATGCTGGATTCTACACTCACAGAGACAATTGTCATTCTTCTCCATACCAGGCTTTTTATTCATTGCTGAAGATAGAATTATGTTGTTAAAGTGCATTACTTATGTTATAGTTGCAATCCTTTCACACGTGAAACTAAGCTAAGCTGAAAAACTTCTGTTCATCCACATCTCTTAGAAGAATGCTGCATATTGTGACACCAAAGAAGAGAAATGCTACTAAATATATTTTTTAGTTAGCTAGGTAATTTGTTGCTTCTGTACCTAAATTTTGTCATTCCCTCCATGTGCTCACTTACTCCATGCTACCACCTGAAGTCTACAACTAGCAGATTAGATGTTAGATTATGTACCAAAGCAGGCATATACCTCCAAAAATATATCTATGGGTAGACTTCAATACAGCAGATGAAAAGGTAATGAAAGCTTTTCCTATCACATTTCCATCAGATTGTCTTTACATTTCTAAGTGAACCTGGAAGCTTTCCTTCTAAAGGCAGTCATACACAAACAGAATTGTAAAAGGGCTGCCATTTACAAAATTCGTTTCATCCACTTTAAGTTTTCCAACCCTTACAACAGTCCCTTGCCATTACACATGCATTTGGCTTTCACAACAGCTGTACAGACCTTTCATAATAGGGGAGTTTTTTTAATGTCATTGTTCTTTTAACTCTTAGTTCTTTAAGGCAAAAAGCTTGTTTACTTCTCTACCATAGTAATTAAAAGCTTTATTTTTTTGCCAAATTAACAAAATTTTTTTTTTTAGTTCTTCTTGAGTCCCTGTGAATTGATAAGCAATTCATCAACATAGTAATACATATTTCCTCAGGAGAATAATGTCTTCTCAAACAGTTTGTAAAATGTTTCATTTTTCTCCATGCAGTGATTAGGGAAATCTTACTATCCTTGCAGATTTAGTTTAGCACTTTGTTACTTTTCATCTGCTAATTTTTCTTATATTTGCTAGTTTTTGCTTCCCATTCCACAGATACTGAGAGTCAATGATACAGTGATGACATCAGTTTAAAAAAATCCATGTCTCTAAAATCCCACTTCAACCTATGAATTCCTACTGTGGGTAAAAAAAGTTTGAAGTTTCCACATACTTCCTGGGCAACCTCGTATCCCTTTCAAAAATACCAAAGTCTGCAAATGCTATCCAGATGAATTTGTTTGGGAAAAATTTGTTGGTTTGTTCTTTTAAGAATTAAAAAATGTGTACAAGCCTTTTTAATACAACATCCTTGATGTCTGTATCAGTTAATCTACTGAAATCTAAATCTAAATCTAAGATCAGTGGGAAATTCTAAAATTAATCTGATGAAATTTTCATAAGCTTCTCCTCCTTTTATTAATTGCAAATATATTTCATTAAGAAAAGGGAACATAAGCTCCAGACCTGTTCAGGTGCTTCTAAGTGTATTTATTTCCTTGAGATGGCTATATTAATAATTTATCTTAATCCTAGTGATATTGTCTGTTAAAGTAAAACCTTTACTTTGCAGCTTTGGAGGGTGTTAGTTCAATTTAGTTTATTTTAGCTGTTTTCAGGGATTCTAGCAAAACTGATGATTCCATATTTGAAAAACCTTAGGATATATTAGATTTGCACACAACAAAAACTGCACAATCCTCATCTATTCTTGAAAACAGGGCCTTAAAAATGCTATGAGACAGATCGCAGTGTTGAACAGCTAAAAGTATTTTTCTGAAAAAATACGAAATTAAATTTAAAAAAAAAAAGTTATGTAAAGGAAGACTTGACATCTATAATCCATTACAAATAAAGCAGTCACATGGTTAGATACCCACACAACTCATAAAATAGGTCCCTAAGGATGAGGATTCAAAAATGATGTTATACTTTGGAATAGGTGATTCCTACTTACATTTTTTTTACACCCATACTTCTCCCATGTAAGGTGGATTGACACAAATTAATTTTCACACTAATCTATCTATCACACTAGAATGTATCATTAAGCTTTTCCAGCCTCAGACAATTTACAAAACTATTAAAAGCATTGCCATAGTAATTATACTGGATTTTATAGTATAAGGTGCTAATATGGCAAATTCGCCTACAGAAATTTATGACAAGCATTCTATCCAAGAATAAAAATAGTCACTAAAGAAATTATGATGAATTAGAATATTTTACCAGTGAAAATTTAATTTGAGTGGAATATCCTGAATATAATTTCAAATGTGTTTGTAAGGAGCAATTTTGTAGTCAATGTTCACACAGAAATGTGAAGACAGTATAACTGTTTTGCACAAAATTGTAGCTTTTACAACATCTTCATTGTAGTCTAGTTCCAAATCTTTTGCACTAAAAAAAGCAATTTCTGATATATGACATTAATAAAATTTAAGTTATCAGAGTTTCTAGCAAGTAAATATCACCTTTGTATTGAAATTAAAATTAAAATTATGTACAACTGTCATTTGAAGTCAATGATGTATCTAAATTCTTGACTCTAGCTTTTCTACTGCTCCGTACTTTTCTTTCAAAAAGGCTGACACAAGTGCAGAACAGAAACAGGAGACATAAGAACTTTTCACTAGCGTTAATTTACTACATAAGTCAATTAACCAATTTGAGCTAAAATAACAATCTGAAACAAAAGAATAGAAAAGACATTTAGGAGACAGGGAGATGATTAAGTCTTTAACCCTTTTGGATAGAAAGAAAAAGCTACATATTGATTTTAGAACATTGACGGCTTAGTTGGATGTTAGGCATGAGGAAATGTATTGTATGTCAGAAAACGAATACATCTGCTGAGTCTGCGATTTGTAATTTGTTAATCTTTTTTAGATTTATGACTCCAGAGTCAACTTCTGAAGGTAATTTGTTGGTTTCCCTTAGGAGTCGGGACTAAGGTAATGGGGGAGGAGTGGTTTGGTAAGGAATGTTACTGATTACAAAATCCTTTTTTTTCCCCTTTACTTATCTTGAGTAAGTGTTTTCTGCTACTTCACAGTTGAATGCTTTTGCTCACAGAATTTGTGGTACAACATTTGGTTCCTTGGGTAAAATTAATTTCATTCTGTTTGGATGTCGGCTATCTGTTCACAATGTTTGCCATTTATTGCACTGTTATTGGAGATTAATTGATAATACTAAATTTGTTATTTTGGCAAGAACTCTTGCCATGTCAGAAAGTACAGATGACAGAAGACTAGAGAGTGGGAAGAAATGTCTTAAGGTAAAGTCTTCTAGCATTGATTAAAAGAGCCTAATTATTTTCCATACAGATTTCAATAAACAGGGATTATGACAATGAAATATATTTAATCAGTTTATATCTGAAATATAATTTAATAACTTCATGTACCTTACTACTTAACAGTTTGTAGCATATGATTTAGTTTGTATAAAGCCAAGCATTGAGATTTTTAAAAAAATTTGTTTAACAATTCAGATCTAAATTATCAGCAGTTAAAATTCCCTTCCCCTTGGCTATCATGCTTACCATAAGCACAAAGATTTTATTTGCTTTATCATTTTTAAAATGCAGATAGTCATGATAAGCATATGCTATGTGCTTACTTTACTTGAGATTAGACCAACTTTTTATCACTCTCTTGATTTGTGATCCCAGTTACCTTTGTGATCTTCATTATTCTTTATTAATTTTTTAAACCTCTGTGTTCAATGACTGAGCATATATTTCAGTCTAAAATCAACTCAGGGTTTTGGTGACACAATCAGGGAATAAAACAGAAAATAAGAAAAGACTACTTAGGGGAGTTAGAGAGTTAAAGACTTACCCTTAAGTCCACATTAATAGTTCAGCCAGGAATGTAAATGAAGGACATGAAAAATTAATGCAGCACTGGAACAGAACAACGCTATGGGACGCAACAGAGAAATAGCTTAACTATGTAAGCTATAAATAAAATATAATATAAAAATAATATAGATGGTGTTTTGCTATCAGCTGAAGAAAACCGGAAGTCCAATCATACTATATTACACACACAGTGATTTAAATAATTTTTTAAAAAGTCTAAGACCTAAGTATTCCTGGAAGATCTGAAATAGCTAATATCCCTACAATCCAAAAGGTCAGGTTCCACTGCCAAAGGACTTTAAATTTTCCACATACATCCCTTATCGTTTTTAAACTCTTCTTTCCAAATTGTCATGAAAGGCAAAGGTGGCACTGGTAACATTTAAACACATGTTGTAGATATGAAGGGACATATGGTGACCATCTGTCATCCAGCAGTCATCTAAAGAATGTCTTGGAAACAAGAAGAAAGTGATGTGAGTTTTTTTGAAAAAGAACATGATACACCTTTCTAAGAGCTCAAAAATTACTGAAATAATAAAATGAAAAATTAATGAACAGTAATACTGCTGTTTACTTTAAGAATTACTTTGAACTTATACAGTATAAGTTAATGAATTTGTGGTATAAAATAGTGAATTGAAGTTTTAGCACATAGGCATCTGGTACAGCACTTTTCAGATCCAGCCAGTCTCTGCATCCTTCAGATAAACTCCAGTTTTCAAAATTGTGTGGCACTTTGTGTTGATACCCATTACATTTGTTTCTCACACCACTAAACACAAGTTTAAGACAATAACCACATCCTATAAGCATTGCAACCTGTTATCATCTGCATGAAAATAACTTCTTGATGGTCTTTGGTACATTTTCAGATTGCTGTCAACTTGAACAATATTATATAACAGCATGTGGTTGTATTGCACATGTAAGATATCTGAGAACAGAGTACAAGATACTTTCAATTAAAAGAGGAAGAAAAATAAGTTTGGTGTAGTGCAGTACTTGTGTTTGCCATCAATAAAAGATATTATTAAATTTAACACCTTTGAAAAAGGGAGAGCAAAACCTTGTATGACAAGTCCTTCTTTACTAACGAGTGTTACAATCCTTAAAAATATCTCAGAGAGCACATAAGAAAATAGCATATTCAGACAAATTTTCTAGGGGTCAATTATTTTCCCTCATCCTTTTTCACCCCCTCTTTTTCCTTCTTTGAAATCAAACATTATGCTAGGCAATTTTACTAAATGAAAGAAGATATACAAGGGTTTACAAAGATACATTTACTGGTAATATTGTAATGACACAGGGTAAAAAAAAGTCACCCAACATCTGTTTTTTTTAAAGACTTAACCTGATGAGAAGGGAATGTCATGTTAAAGTAAGGAAATGAAATATACTTCAGTCTTTATTCTGCCTTGTCTATTTTTCCCTGTTCCAATGTTGTAAAGCAGTTCAATTTCCTTTGGACCAGAATTGTTCTGCTACAAAAAACAGTTTCTCCACTGCACTGACAGAAATAAAATAATACATTCCAAAAAACTTCAATAGCAAAAAGCATTTGAAATAAGGTTTATTTCACTGTACTGCATTTAAACTGAATAGAAGCATGTTTATAATATCCAGCTATGCTGCCTCTTGAGGCTACAGCACATATTTCAGTTCACCCCTTGAACTAATCTTGTACAGACTGGCATTTTGCAGCAGAAGCTGATTGCATAATTTTGTAGGACTCTTATTAATGCTACATTATCCTCACGTAATTCCTTGGGCCAAAGAACTGCTTAGAAGTTAGTGTGCTTAATTCTTTTCCTTTCTTTATCCATTTGGGAAATTATTCTTGTAGTTGGTGACCACTTAGAGTGCCATGTAAACTTTACTCTCTCTCTAATTTGGTGCTGAGAGCCTACAGAGAGTATTTGTTTTATGGCTGCATTTGTATTTGAAAAAAACAATACCTGGGAAAATACTATTATATGGTAAATATGGCACCTTCATCCATCATTTCTATAAGAGAAGAGATATAAATAAATCCTTTTAGAGATGGCATCCATAGATACTGCTTATCCGTGTAAAAATGTGCACAGCCAGTATCAGAATTTCTTCCACTGCACCACATTTAATACAAATGCTCATTTCAACCATCACAAGGGTTTTTCTTCAAAACAGCATAAAATCCAATGTGCTAAGAAAACAAGTAGTGTAGTGAAAGCAAATGAACTGTTAAAATGCACAGACAATTATTGCTTCAGGCTAAAAGGGAGATCATTGGCCAGATACTTGAAGGGAAGCACACTTTGTGATTACTCACTGCACACTTTGACTATTCAGATGTCTAAATCTAGCAGTGTCTGAACCATATTTAAATGGGGATCCAAAGTTTGCCTTTGCACAGGAAAGCAAGCTGGGAAAAAGCTGAACACCTTCACCACACTTGTAATTTCTGCAGGTAATAAACAAACCAACCAACCAGCAAACACCTGATTTCACACTTTCACATAATATCACTTCCATCTGAGTTTAATGTACAGTTGTGTTTAAGAATTCTTATCCTCCACCCAAATATGCTTCTCAAACAACTGACAGATAGAACTTTCTAATGTTAGACATAATTCTAAACAAAACCCTTGTGTGCAAATGCTTGTTCTAAATTTGTTAAATGTGCAGAGGGAACTGTTTTGCATCCTGTTCTAGGGTAATTCTTAAACACAAAATATAAATGAAGTTGAAATACTTCATTTAGAAATACTTCATCCAGAAGGGCCACCGAATGCATAGAATGCAAAATATATCATGCATACAGTTAATTTCTGTAATAATTCACCTTCATGGGAGGTGAGTGATTATCAAAAAATGCATATAAATAGATGCCATCTTTTAAAATTATCTCTGCATATGTTATGCATGAGTTAAAATTTCCTACAGTTATCTCAAATGTTTATATCAGGTATGTTGTGTACCAAAAGTATTTTATATTAAGGAAGGGTATGGGAAGGAAAATGGGCCATGGATCTACATAAAATGGGATCTACTTTAAAACATCTACCTGATTCAGACAATATGTGAGTTTTTATTAAAGCCGTCAAGAGCAAATAAATTTTCTGAAACCTAGAAATCCAGGCTCTGAAATTCAAGGGTGTTTTGAAATTAATTAGATCAGCTTGAAGTGAAAGGAGATGACTGGTAGCAATTAGCAGATATTTCTGGTAGCTCAAGACACAACAAGAATTGTACTTTCTAATTAACATTTCTGAGCTTTTTTTCTTGGATTATTTCCCACCAGCACAGCTTTCTCATAAATCTGAAACCAATTTGCAAATGTCACTAATTTAAAAACGTACTTTTATTACAATAACATCTTTACTATGAAAAATTATGATGAAAAATACTCATGTTCCTAGAGTTTCATTCACTATCTGTACAGAACACTAGGCTTTTATTACAAATTTATTTCTTCTGCTTCTCAAGTGCTCTTTGATTTTTGTTTTGGAAAGTTTGTCTAGAACTGTGTTATAGTGAAGAAACAAATCTAAATTTTGTTATAGATATACAGATTATACAAGTTATGTTTCAAAATATATTGTAACAACACACTATTGTGTTCTGTGCAAAGTGATTTTCTGTAACTCTTTGATCCTATTAGATGAAATTACTTTAGACACTTACTTAGAGATATTCACACAGAGTTTTTCACTGAGAACGGTTGAAATCCATGGGAAAAATGCCCCACCACTATACAGAATCATAGTAGGGTTGATGGAAGTTTCATCAGCTTAAACATATATATTGTAATATAGCACATAGCATTATTTTGAAAGAGTAGAAACAAGACATCATGTTTTCAGTCCTAGAGTTCCAGTGTTAGGGTTTTTTATTATAATGGTGTTTTCAGCTGCAGAATGTTTTGCATAGAACAAATTGTGTTCAGTTACTTTGGTTTCTAAGCTGTATTTGTGAAGGAAATACTTGTGTTAATTTTGAAGACCTTTGCCTACATCTTTCCTGACAGCCACCACAGGCACCATGTGGGAGCACAGGCCATGGTCTGTAGCTGTGCATTTGGGCTGAGCAGGAAAGCTGAGAGGGCACAAAGAATTGTACTTGTCTGTCCTTTCATTCAGCTTTTTCCTTACCTTCCACTGCTCACAGACAGCACCAGTACAGGTCACTGACAAACACTGTTCATCGCCAATGAATTGAAAAGATGAGATGGCAGCAGTCTCTGGCTTTGCAATAATATACAAAGCAAGATCAAAGAGAAGAGGACCACTGGAAATAAATAACTGTGAATTTTGGAACCTGGTATGGGACTTGCTCAGAGAGCTTCCTGTAGTTTTGTACTTTCCTGCATCACCTACAGTGCAAGTTCCCAGCTCCCTTGATGGTCTGAGCAAATAAGCACATGAGAACACACCACAGACTCCTCCAAAGGGATACTTCACAGAAAATTGCTCATTTGATAATAACTTTTTGGTGCTGGAGAAACATTGAAATTCATTCCCTTCTCAAACAGATGATCACAAATCTCCAAGGTCACAAAATAGGTTGAGAATATTGACTGCTATTAGCTAACTGCAGGCAGCAGTAGTTCAAGTTTCCCAGAATCATTAGCAATTCAGTTTCTCAAACAATGCAAGGGTGAGGGGTGAAAAATGAGGCTGGACTTTAATTACTTGTTTTGAGAATTTATACCAGGAGGGAAATGTCTATTTAGTTGCAGACTGCAGTTGCACTTCTCTGAACAGAGCAGGAGGAAGAGAGAGAAGAGAATGGAAGATGTTCCTATCAATAAAAAGAGTTAACAGGAGAATGAGAACAGATGAGAAGGAAGAAATAAAGCCTACTTCCAGAGGAGTTGAGCTGCTGAGCTGCTGCCAGCTCATGAGGTTGTTAACTCCTGAATCAAACCAGCATTGTGTCCTCATAGCCTTCCAAGAACGGGTGGAATGGTGAGTCTGACAGTCACCTTCCAGCTGTGTCTCATTGTTTCAGTTTAGAGACAAGTTTGGGAGAAAAAACTCTGGAATGAGTGCTTCCTCTAAAAAAGGTTCCAACAATCCCATTCTGTCAATAGGAAATGAATACTAGTGGATGAAAGTGAAAAAACCCCANACAGCTCACCAGCTGGTCCCGAGTTGGGCTGCCGCGCAAAGGGAATGGCCCAGCAGGGAGGACTCCTGGCTCCCGGGTCTCGGCACAGCACACACTGGCTCTGGGCTCCCAAGCGGCAGAGGAGCAGAGAAGCAAGATGGCAGGCCCTGGTCACAATGCCAGAGGAAAAAAAGGACGAGGGGAAACAAAAAAAGGGACAAAAAGCACAGGGCAACAGGACCTCAGGTCAGACCCACCGTGCCACATGGCAGCTGTGTTGATCACCCCATCTGCAGGAAGAGCAGCCCTTGGCTCCCAACCCCGGCAGGATCCCAGGCTGCTCTTCCTCCATCGCAATACTCTCGAGCTGGGGTGGGCTGTGGGGACAGTGGTACTTCCGGACACAAAACAAAAGCAAAATGGTTATGGGATATGATCCATCCCGAAGACACTCTTTAAGAAAGGAACCATAGAATCACAGCATATACTGAGTTGGAAGGGCTCCATCAGGACCATTGATTCCAACTCCTGACCCTGCACAGGACCATCCCCAAGAGTTACACCCTGTGCCTGAGAGCACTGTCCAAACACTTTTTGAACTCTCTCAGGCTTGGTGCTGTGACAGCTTTCCTGGGGAGCCTGTTCCATGCCAAGCTACCCTCTGGGTGAAGAATGCTTTCCTGATACCCAACCTAAACCTCCCCTGACTCAGCTTTATACCTTTTCCTTGAGTGTTGTCACTGATCAGGAGAGTGAAGCGATCATTACCTGCCTCTCTGCTTCCCCTCGTGAGGATGCTGAAGACCTCACTGAGGTCTCTCATCAGTCTCCTCCAGGCTGAACCAACTGACCTCCTCATAAGGCTTCCTCACTTCATCATCCTCATGGCCCTCTGGACACTCTCTAACAGCTTAACGTCTTTTTTATATTGTGGTGTCCAAACTGCCCACAGGACTCAAGGAGACAATTACGTCTTATTAAGGAAGTCTTTTTTCATAAGATATGCCATGATGTGTACATTTTGGTGAGGCCTGTTGTAAATGCTTTTTACATTATGACTATTTCACCAATGTTTGTAGCTTTGTTAAGCTACAAGAAGAGGTCAGGTGGCTTTTGCTTGTCACTATTGACAATAATAAGCATTCACTTTATCGAAGAATGAAAATAATGTAAACAATGAACGAGTTTCTGCTAAAAATACAATTCTTGCTTGCTGTTTCTCTGTTATTACTTTCCCAAACTGCAAACAACATCAGTCATTGAAGACAAACTGCTGTGCTATGACAGAAAATATATGCTTGCCTTACAGTCATGTTTTTCTTCTTTTATAATGGACATTATTCATAATGGAAATAATAAATCTTAATGACTGGTTTCAAGAAATTTGACATCAGACAAGTTCATATTTTATACAATGTTTTAAGAATAGTTTTTCAGAAAAAAATGGTATAGTAAATCAGACCCTAAGAAAATTATTCATCCGTATAGATTCCCAAGCTGTTCAGAGATGATCATTGAGACCATGAAGTTTGATCTCATGTATTCCACAGGCTGTTGACTTTTTCCATTACCAAATTAAAAAGTTGAAGTATTGAATATCTACAACTACATCACTTAACCAAGCCAATGGTAAAATGATCTTATATTTTTTTGTTTGGGGTTTTTCCTGATAAAATCTTGTTCGGGGTTCTTTAAACGTTGAAGCAAGACTAATTTAATCATGGCGTTGTTATTATACAGTCATGGACTGCAATACCCCTATTCTCCTTTCCCCTTTTATTGACAACAATTGTAACCATAATGTCAAAATGGAACCTGGTATCTGTTGCAAAAAAAAAAGGACCATCTGCTAGAAAGAACATAGGACTATTCTGTAGCAGTGTTGCAGGTTTGTTGACAGGATTTACTTGTAACGACTGTGTAAGTACATGGTATTTTTGAAGTCAATAAATATATAAAGTTAGAGATCATATAAAGAGTGTTTAGATTTTTCCCCAAAGGGCTTTTTAACCCAATGTGTTAATCCTTCTCTTCTACTCCTTGTGCTCATTATTGATCTGAACAGAGTATAAATGCCAGACTGCAAATTATATTTTTTTAATGAAAAAAAACATTATTGATAGCCAGGGATAAATTATTATATTTCTTGTCATATTAAATCACTGAAAGAAAACAAAAATATGAAGCACATAATAATCTAGCAGGCCAGTGTTATGCCCTCAGAAAAGAAGAGGAAAACATAAGATGACTGGAGTCTGGAGAATGATTTTCTTAAAATTAGGGTAGTGTTAATAATGAAAGAGAGAGCAGAGGCAGAACTACCGAAACAACATCCCTCAAATGTGCCTGACCCCTATAAAATATTCACATCCATAAATTAGCCTTAGGTTTGTTACGTATTAGGAGAGTTGGTCACCTCCAAAGAGGATTAACAAGAATGAACACAGAGTCACTGAACCCAATACACCAGCATGGGTGGTTGTTTAAACTGAGTACCTCTTCAGCATGGTTTTACAGAGATGCCTTCTTAAACTTATGGTTCAGAGCTGGAATTTGCTGCACTTGGCAGAGGTACAAGTGATTTTTATTCCAATGATTGTCAGTTACACATATAAACATTTCCTTTTTAATCAATTTTTTTTTACAGTCAAAGCATTTAGAAGGCATTTGGAAATCACAGTTCAATTCTTTTTTCTAAGAGGATTTAAAACCTTTTTCCTTCTACAAACAGGCTGGGTACTGGGGTTGAGATGACCTGGCTCATCCTCCTGAAACTCTTCCATGTTCCATTAAATGTCTGCTCATGCAGGAATAGTACTGCCAAGACTTAACAGCAAGGTGCTCATCAGAGAATGCAGACTGCTGATCCTATCCAACAGCACACAGCATATTTATGAGTAAGGTTCATAGAAACAACAAAGCAATAAAATATGAAAAACAAACAACAATTAAAAGAAAATATTTATTTTGACTGTTCTGCTGAATTGTATGTTTTGGGGTTTTTTCATGTTATAGAATAAATTGATAAATAAAATTCCAATTTGTTTAACTATTGACTTTGCATGAAGTTATATTCATAAATTATACTTAACATTTTATTACATTAAGGTGGTTTAAAAAATAGATTTTGGGTAAATACCAAACCACAAAAAGTTTAAAATAAATAGAAATTGATAGAATACTTACTTCTTTAGACAAAACAAGGAGTGATGCTGATGCTAAGAAAGCTAAGCAGTGATTAAAAGAGTACAGAAGTGGAATGTGACGAAGAAACAAATGATAAAATTGAATTTTATTGTCTGTCCTCCAGATTATTTTATCTTTTTAGGTATCTATGTTTCTGCAACCAATGTCTGGAAGTATTCCAATTGCCTGAATGAGGATCAAGGTTCCAAAAAGAATTAAAAAGCTTGGGAAAACAATTGGAACATAGCTTGCTACTTAGAAATTATAAAATCATCCATAATCCCTTCTTCATTTTTTTGCCAGTTAATAAAGCAGACTAATAATTTAAAAACTAGTTCCCACGTTTCCTCTGAACACATTTATTCATCATGAATGTTATTTGCCTAAAAAAGATGATTAATAATATAATTTACTTTTCTGTGAAAATGAAATTTGCTCTGAGTTGGAAACAAACAACCAGGCACCTTTGTACATGAGCCTGAAAATTTAAGATGACTTTTGTGTACCTTTCTGTAAAAAGTGATTCACCAAATCCTTTCTTGCTTCACTTCAGTGATCTCTCACTTGATGGAAATTCTTGTGCTGAAACTAGCAGAAAATATTTGCCTGCAGCTTGTTGTGTGAGCAGATCTTCTGTCTAATTAAAAGACCTTGGTAAGCCATGGAAATGTACCATACAATACCTCTTGTATTGAGGAGCAATGCATCAGCATTGATAATCAGTTTTTAGTCCAAAATGATCATGACCAACGGTTATGACAACTTTAAGTAAAATCTTAATTTCAGTTAGAAGCAGCTATTAAACTGCCAACCTTTACAGAGGCCACCATGCAATTGTTACTTTGCAGAAATAGAACCTTGTGACAAATAGGAAAAAATCTCTCACTTTTTGTCACATAATGAACATGATTCACGCAAATATGCTGCTTGTTCTTTTTAGCAAGTTGTTAATACTAAATTAAAAAAATAATGACAACACAAAAAAACCATCACTTCTACAGCATCATCTGCAGATGCATTTTCAGCAGTATTTATGTATCTCCTGAATATGAGACCTCTGTGGAAGATTTGAAATATTCCTATATTAAACAAAAGTCCTACAATGTTTGACAATATTGAAAGCTTTTCAGATAGACTGCAGAGACGATTCATAGAAGAGGCCTTTCCCCATCAAGAGCTATGGAAAGCAACAATTAATTTTGAAAACAGGGAGCATACAACTTGTTGAATGAGCAAAGAAAACAGCAGAATAGTCAGCAGGCAGCCAAAACATTCTTGGTTTTTATCACCAGAAGACCAGAGGGAGCCTGAGGGATTACTGGTGATCACATTGGGTTTCACAGAACAGCAGGGAATTTCACCCAGTTTTATGTTTAACAGGAAAACATTTTGTAGTTTGGAAATTCCTTGCTTAATTGGAGTGTTGTGGGTTGACCCTGAG
>VZRS01009363.1:0-138724 GCA_013398055.1 Ifrita kowaldi
GTTAATGGATAATGACTCAAACAGCTGGCCCTTTGCAAAAGCAGCGGGTGCTTTGATGATGATGTGCAAGATCACGGCCCAGGTGTAGGGGGTGTGAGTACCAGAGGAGGACCACCACAAATCAACCTTTATTTAACGAGAAGCTGGATTTTGATCCAGATAAGGGAAGAAAATAGTACACAATAATTTCAACTCTCCCTTTTTCTCTGTTTGAATATTTTCTCGAATAATTGACCATTACGATAGTTATGCAGTAATTTTCCAGCTCTGCTTTTATATAGCTATCAAATCTATTTTTCCAAAAGTGATAAGTAACCTTTTTGGCTTCCATGAACTTGAAAAATATAACTTCTGAAATTTCAGACTTTTTCTCCTCACTATTTTCATATTCTCTACGCATATTGTATGAATCTGCATATTTGTGATTTGTTTTGTAACATTCTCATCCAACATCACTTTGTTTACTCTATGCTGTTTCTCATTTAATTCCTGTTGCTAGTTATTTTTTGCTTCCAGCATAAATCCTCTGATTTAATTTCTATGCCCTCATTAGACATCTTTATTGAAAATGAACACATGCAGCTGATTAGGACTTCTTCCACCATTTCGAATTTTCAATTTCTTTTTCCTTGTAACTTTTCTTTCTCATTTTAGACTGCACTTATTTTTTCTATTAGTTTTGGTTTTTTCTGCCATCATCTACAAAGCACACATATCACCTTTCAGTGTTCTTCTTTCCTCTGTTTTTAATACTTGATAGTTTAAATTTTCAACTCAAATGTCCTCTAAACCCACAATAGCAGAAGATTCAGCTTCTTCTATTAAGCTTTCTTTGAACTGTGTGGTTTTTAAACAATGTCCTGGTAATTTTAATTTCCTTCTATATCTCCAAAGCTTTATTACAGGGTTCATGTCTGAGAAATCCTGCTTGAAAAAATAATGAGCATTTCTAAAATATTCCTCCCTTCCTTAACCCTTCCTATAATACCAACCAGGCTTTGTAATTCATGAAAAATAAAGGTACTCTGCCTGTCTATACCTTGTATTTAACTCAGTATAAACCTCTGGAACCAAAAACTAATAATCAGAACTTCACTGGACATGATCCTGGGACCCCTGTGCTTGTTGGATCTGATTTGAATGGGTAGTCAGAACAAATAAGGACCCTTCCCACCTGAATTGTTCTGTGACTCCATGAATCTCTGAACACACCACATATCTGATCCCAATACTTCATCCTCCATAACATTTTAGAAGATTTTCTTAATATCCGAAGTAAATCTGATTTGATGTAAATTAATTTTTTTTTCTGTCATTAATTAGCAATGCAGAAAACTCTTTAACTTCCATAGTGAAATATTCACTTATATAGTTACATTTCTGGATTTCTCTTTATAGATTTTGCATCATTTTTGATGGTCTGATATGCTGTTTATCTGCTCCTTCCCTAAAAAGACATCTCCCAGGTAAAGCCCAGTACTCCACATTAATTAAAGTGGAGAAATTTTGATCCATGTTGTACATCCTCTTTACAGTGATTAGAGCTAGACCATAATTCTTTACCATGCGTCACATTGAAGTGTCAAAAAAGCAATGCTAAAATACAGATATCTTATTTTTATTGTTTTCTGTTCTTCTAGATACTATATTGCTTACCTTGTCAAGGAAGGAAATTAAATTAGTTTGACAGAATCTTTTTTTGAAAAACCCATAATGGCACTTTTAATCATTTTATTATCTCCTGATTTTTTAAAATGTAAATTGATTAGTTATTTGTTTCTAAGTTTTCCGAGGGACCTCATTTTTTGAGTGTTATCCCTTTTCTATTTTTAAAGACAGCATATTGTCTTCACTCATCAGTCAGGGTATTCGCAGGTTCAAAGGGTTCTTGAGCTCCCAAATGCTTCAGAAATCCCAGGTATTTCTCCTAATGTCAGTGCACTCTATAAAGCTACCTTGCAATCCTCGGAAAAGTGGCCATAAGCGCATTGAGGATATAATGCAGTCAGAGCGGCATCCTGCATTCCAAACTATGATTTCTTAACGAGTTGAGTGCTGCTGTACTCGCCACAGGATTCATGCATAATTAATTCCAATTCATTTTACCAATTAACCACCTTCCCAATGTTTGCATAGAGTTACTAGAAACAGTCTTGCTTTTTTCCATCATGAATTCTTTCTTAGATGCTTATTTTAGCCTCATTGCTTACGACATCATTTTGTATTCAGTCAATATACTATGTTTATTCTAGGTTATAAGTCATTATAACATTACACCCATGCTGCATTATTAATGTGCACAAAACTGCAATGTAATGCTGTATTGAACAGAAATGAAAGTGCAGCCATCATCTATACTTGAGGAAAAGGGTGGCCTTGATTGTTAATATTTTCATGGTGGTGAAAGTATTTTAGATCATCAGAGTTCTAAATATTTGCTTTATTTCCATTGGGCATACATGTGTTTGAACATCAATTTTTTTTATAAGTCAACTCTTTCTTTGACCATCCAGTAATTTGGGACTAATTTGATTGCTTTGTAATTTCTCTACTATTTATTAGCACTTGAGGCTTAACCTAGAAAAGTATACATTTAACTTCAAGAACATCATTTATCCCATCACCATTTCTTATTTTAGGACAGAATTAAGTCCTTTGCTGGGCTGGGACATGCCTAAAATGATGTGGATTTTAGCCATTGTAGCCAGAAATTGCATTCCTTGACATTCAGTACTTCGAATTGTGTTCTAGTGCTGTGGGGCTGGTTATCTAAGTCATGGGGTTTTACTTCCATTCCTTGAATGAATAACTACCCCTGCGTCAAAAGTGTGAGCTTGCGTAGCAATTGAGGGGGTCATCTGTGATTTCACTCGGTCTCATCTGAGGAACATTATGAAAACTGGACTTCTATAAATGGTAAAACTGGCTTCACTGTACTTAAGGTTTTGTCTCCAATTCCCCAGAGAGACGCAATTCCTCAAAGAGTTTTAAAAATAACTTTTTAAAATGTTTAAAAAATAGGAAAAAAATAGAAAAAATATTTGGAATTGGAGAAAATGTATCAAATCAAGTTTTCCCTTTTGAATGAAGATGTTATGAGTTCCTTATCAAGGACTGATAAGAAGTAGAGATTGCTATGCTAGTTTTCATTTCTTGGGATTAATGTCTCTATTTAACACCAAATTAAAGCAGGTGAGTGTGGTTTTGTAGTAGAAGATAATTCTAGTGGAAACATTTTCAGCACTAGACTGTAATTTCTCTTTCTTAATTGATGACTTTAAAATGAGTTGCAACAAAACTGGGACCTTTAATATGTCCATCCCACAAGGAAAAAAAATAACTAGAAACTTGTATGCTGAATGCTAATTGACAAGAATACTGTTTTCCTATTGATATTTCATTTAATAAACTGGCAGGCTAGACACATGTATTTTAAAGTTCAGGTTTAATTAAAAGATAAGACTAAGCAGCAGCTTGGCAAGAGGATAAGGGAAAGTGTTGAATTCTTTGTTTCTGTTGGCGAAGCAGCTGCTTTTTTTTTTTTTTTAACTAATCTCAACTTAATGTCAAATCAAGAAACTACTTTCATTTTTTTGGTGCATTTAATGAGTTACTCAAGTTTGCACTCAGACAATTATCCTTCCTCATCTGATACTTTTGTGAAGTGAAACATTTGCAGGTCCCAGTCTGCTTGGATTTTTAAAAAAGCTGCTTTCCCTATATATATTATAGTAGAAAAACCTTATCTTCCAGAATTAAACTATCTTCATCATTCAGAAAAGAGAGGTTAAAAGCCAAAATGTGGGAAGCTGAGCAAGTGATTAGCTGCTTAGAGTGCAATACTTGGAAACATTATCTTTCTACAGCAAGGATTAGAATGCAGGAAAACACTTTCAAATATATTAGTTCAGAGGGCAAAAAACATTTATAGCATGCCATGAGATTGTAAAAGTGGACATAAGTCTTCCAGTGGCAATAAAGCTCTGTATTTTCATCTGAACAGCTGGCTCTAGTTACTTCTTGTGTATCCCCTTTATAAAACAAGTGTCAAGGGCAAAGAGACCAGATTCTCTTTATTACTTGAATGCAGTAGCATGTGAAAATTCATTGAAAGATGAAAATCCCATTTTTATTGGCACTGAAAAAGTGACTGAGAAGATATTCTTGTGGAAAGGAGCTGAAACAACTGAATGTGAACTTACACTTAACAGGTAAGTGAGGAAACAGAGACATGAGGCTGCACTGGTGAACACAGGAATGGACACACACATCAAAGCTGATGTCTTGCTATGTTGATAACTATGCGGAAAAAATCAGAGGAGTCATTCAGGTGTCAGGGAGAAGTTATGAAGCCTATCAACCTTGTTTTCACATAGCATAAGCTGATATCTGCTCCTTTCCAGCTTTACTAATCTCTAGCAAATGTCATGGGTACATCTGTGGTTACAGATGTTCAGAAAGCAAGTAAGACATTTCACTGAAAATGAGAAGAGCAGAAGCAGACAGAGAAGCCAACAAGTCGGCCTGTTGCAGGGTGTGTGTCTTGATTCAGTGTGAAATGCAAACTGCATTTTCTTTTGAAGAAAGTATTAGTTTTTACAGCAAAGTGTGAGACCTCCCTACTAGGTGAGAGACGTGGGAAACATCCTTACTTCACATCAACAACAGCACTGACTTGAACTTAGACTACCTGCATCTTGAGTAGTGACTGGAGACACAAAGTCATCTTAAGCTTTTCTATTCACATATGTGATCAGAAATCTCTCTAGGACCTGAAAGCACCTTATAACAAAGAGATTCTCAGAAATTATGCTGTTGTGTTAAATTTTTGAAAAGAAAAAAGAAAAAAAGAAGAAGAAGAAAAAATATTTTCAGTTTTTCCACCTAGCTCAAAGTGAGACTTGCTGCACAGACCACATTTTTTGAGGTCCAAGAACTACTGATACCCACAAGCCCCGGCAAGGTAAGCATATGCATGTGTTTTGGGGATTGTTTCCTACAGTGCTGCATCAGAATAGAAGAATCACATATACTTTGAAGTTTGATTCTTCTCTTTCCTTTTCTCATTACAGAACCTTGGCTTTACATCAGGCTTCTGATGTAGCTGTGCATGAGTGAGGCCATGTGTACCAGTTTCCTCTATGGAGATAGGACTAATTCACTTTCTCTAATTCATTACACTTGAAAAATAACCTCTACTACCTGCACAAACCAAGGATTTGGGCAAAAGCAACTTTGCCTTAGATATCCCACTATTCAGTTGTTATATTCAACACCAAAAAAGGGAAAGACTAATGACTGCAGTACAAGGAGCAGATGTCTTAAAACTCTAAGAATAGTTAAACTGAATTTTCCTTTCTCCAACAGCAGTTGGCTATAAGCAGATACTTTGGAAAGAGGAAAAACAGAGGAAATTTCCACTAAATTGCTTTCCATGAATACATTCCTGTGTTCCAATTATTTTCATCTCAGGGACTCACTGGTCTAGAACTTACCAAATAACTTCAGTGAAACCTCTTCCATATCTGACCTTCACTGGGAAATATGTGCCCTCTTTGCTAAGAAGTGCTCACATTAAGCAGGAATTGGATATTAAAACTACACCCTCTTCCTGAAGTTGACCAAAATATTAAGGGCTATCTTCATCTTTGTACTGCCCAAGCTGCAATTCAAAAATCAGTAATGTGTTTGCTAAAGCTGCTCGCCAACTCTGCGAATATGCAGATGCTCACACGGGCCATTCTACTGACGCTAGAAGTAATTATGTTATAGAAAAAAACTTCATTCTTCCAATTCTTCCCTGGAAGTTTCCAGGACGAGAAGAATTTGATTTACTATCAACCCTAATGCACAAAACATCACAAACTATGTCCAGATTGGAAGTATCTAAAAGGATGAAAGGCCTCAGACACTGTAAAGCTGCCTGATTTCTTTCAACATCAGCCAAGCAGTGCTAATACACCCCCATGAGTACCTGCCCTAGAATGCCAAGTGTGATGAGCTACCTCTTTATGGACTCTTGTCCCTTCTCTTTGATGTTCCATAATTGCTAAAGATGTACCAGCTGCTCTACAAGAGGGGCAGCTGTCAGACTAAATTCTCCTCCCTCTTCTCAACTGATGCCAGACTGGCAGAAAGACCATGTTCATGGGGAAACCATTAACTAGAGGAAGCTGGTAGTAAGGCACTTAGCAAAAAAAGCAAGAGTGCAATAATCAGAAGACATTTCCTGTAACATTTATCAAGTAACCAACTTAGTAGCCCTAGGCCATATTATGCCACACCTTGTTCAACAGATATCCCCACTGACTTCAAAACGGAGTTGTTTTTAAAAACTGACAGCAAGATGGATCCCCTGATACACTTGTGCTAAGTTTTAATGCAGAAACTTTTCTTAAAAGTTGGAGGAAACATCCTATCACACTGCAGCATCTCAAGGAACTCGCTCTGGAGGGAAAGGCAATAAATATAGAAGCAACTTTTTAAATAGCAGCATAAAGCTATACGAGAAAAAAAAATCTTTATATTTGAAGTCTATTTATCCCTATTTTGCCACATGCTTACACGTTACAAAACGACTTTATTTTCATAAATCCTTTGGCAATATGAAAGGAAATTCTGCAACTACGTTAATTTAATGACAAGCTGATAGAGCATTCAAATGTTCCATAGATGTCAATGGCAAGAAAAAGAAAAGATTAAGTGAAATAATCACAGCAACTACTTTTGTTTTTATGAAGGCATGGTTTTTTCACAGTAGCTATATATATCCCTTTATCGTGGTGAGTAAAGAGGTAAAATTGGTTAATTTCCTACTGCTAAACTTTCTTGCTGCTGCTACTTGGCTTGTTTTCAGTCGGACCTTTAACTGCTTCCTCCTGTAGTGCAGGGAGGTTGAACACAGAACTGCTCCCTGTCAGTGACATCTCTCAGAAGATGAAGTGTGGGCCTGGATGTGGCTTCCTCTACCTGTGTCCACACAATATGAAATTGTCCGTTTCCTTTCATCTAGATATTTCCATACAATCTCGCTTCACTGCAAAAAGAAAGACTCTGCCCTGTTTCTGAAAAGTTCTCTGAGACAACCGGTTGCCCTTTTCCTATTTTTGGGCTCATGCTCCATGAGGTGTTTGGGTTCACTGTATTTATTACACCAGTTTTAAACTGGAGCAACGCTTATATCTAAAATGCTTCAGGCTGCCACCAAAAGTGCTGGGCAGACATGTTAAGGCTTCCCCAGACATTCCAGAACAGTGGGAAGCAGACTCCAGGACTGTGCTCTGTACCAGGGGGACTCGGCCATGATCCTGGGGTCAGAGGGGCTGATGCTCCCACTGCCCACAAAAGCCTTCACGGCACACAGCACCTCTGCAGTGCTCAGGTTCATGGCAGCTGGGAACAGAACATCTCCTTTGATTTCAAGCATTTGCAGATAGCATTACAAAATTATAATGAAGAAACATCTTTGCTTATCCACATTTCCTATGTTTTCTGAGACCATGGAAATCACAGTCAGGGGTTTTTTTATTAGAATTAAAGGATTGTGGATTCAAAAAATTCCCATCTTTTCTGTTATGCCTTGCACAGCATCTCTAACACACGTACTAAAATCTCTCCTTATTCCTTCAATTTCCAAGGTCACAAGAATGAATCAGAACCCATGACACATTGCCTTTGCAGTCCTCACCACCACCTTCTCTCCCTGTGCAAGAGTTACCACTGCTGCAGCTCCTGTAAATTCCTTCACCAGCTGGATTCTGCCTGCCCTGCTCTGCCCTCTCTCCTCAGGGACAAGCACTGCTCATCTTCAGCACAAACCTGTGTCCCACCAGCCTTTCTGCCAGCACACACCCTCCAACATCCAGCCTATGAACATGAACCAACACTGAGCTTCTTTGTGGCTGTAGACAAATTATAAATTATGAAAATGTCCATTAACAAAAAAGTTAAACAAAACAAAAACCAGCAAAACCCCTACGTAAATACTTCATTCCTTATTCCTCTCATCCTGCAAGCAAGATGACATTTATTTAAATCTTACATATTCATGACTTTTGTATCTACATAGAATATTCTAGAGCAGTTAGACTTCATCTTTCTGAGCAGCTGGAGTCCTGTCACTGCCTTTAATGGTGCAGAAGAGACACAGCAAGTGAAAAGGATCTATGAGAAGCCCCAGTAAAGATCAGGCTGACAAGAGAAAGACTGCCATGGTCCTATGTTGATGGTGTCAGCAGGACCACTGAAGTGAGAAGCACAAAATTTTTCTTTGATGACAAGCACCATTAAAATTTTCCCTCACAGGCCTTTCCGGGCTCTGACACATAAGGGGCTGTGACAGCTCCATCAATCAGCTCCCGCAGATCCCGAGGAAACCAGCCATCCCCGCACGATATCCACCACAATACCAACCTCAGGGGTTATATCAGACAGCTAATATTGCTCTTCTTGATGCATAAGGCCCAACATATGAAGTTTTTCTCAGATTTCTACTCCCAGAAGCCAAAATTACCAAGCAAAATCTCTGATGCCATTTTTACCCTCTCTGCTGTTTCCAGGGCAGATTATTAATCTTCTGTCAAGCTTAATTCCTGATCCTAAGTTTATCTCAGCAGCCAGCCCCTTGATTGGCCCTGCTGCACTCAAGTTGTGTGCTCTTTTACCTATACCCTGCCCGTGGACTGGCAGAGAAAGTCTGGAGCTGCATTCACTCCATTTTGACTTCAAACAGTGCTCACTATGGCTAGATGCTCCAGGACAAAAGATGTGGAGAGGCTCACCTGACACAGATGTGACAACATGTGCGCTGGGTCTGACAGATCAGCAAGCAGGAAAGTCAAAGTTTTCCTGGTTCCAGGTAATGCTTTTAGACGAATGCATGGGAACGTAATTTTGCCTTCAAAAATAAAATGCTGCTGACTTGATCTGAAGTAACTACGCTCCTGTGCAAAATAGTCCCACAATATCACCAAAATATGATATAAATTAATTTACCAAGGCAAAGGAATTTGTGGTAATGATTGATACAACAGCTCCTGTGCAAGGCTCAGAAAATACTTATATGAACATACAGTAGTGTGAGATTAGGTCAAAACTTATTATAATGCCCTCATTTGCCAGGGAAAGTACAAATATTTTGCTTTTGTCAACACTTCAAAGTTGTCATTTCTAGCTCTACTGTCGGTGTATAAACAATGAATATACTTTCATACTTGGTGCCACAGGAACAAAACTTGTTACCTTTATAGGCAAATCCAATAACATTTTTTGAATCGCTAAAGCACTGTTCACAGAAACAAGAAAATCTATAGAACAGACATAATTTTTTACATGCTACAATACTAACCCTGGAAAAGTATTGCCACAAGACATCATTATGTCAGCAAGTCCGGGAGAGCTATATAAAGCATTCAACCTGATAATAAAATTACTATCTCCACGTTTATTTAGAAAAAATGTAGAGATTTTTGGCCTAGAGACAAGCGATAGAAAAGCTGAATTAAGTATTGTCATGGCTCACATGAAAGTAGTAGCTAGAAGCAGAAGATTAGGGGTGAGATTTTTGGGGTTTGTTTTCTTCAAGATTTAGTGAAATTTTTCATCCAAATAACTTAGCCATACAGCACAAAGCTTACCTGACCTGACCAGCTGATGTAAATAGATATTCACAAATTCAAGTTTACCTGGCTGAAATATAGAGCTGTAATATAATTGCATTTTAAAAAGGTTAAAACATTTTTACCTCATATTTTCAAAATGCCCCTTTGTTTGAAAGTCATAAAAACCCACCAGCTTTTCTCTGAATTTGATCTGGTTTTGGCGCTCAACTGAAAAATTAATTCTATATTTTTGATTTTTAAGGCAATAAAAAATCAGTTATGTAAGTACAGTTAACTTTGATATTATTTCACTTTGAAGAATTGGTACTGATCAGGGCAGTGTTACACTAAGCACACTTAACGTGGCAATTCCCATGTTCCTCCAGGAATAAGGGCACTTGAGCAAGTTCTATTTGCTAGTCATCCCATCCGTAACTACAACAGACAAGACTCATGAGCGAGTGCAATCACCTCCTCACATCCATGTTTCATTTCATTGTAACTTCTAAGAGAATGAGGCAAAACACTGTTTGCCACTGCATTTGTGCACAAATGCAATCATGTACAAAGTTGCAAACAAAAGATTCTTGTTCTGCTTTGTTTTTTGAGAGGTCGTGGCAATGACCTCTAAATAGACTCGGTGCACGGTACAGAGCAGCGTCACTCTGAGTAAGAGCAGACCTGTTGGGTGCTCAGAACTGCTGATGTAGCATTAGCATATCTGTTATCTATAGCTCCCAGAGAGCCCTGTAATTCACCCATCTTCCTCTGCTCCACTGTCTGAGCACACAGAGAGCCTATGTTTTGGGGGGATATCTGTGTTTGATCGATGATCACGTGTTTGCCAAGTGATAGGCAATGGTATCTCCAGTGGTTGTGTTGCCTTTCACACTCTATTTGTAGACCAAAGAATAATATGAACAGGAAAACTCAGCATCCTGAGCAGATTAGCACTTAAAATTATTTGTGTATCAGCCTTCCTTCAATAGCAAAGGGAATTTGATGACTTTGTGCTTCTGAATTCCAGGCTTTCATGGTGCTCAAGTATTTTATTTCCATACAAAATAAATACCAATTTTCCACTAACAAAAGCCTGGTGGTATTAGTCCTATTTTTTGGGGGATAGACATTAATTTCATGAAAGTGAGCATGGAAATATCTTGTCCTTCTTGGATTTTCAATAATCTTGGAAAAGGGATAGGGAATTTTCTTCTTACTGCCATTTCTAACTTGTATTCAAACACACACCCAAAAACACACGCACAACCCTCTCAAATAAATATATTTTGTATGGCCATCCACAGTTTACTCTTGTAATTCCTATACTCTCTGTAAAGAGATTCAGAGGACAAAGTGCTCCTACAATAACAAGAAATAAGTGGAAAATTGTTTGGTTTTCTTTTTCATTACTCATTCAGCGACAAAATTCCGTGTGTTGGCAGGTTGCAGTAAAGATGGCAACCTTCTGCAGTCTGGCATAGGGAGGAGAATCATCCTGCCCAATGCTGAAAGGCATTTTCTGCCCACTGGTCCAGTTCTATCTGACAAAGCATGTGGCTTTATAAACGGAGCCTAGTCCTGGGACACTGGAATATGTACCCTACTTTGATTCAGTCACAAAAATCTACTAATCCAAAAATCTTTTGCAAAGATCTCAGTTCCTCAAGGTGAAACAGGCAGCCCAGAATTTAACAATTAGCTTTTAAAATATCATTTTGGGAGGAAATTCAATGTTAAAATAATAAAATTCAGAAAAAAGACATATTAATTTCTGCAACTAACATCCCCTATGAGTGGCTCCTTAATGAGGGCAGGGGTTTCAGCTCTGCATTAAAATGATGGGACAGGCTTACAGTATTACACAGAGCCTTGGCACAGGCAGAAGCACACATTTCCCTCTTCTTCAGATCACAGTAAATCCTGGATGCCCTCAGCCAAGTAATTCCATTTCTCTGCTGTCCCTTTCTCTGGACCATTGCCCATGATTTCTTTAGCCTGGCAAATCTCTGGGACAAGGGTTGTCTATTACGACATATTTGGATGGTAGCAATTCCAGTGGGGCTGAAAGGGATCTCTACACACTAACAAGTGCAAATGAATAACAACAGAACAAGAATGCTGCCTTTTCTTAAAGCATCTTAAATCCCTTTTTCTATTCCTAGGCACTTCACAGCACTTAATGAGCATACGAGAAAAAGCCACAAAAGGACGTTGCTTTGTAAGCAAATGCTTGCTTGCAATTTTGTATGGGTAAGTGAACTATTTTTGCATGTTCAAGTTCAGTAAGTAAAGACTTGGCTACTTCATATTTGAAAGCAAATCTTTCTGAACATGCACAAAGCCTGTCAGCCTGAAAAATTGCAACAAACTGGCTGAAGGAAAACAAAAAGCCCACAGACAATTGTTGAAGGAGACTAGTAGAGAACGCATGCAAAAAACTTCAACTGATGTGTTGAGATCAAGGACTAGGGAATACAGAAAACTTCAGACAGGTTAAGAATCTGCATGGCAAAAAGACAACCTAACAGTATTCTCATACAGCACTGCAAGGTTTATAAAGCTGTGCCAACTGACATAATAGGATTCTTTTCTTTTTAGGCTATGATATCAATCCAGCTTCTCTGACACTTCTGCTCTCTATCTCTAATAGACCTACTGAGACTAAAAGCAGACCTGAGTGTCCTGTGCTGATATGCTGCTGCAACGCCCCTGAAAAGCTGATATTGACACCATCATACAGGAGGGAATAATGACACCGTCATAGAGTCAAAATAAACAGTGCCTGTATCACCTGCTGATTTAAATCTAACCTCCCAAGGAAGCAGAAACCCAGCTCACTGAAGAAAGGAGATGGATGGTTATGCGACATGGGACACGCTTCACTAGATCTGATGCTCATCTGGAGGCTCTCTGTGTAAATCAAACCCGATGACATCTCTTGCTTCCTTTTTATTAAGATATAAACAATGCAAAGAAAAAACAAGTTCTCTAGCTCAAATGGAGGCAAATAGAAACCAATGTTAACAGAGGAAAGTAAACATTTTTATTGCCTGGTTTCAGTTTCCAACGCTGATTCCCAAAAAAAAAAATAGATTTGCATCAATTCCATACTCATGAGCATGATATTGAATTGCAAGAGGATCATTTGGTGTATTGCTTCTTGTTATCCAAGATTAAACATAATACAGAATCCTCCAATTCTGCACTCTCCTAATTAGATAGTCCACGGTCGGCCTATATACATGGCATATGCAATTCCTCCTGAAGCCAGATGGAGAAAAGTGCCTATAGACTGATACTTATCCTTTAAGCAGAAGTTTATTTGTGTCATTCTGGCTTTTACATCACACTGCAAAAATTCAAAAGTCAGGAGCCCAGAAAACAGTTTGAACTTTTTTTATTATCCTACTCAATGCAATCTACATTCTCTACACATGCTCACGCTTGGTGGGAGTTACAGAGCTGGCTGCTCTCTGCTCCTTTGAATATTTCCCCAGAGCTGACAGCCAAAAGCTTCATTTTGAACATCTGGGACAGTAAAAGCAAAAAACAGCAGCAGCAGCACCACCAACTTCTGTGTATCGGCGATGAATGCTTTCTTTCTCTCAGCAGCATTTTGTGCTATACAGCTAAATGCTTCAACTGAGAGTACTATAGTCATGTGAGTGTGTTGACATGCCCTCTGTGAAAGTTCCCAGAAGTACCATCTACCACAAGTTACACTTGAAGCAGAAAGTGTCTCTATCTAAGCTTTGTGCCTGCCTACCTAATCAAACTAGAAATATCAGATCATTGAGAAAAAAGCTTTTGTGAATGTTCTATTTCTTCTAATTAGCTATTATTATTGTAACTACCAACGGAGTTTCAGAGGAAAGATATTAAAAGTTAGAGTGATATCCTAGGGACCTTACAATCCAAATTAGAGAAGGCACATCAGCAGATGGCAGGCACACAAAGATGTGGAAAATGGGAAAAGACTGTGAGTAGAGAAGACTTGTGCATGACAGCACAAGCACTTTACAATGTGTTAGGCATTCAAATGAGTTTGTTCAAGTATGGCAGTCAGCATGTCTTCCTGCACTTGTGTTTTCAGGCCAGGCGCTGGAAAGGTTTATGAAATGATGGTGCATTTTAAAGCAAACAGATCCACCCAAGGAGGTGCCCAAAAATGAACTGGGGACTGCCACACCACCCCTCTGTGGGAGGTGTCCTAAAGGTGACAGCCACAGCAAGGGGCTTAGAGCAAAAGCCAGCACTACTCACTGTCTCAGTTTTGCTTTGAATCACGCAAAAGGGCAGCCCTTGAGCCTCTGCTCGCACTTACAGAGTCAAGTCAGTCGCACACCCCACATGAGCCAGGGTTTGACTCCTGCAGGAACACACACAAATGAAGAATGGAGCAAGGCACGAACATTCCTGTTCCCATTCCAAGATGGACAGGCAAGAGCCAGCTAAACCTGGATACTCTGCCAAAGAGGCAGTAGATAAATGCTTGGGCACGGCATCTCACAAATGCAGCTCTACAACTTCCAGAGCAGAGCTGGCTTGATTTTGTCTGGCTCACAGAGTGGACAGGGAAGTTTACAGCTGTCCATACCCATCTGTTTAGACATGCCTTAAGAGTCCAACAGAAGCTCTAGCCATCAACACCAGCTGAAAAGCATGTCCCAAATTTAGGGCATTAAAACAATTTGGCAGAACAAATACAACTATTAGGCACCAACACAGATTCTGCACCAAAATTGTGGAAGCACCTCCAGTTTATGACATGTTAAATTATAGGTTAACTTGTCAAATTAGTTTTAAAGTCTGAGGGGAACAAATTCTGACAAGAAAAATAAACAAAGAGAAAAACAGTTTGCCAGAACTAAAGAAACCTTCATCACCAAGCATTCAATAGTCATGGGAAAGCAGTGTTACTATGACTACTGACAGCCAAGCAATAACACCTCACCCTCAAAACAACAGCAAACAACATCCATGTTTCTACCTAGACTATTCAGGAGTAAGGCGACAACACCTGAACACCCACAGGTTCCTGTGCTTCCTTTGCTATAAGGTATGAACTGCAGCAGAAGAACAAGATGTAATCTGTGTCAAAAATATGCTACATTAAATGCTCATTAAAATCAAGTGTCTACCCATTCCTTGACTTTTTTCCTTTTTTTGCCTGTCTCCCACTGTATAAGTAACCTGAACAAGTAACCACGATGTCTTTAACAGAAGTGATTTCATGGCTTCCCTCTCTGTCCTTCTACTGAGTTGCACTCAGTTGAAGGACAGTCTGGAAGGAGCACTGAGAACCGAGTGTTTTGCTGTGTGGGAGCTTGTGTCATGGAATGCTGAGCATTTAGAGGAGAAGCCAGGCTACCTGATGCCCAGTGCAGGCAGAACAGCACATCTCTAGGCACCCACGTGCACAACCAGCCAAGATCTAGGCCTTAGTAGAGACTTGGCATATTTTGTGACAGCTGAGTGACAGCTGAAGTAAAACCAGACTGCCTAATAACATCACAGTCAACCATACAGAGGACTGGACATGTAAATGTTATTCATGTGCACGCTACAATAAGTCAGCAGAACTAATTTGCAGGAAAAAAATATGCTGTGGTGACTTCAGTCTCAAACCTAAACTGTGGTATTTCAGGATTCTGCATTTCTTCCTTCTAGCTTCAGCATTCCTCTTTCACTCTCCCTGCCTAGAAACTGAAGGCTGCTTCTTTACCTCAAGGGGTAGTCATGAAAATTCACAGTAAATGGAATTATCTATACCTACAGATGTAATCCACACCCTCTATACTATGGCATCACATAGATGTTGCAAGTACAGCAGGATTAAATCAGTCAAATCGGTATTTCAATTGCTCGAACAAGAAATCAATAGGGAAAAGAAAATAACAGAAGGAAACAAATCTCTCTGACCCTCTAAGAATGTTACATGGATCAGCAGTTATCATGTCAATTAAAATTCCTCTCATATTCCTTTGACCTAACTTCCACAAAGCTTTTAATGTCGAATTCCCAGCTTTCCACCTTCCTCACTCCCTGGGAAAGAGGTAAGACCAAATCAGTTTTGAGACAATTTATATATTCACCACTACTTCCTTTTATTTCCAAAGTGAATTGCAAACAGTTTGAAACTAAGCTTGTCCAGTGACCAGCAGAAGTAAGAATTGTGCAGCCCAAGCACCCTGAGGAAGGCCCAGCTCCAAGACAAGGGTGCCTGGTGCCACACAAGGTGGTGGTGAGTCAATGGCCACCTCTTGGCTGGATTATTCCCACTCCACAGCATCACAGCAGACAAACAACACTTCTAGAGCCAAGTCTGTCTCCCTCCAGTGACCACAGAGAGACCCCCACTATGAGAGGGCTCCTAATCTAATCACTTTAATTAAGTGAATATTCAAATAAAGCTAGCTAGGCAATATGAATATAGGCCCAGATCTGCTTTTAGAATTACATATTTCTGAGCAAACCATGCGAGTCTCAGGCACTCTTCCGTGTGGTTACTTACAAAGCATGAACTACCTCTATATTTAGTATTTGAGGAAGAACCTGAGTGCTAAAAAGCTTGTGGTTTTTTCCCAGAGAAATCATTTATTTTTGAGTTATAAGGAGGAAAAATGAGAAGCATGGGGAATTAAAAAAGGTAGTCAGGCTCAATCTTTGGTCCTGGAGTTCAACTAAAATCTGGATTCCCCAGTGGCAGGAAACTTGCACAGGCTTGCACAACTGCCACTTAAATTAATCTCTACAGAGTGTGTAGAAATGAAATAACTCAGGATAATTGTGCCTAAATGGAAACATGAAGTGAAAAGGCACAGGTCTCTGTCCTATTGAGGATCTGCAAGTAGAGCTTTCAGAGAGTATAATGGTAATTCAGACAAATTGATATATTGTTAGAAATATAAGTGGGAGATGATGCAGCAACTGAGAAACCTAAAGTGAAATAAGGATGGCAGTTTTGTTTATGCACTTATTAAGTTCATTTTTCTAACCAAAAATAAGTTCGTATTTTCAACTTTTTGTTTTGTTGGGTCTGTGTTTTGCCTATTAACATGAGTAATTTTGACAATAGCCTTCAGTTTAACAGCAGCAGTAGAATTTTTTTTTCTATATATGTCCTTTATGATTTGAATCTTTCCCGTAAAAAAAATCCCATTAAACTCAGAGAAGTTCTGTGAATGAAAGAATTTCAGATGCAGAACCAAAACTTATTATAACATCTCTGTGAAATAATTTGAAGTCTTGCAAAATGTGTTTAATAGCAGGAAGTCCGAAAAAAAAAATCACACTCTTGAGAATTAAAGAGCAAATATTTTGTGAAGCTAATGTTCACTACCATTTCAAATCGGGCAGCAGACTGTGTGCAAACACCAGTAAAATGTTAATAAATGTATACCAACAACATAGTTGATAGCTAGTGTGCCTTTACAAGCATTCTTGTTTCACAAATTATTTTTAACTTAAAGAAATGCAGATTTAATGAAACTAAAAATTTTTGTGAATAGGGGAAGATGAGAGAAGTAGAAGTAGTGATGACAGAATAACAAAAAAATCAGAAATTTTCAAATCATTTGCCTATCATTCATCAAATCAATTGTCTAGCGTTTCAATGTACTTGCAATTATTTTGTTTAGAAATGCTATTAATTCAAACAAATGCATTATTAAAAAATAAATAGCCTCAACATAACATTGAAGCATTTTGAAATAATTTTAAAAATCAAAGCTGTCCTGATGAAATATTAATTTCTTGGTGATCCATCATAGTAGTTGCTTTAGCAAAGTGCATCATGCTATATGAGGTCCAATAGGAAATTAATGCTATGTTTCAAAGGTATGTGAAACAAGAGAGTTTTGACTTCATTAATTTTGTAGTGCTGTGTATTCAAATTGTAATATTTCTCTCCCTGGTTAAAAACTATACAGTTGTCTGCTAGACAATTTCAAGAATTTGTGTCATCTAGAGACTTTTAAACCCCAATTTCTGAAATGATAATTCTTTTCATAAAAAATATATTGCTTGAGCCCCTATTTTTCCATCCAAAGCAAGTTAAATGAAAGCCTACTGAGCTGGGAAAGCACGGATCTCAAGGGTGCAATGCTTTATGCAACTGGGCTAACAAGAACACTAAAAATATGTTTACGTAAAATATATAGATTATGCTATCTTGCATTTTTGCTCGCTTGAACAATTGATGAACATCTTGAATATGATGCTCCGTGAAATGCACCAAATAAAAACAATCCAAAGCAATAGTTTAGAATAATAGATAATTATGGGGTTAAAATTTCTGGCTCATTATCACCTGCATAAACACTCATTCTGTTCACTCACATCACATATTAGCTGTGACCTCTTCTTTTTTCCATTTGGGAACCAGTCAACTCCTACTCAGAAATGTTTCTTTCTGACACAAAAATATGAATAAAGTATTGCATATATCTTAAAAATCGATATTGCATATAACTTAAAAGTAGCTAATATTTCACTAAACTCTGTTTTCACTCCTTTAGAATTTTTACATAACTTTCTAGACATATGATGTTCACAATAAATTCTGAATGCTTCTATTTAAAGGTCACTTTGCCCCACAAGTAGCACAAGTATACTACTCTAATATTCACTGCTTATATAAAGGTAAAAGTTGAATCTCAGTTCTTTGACAACCCATTGTTTCAAGGAAGAAACACAGAGTTTCCATACAAAATCTCCCACCGAACAAATAAAACACTTCCCCATAGGGTCCAGGTTATTACTGATTTTGCACTGATACGAAAATCTCTGTGACTCTCTTTACATTCAAAGCTTATAAATCACGGGTTCTTCAGTTAGTGAAAAATTCAGTAATTGTTTTAAAAAACCATTTTGTCTTACACTGTACCAGTAATGGGTACTACAAGAATAGTACCAAATTCCTCATCATATTTATACAAGCTGGTTCATTACACATGAAAATAGTATCTATCTTTTTCCTTTTTTACTTCTTTTTCACTTGTTTTGACTGAAAAAAAGCACTGGAAGTACATCTGTGATTCAAAAGAAGACTAAAACAGAAGGGAAATACTTTAAATTTGTGAACTTGCCTTTGTGAACACTGTTACTTCCTGTTGTAGTGGGCTTGCTGTACCATAAATGCTAAACTGGATGTGACTCCCAGTGTTTTGCTGCCAGGGTAGTGTCTGCTCAGTTAAAAGAGACAACACTTAAACTTGTACAGTTTCCATTCAACGGGAAGGACATTACAATAACAGATTTTCCTGAAACCATCAGAAACCAACCAAGACATGTTTTTCTGTAAGGCTCAGGGATGAAGGATGCTGACTTTCTTTCCTAGTCCATGTGCTACAAGTTTTACCCTTTTCCAGAGGGGAGAGCAGCCTAGCACATCTGAACCTCAGCTAGCCAGGTACTTATTTACAACCTGTTACCAAGGGAATGCCCCCTTCTTTCACAGGTCTCTGCCCACAGCAAAGAAAGGAATATTTCTTTGAGATGGTGCTGCAGCCTTTTGGCAGTAGCAGCAGCTAATTGTCTATTATACACAGCGAGCCTCTAAAATCATCCTAAAAAGCATCCTATAATTTGGAATGACTGGTGGCATCAGCTTTCAAGTGACTTGAGCATAAAGCAGTGGGTAAGGAAGGTCAGAGTGAGATTTGCGTGAGGGAAGGAAATGTTAGAACTTCTTCCTGTGCCATTTCTGGACCTAACCACCACAGTACCTCAGCTACCTACATAAGCACTAACATATCCCACCCTGACACCACATTTCTTTACCCCACCTCCATCAAAATCAACCCATTACTTGACAGTTCAGCAGTCTGAGGAAGAATTAACTCACCTTTTTCCACCCCTGAATGTCTACTCACCCTTCTTGTTTAGTTTTACAATGTTATATTTTTTTCCTCACATCTGTGGTAAAACCCACAGAAGGAAAACACAGCTATAATAAACTGAAGACTTTCAATCATAAGATTTCTTTCTTACATAAATATAGGGGCCAATACATACAATTATATGAAGATTAATTCCCTAATTGATGCCAGATCTGTGGTGTTCTTAGTAGTACTTATGTTCCAGTTGTGTTATTTAAAACTCTCATACACAGGTTTAATATTTGCATAGACTATCTGAAAATGTTTAGGCTCTTTCTTTACAACTGAGTGCTCTCTGCTCACTCTTCCCTGAGCTATCTCTCTTCTCTGAGTCACCACCTCTCTTATCAGCTTCCAGGCTCCTTCCTCTTTTCTTAGAATTTAGCACTGTGTTGATGCTTACAGGTTTTTCTGTAAATTTACCAGTGGCTTTTAAAGTTATAGCTGAAAAGCTTCTTTATCAACTGGAATATAAAACACTTTAATATGCAATCATATGTTGCAATAAACAACATTGTTGAAATATTTCAGGGGTTTCCTGATGTTTAATGAGATACTCTCAAGAACAGTAGAAATAAGGGTTGGTGACATTGCTAGTAGACTTTGCTTTAAATTTTTAGTAAAAAGTGTATAGATCGGTTTAGAAAGGCTTCTGATTCATTATTTCTGTACACCCAGAGAGTCAGTTCTGAATGTTTAGGGACTATGTGGGGACACCTAATAAAGTAAACAGTGAGAGCACTCATAGAGGACTTTAAGCTTGAACATGTTGGGGGTTTTAACTTAAAAGAGCTCTGGGCCATACCCAGAGAGAGCACTGTTCTTGCTTTTTTCTTCCCTGTGTCCACTGGGACCAGAGTAAGCATGCTTGAGAGGCATGGGGAAAAGGGTGAAAGGGAAGAAAAGCACAGCCATTGAAAGAAAAGCGAGACTTAAGAGTAGACACTGGGATAAATTCAGAATTCCAAATATATAGATAACCAGCCAAGAAACTTCATCCACGTAGTTCTGGAAAGAGACTCCCAGACTGACTTCTGGAAACAACAAAACTATCTCTGTCAGCAGAATCAGCAGTAAAGCTGTGGGCTAGACAACAAGCAAAATATTACACACCTGAACCACAGCAACTGTGCATGCACCAAAGAATGAGGATGACTGTCTCTATAGCTAGCTCTATATGCCTGCTCTCCACAGGTAGTTGAACCTGGTTCTCAAGAGTTTCCATTCTAAGAAAAGGTTGAGAATGATTCAAGAGACTTTGCTCTGCGAATACGAGATCGTACAAATACTGGAAAGCAGTTAGACATTCTGCACCCATCTTAAGACATGATCACATTTGTCTCAGAATGCAGCAGTTTCTTTCATTTTTGATTGATATCTGTTCTCTTTGAATAGAAGGTTTTATGTGAAGACTTCAAATTACTTTTCATGCATTCATTTAATGACTACCACACAGAAAAAAAAAAAAGCCCAAACACTTTTTAAAATTATCTACCTTATTGACCCCAAATTTAGTCTGTCCTGCAGGAAAAAAATGCCTTTGGTTATAGCTTGAGAATTTACTAATGTACGTTTTGACATGTATTGATGTGTTTCAAATCCATATTTCTGCATCCCCTCTCCTGCTGCATCATCCACAGTCAGGACGTGCTTTCTAATTTTGCTATTTCTCCTTAAACCAATAGGAAAGTGATTTTGGAAAACCTTTCAAACACATGGACAGGTTAATGGTTCACCTAAAATGTACATACGCACCCACACAAACAGGGGAAAGAGGGAAAAAGAGAAGGATGGAAAGCGAAGTAAAGCAAGAATATTTCTTTTTAGGAATTCTATTAGAAATATTTCTCCAGAGCACTTAAAGGCACTAAAGTAAAGATTTCTATGCAAACATTGTATACCAATGAATTAGGGCCTTGACCCACCCCACTGAGTATGCTCCAATTATCCAAGCCAGTTAGTAAAAAATGAAATTAAAAGGCCATAATTGAGTTTTCCAGTAATTATGTTCTTAGCAGCTTTTGAGAGATACTTGGAGACTTAGATCCTTTCAAATGTTCATAATAGCACAGACAGCAATGGACTAATATTTTATTTGTATTTGAAATAAATTATAGCCTATGCTTTCTCAGACACATCTTCTGAGACTAAGTTAAACATTAAAAAAAATATTCAATTATTCACTGTTCAAAGTCCACCAGATACATTCAGGACAAATGACCTGTGGAGACTTACTGAGCTAAAATTTACATAAAACACTCAGTGAGATGGTTAAAAGCACAAGAGCTGCACTTAATGCAGTAGCTACATGAAGTTACCATCCAGAATGTCATACTTTTTGTTCAAAAATTCAGTCATTTAATAGGAAACTTCTGCCCTTCCTGAAAAGGTCTTGATATTTCACTGTGCAATGCCACATTAGGTCATTAAGGCTGTTACCTACCGCCTATCATCTATGTGGTTTTACACCAAGTTAAAACCACACCCTTTCTGTGGAGTGCAGAATAGCAAGGAAAAGTGAAGGCCAAGAGACAGTGAACAGCACAGCTTGTAGTTCCAGTACAGTGCCCAGTACATGAGGGCTCTGATAGGATTCTGTGGCCTCAGGGTAACTATTGTGTGATGGCCACAGTTTGTTGCTGTGAAACTGGTTTGCCATTCTGGGCCACCTCACAGTTGGCTCCATTCAACACCTTATACTCTCTTATTCAACTCTGCTATATCATTCTCTTGGGGAATACTCCAAGTGTCTGACAGGGAAGTGGCTCCCTGGCCATGCCTCCCCACCCTGGGAGGCACAGAACAGTTATATATCACAGAGATGCTATGCAAACACCTGGGAACAGTTTCCCTCTAATCTTCTGTGCCTTTTGTACCACTCTTCATTTGTGTTTGATCTACAAAAGACATGTCAGAATTAGGAAAAGTGTAGGCACAATAATTTGATAAACACCATTCTGCTTGAAATCAAATTGGAATGGACATTTGCAAAAACTGTTTGTGATCAACAAGGGACAGGAACAGTATCAAATCAAATTGCAGCCACATGCACCAGGTGTCAGATGTGCCTTCAGTAGTTGCTGCTGTGAAAACGGGACAGAATTTATTTTTTGAAGGTTGTGTTAAGGTGATGCAGGGTTTCCCTTCATGTCTTGTCATCTCATATGAACTGCTTATCAAGTATGTATTAGCTTTTATAGCCTCTGTTAAATGAGCAACCTCTGACAAGCTCCTGAGGGACTGCTCTCTGTTTTGTAGCAACCTCTGACACAAGAGGCCCATGTTTTGGTGTTGTGACAGGCATCCAGAAGAATTAGCTACCGTGATCTGCTGTGTGATCCCACCAAGCAGAGGCAGAAAGCAATAAAGAAGGTGGAGTTAAGAATGTTTAGCAACTGATCACAATCCTGTTCTGCATTACATGGAAGAGCACCAAAGTGACAGACTGTACCAGAACAACTGTCTGCCACACCATGTGTTGAGTTAAAAAGGCCAGAAAATTCTGATGCTACCAGTGACAGAGGATGACTGTGTAATATAAATCTGAGATGATTCGATTAAGGCCTTCTCAAGACATAGCCCAGATGTAAACAACCTGCTTATCTATTTCTCAATGTCTTAGAGCACATTTTTGCATGCAACACTTGTGCTTAGCACCGGATTTCATTTATGTCACTCAGAGGAATGCCAAAAATAGTGGTTTTGTTTCTCTCTAAGGACCACTGTAAATTCTGACACACATTTATGTTGCCATTAAATCCTATTAGAGCTCTACTTTTTCCCTTCAACACAATTAACAATGGAGAGATGAACAAGGGTGACAAAAATAACCATTCTCAGTCTCCTGAATCTTTTGATTCTTTTTCAGCTAAATAATTAATAATGCAAAAGCCAGACACTTACAAGCCATGGGGTGTCTTCAGACTAACTGATCAACTTTCATAGAATATTTATCTTCATTAGAATATTTATTATATCAGTAGGACTTGGGCCCACTTCCTTTGCTGCGCTAATTTCCTAACTATTAATGCTAGATACATTAGTATCAGCCTGAACATTAGAGTAAACTCTTGAAGTTGAACTTGAATAATGTCTTTCTTAGTATGCAGATCTAGGAAGAGATAACACTAGTCTCACCAGAACTGAAAATGTACTTGGAATACATGCAGTCAGAAGCATCTTCAGTATATGACAGCAGCTATAGCCTAGGCTAATCCCATTCCCTGTCTCAAAACTGAGTACCACTACTTTTAGCATTTCTGTAACATTATAAAAGAATATTTCTGACTCAAGTCTGTACACTAAATATGACCTGCATTTGAAATTAATCCCTTGCATGCTTCATACAACAGGAGCACCTTTCTCAGTTGCTATGAAACTGCTAAAGCCAAGGAAAGGGAACAAACCTCCAAAAGCTTTGTGTCTTGGGAACACTATCTCTATGGAGCCCGTTATTCAGGTTCTAGAAGATACAAAAGGTCACACTTCTCATAATAGAACACTGGTTTAGCATTGTTATGCACATAACAACTACATAAAAAGATGTATGCTCCTTCTGCTCTATCTCTGGAGCAGGACTTGCCCCTTGGAAATACAGCTAGACCACTTACCAAAAGTTGCATGCTGCATCACACTATTTACTGCCCTTTTTCAATATGTGTGCATGTCTTGATATGCTTGTCACACAGAGATCCATATTTTCTCTCAGACTGGAAGACAGACAAAGGGTCTCAAGTATCCAAAAGTTTGTCTGGTTTTGTTTGTTTGTTTTCCCAGAGATGACACTTGAGCCACTTTAAATCCGTAGCAGCAGCAAGCTTTCATAGAAATTATAGGAAAACTGGGACTTGCCAAAATGCCATGTCACTTGAGCACTTCAGAAATGTGATATCCTAGTCATCTGAGCAACCCTGACCATTCAGAGCAATCTGAAATTTTCAGAAGACAGGTGCCTAAAAACCTTTCAAGAACTGTGACAGCAGCGCTTTGTAGTTGTGAAGGCCAAAGGCTATGAACAAAGCAGGGGATTTGTGCAGGTAATACCTTCCATTATTCCAAAACAGAAGGAGGTCCTTCAAACTGTTTCTTTTTACCTTTCAGACAGGGTGACCGTGGTCTAGGAAAATGGCCTTGCCTAAGTACATTAAGTCCTTACTTCAGTAACAAAGTGGAACAGAAACTTCAGAGCTTCTCTCACCCATTCATCCAGCACAGCCAATACTGCATGCCTCCAGCAGATCAGTTCTTACATCTCATCTGATGCACGGTGCTATGCATCGTGTAATTAGCTAAGTAACAATGACATGAAGCTTAAATTTAATTTTAATGACAGCATATTTCCATTTTTGTGTGGTCTTCTCTGCATGTTCAACTAAAAATGATAGTTATAAAAATTTACGGAGCTTTAAGTGATATGAAGGTGCTAAAAAATATTTGTGACTTTAAGCTTGAAAGGGTGAAAATAGGTGCTTATGTCAGCTCTTTAAAATTCTGCCAAGAATAACACATGGTCTAAGGACACAGAATAACATACACACCTTAAGACCTTCCTCAAATGAATCAAATTATATATATATATATGATTTTTAATGTTATAGAGTAAAAATAAGCCAAACAAGTGATGTTACTTCAGAGGAAAGGATTATGAGAGAAAAAAAACAATTTTCCAGTTGCTCAATAGTAGATAGCAACTGCTTTCTCATCATCATTACACACAGAAACACCTGGTATTGAATTGAAGCAACAAAAGACCAGATATGTTAAACTTTCTGTAATTGCTTTGAAATCTTATTTTCTCCCACCTGAAAGTAGCAATTTTGTGCTCACTGTTTAAATTCCTAAATGTGATTTATAAACATCTCATATTATTCTAATCTGTCCCTGCAGTGTTGCAGTAATGGCAAGCACACACAGAAATCTTAATGAAGCGCTCACTGCAAACTGTAAATACAGAGGATGCCAAGGTGTCATGTACAGTACTGATAGAGGTTAACACCTTCCACAGTCATTCGGTTTGGGTTTGGGGATGTTTGCACAGAAGTCAATTCAGACAAAATTCAATTGTATGCTCGCAGCCCATGGAAACCTCATGCATCATTGAATCTCTCAGTTACACCTGGGTCTTAATTGGATAAAATTCATCTCTGGGTACATCCATATGTGTTGCTCCCATCACTGTGGCTTGCTTGGGGACATAGGATGGTGTATATTCCCATACACAGTTGCTGCAAAGGGAATTATCAACTCTCTTAAGACATACTGAAAAAAAAGTGTACACCTGAAGTGCTGAAGCAGAAGAAAGCTGAGGGCACATCTGTACTTCAGTGACACCTGATGACTTCCGTGTAAACAAGGCTGGAAGTGGGGCTGTTGGGGCAACAAAGCCCATCAGTGACAGACACAACGATATATGCACACAGAGTTGCAAGAACCACACTAGAACCAGGTAAAGCAGGCAACATTTTAACTACAAGATAAAAATATAACTTTTTGAAAGAAAATTTGTATGCTCTATATTTTAAAAGAAAAAAAATTGTAGAATCAGTGAGATGCTTTCAGGTCATTTTTCAGGTCACGGTGATGAAAAATGCAAAAAGTACCAAGATGAGGACCTTCTGGAAGCAGTGTCAAATTCCCATGCAGTAGCACCTTTTATTATTATCAAAGCACCTAGATGTTATGAGTGCACTATGACAGTTAATATGATATTTAATTATATTTCCTTTCTTTGTGTCATCGGGCATACCAGCTCACTGTATATTCCCATAAGATAAATGGCATATATTCCTCTCTTAGCAAATGCTAAGATAGTCAGAGCTTTACAGTCTTTACTTAGAATTCTGCCACCAGGTAGAATTACAAAAATTATGTTCACTAATCTGAAAAACAGCACAGAAAATAAGAACACCTACACTTCGTAGTTTTCATTTTCTTATTCTTAATAATACTTTTAAAATAATAGCTGTCCATTTTTCAGGCTATTTGCACAGCTTCTGCCTGAAAAATTGTCAGCTGTTCCAAGAAGGACAGATTATAGCTTGTCAAAAAGCTTGAAATTGAGCCAGTGACAGCCTGAAACCTATTCCAGATTCTGAAAACATATTGCAACACCTCTACATTTTTCTTAGGCAGCTGGTTACCAAAACCTTAGCTGCAGTGCAGGTATGAAAATGATAGAGATTGAATTAGAAAGACGTTTAGAAGATGCATTCATTTCACAAGACTGGATGCCTGACTGAAGAAGAAGGCTTTTGTTTTATCCTTAGGACAGTATTGGTTTCATATGCGGACAGACAAGTTTTATATTCATATATATATCTCTTCATTCCACTCCTCTCCTTTCCCTTTGTCACCTGCAGGTAGCAATCATGCCTTTTTGATAGTTAAAGTAAGTGGCTAAAAAGGCTGAATGGGTTTCTGTAAGCCAACAGCATACTGAAACCAGCTGGGCTCCCACAAAAGATAAAATCAGGTCAATGCTGAAAATGGCAATAATGTCCACAGAGAATAAAATTTAGTAAGGAATTAACTGTATATATTACTTGACCCAGAGACTCCTCCAAAGTGACAAAATGTGCATGGAAGAACTTAAGAAATAGGTGCTTAGGATACTTTCCAAGGATACTTCCAGGAGGCTGCAGCTTGAATTTGAGCACCTTTTACTCTTGCCCTGCATCCTACCCTCAGTCTTGCCATTTAAACACCATGGGCCCAGTTTAACTTGAGCACATGCCTCGCACAGCCTTTAACATACACAGCAAATTGGCTCCTGCCCTGAGCTGAGAGACTTCTGTGTGCATCTTGTTGTTCAGATGTGACTGCAAAAGGTAGAAAGCCATGACTTCATGGACCCTGAATATTACAAAAACGCCGCTGCTGTTCCACACTTCCCAAATCTGCAGTCTGTCCCAGTACGGCTATATTGTTTTCTCCTTCTACCTGAACAAGCTCCTATTTATAGCACAATCACCCGCTCCATTTGAGTGCAGTACGAGGCCTTGGCTTAGCGTCTTGGAAATACTGTCCTTTCATGATGAGATATACTTTTATGTGGCTTTACATGCTATCTCCTTTATCTGTCTGGCCTCGGACAATCAGTCACAGTGCCAAAATTTCAAAGAAGTTTACAGGGTGGCCTCTAAAACTTTATGACTGCTCACTTCATTTGCAGCAGTTTCCAACAGGCACAGGCCATCCTTCCCAAAGCTAACAGGTGGCACAGGTTTCTTCTGTTTTTCTGATCTCAAGGCAAGAGGTGAAACTATTACAGCAGGTTAAAGGGTGGAGAGGATTGAATTCTTTTAGATAGGTTTATAGAGGGGACTGATCAAGTTAATTTAAACAGCTGGCAAAAAGCCTACTGCACTTTTAACCATGATGAATTCTCAGATTATTGTAGGACCAGATGGGCTTTGTCCTGTAAGTAATTGTATATTCTCTGGAGTGGAGAGGGGGCCATTGAACCATCTGTTCTGTTGTTGCTCCAAAGAGTGCCTTGTTGCTGTCTGTGTCTGCTGTTTCCCTACTTGACTCCCCTAGGCCTATACTTTACATCAACTTGCTCAGGCACAAGATGCCCTCTTGTTTTAAGCAAGAAGGAGAATTGCGTTTGCCATCCCAGCCTGCCATGCTATGCCAGTAGTTTTCCTGTCTTCACGGTTTGCTGCTTTTCCTTGCTTGTTTTACCTTCTGAAAATGTATCGGAATGGACAATAGATTTACAGGTCTTTTAGCATTCTGGTGGTACCACTCAAAGCTGCCAGAAGTTTAATTTGTAAATAATAATGCCTTGCTCTCACAAGGCATTTTTCAACAGAAGAATACAAAGCTTTTCACACAGAGGTAAACATCACCAGACTTATCCCACAACTGATGAAATTCAGGGACACAAGAAAACTGTCAAGAAACACAGCCTAAAACCAGGAAATTCAGAGATACTCAGAAGAGGATCAAACAAGACAGAAGGGATAAGGTATTCACAAATCTATATAGACATTCCCTACAAGACTATGCATGAATGAAAAAAATACAAGAAATAAGCAGGACCTAAAATTTCTTGCATGTGGCCAAAACTGGGATTTAGTTGCTGTACAAGACAGTCAGCAGTATAATTCATATGTCTGACCTATAAATAGGACATAAAATATAAATTTATTGATATAACTGAGTGACCATATTTGCCAGAAAGGACAAACTGTAAAACAAATAACAATGTTAACCATGCACTTACTATGTGTGGGACGAGACCTGCTGAGCTCTCTGGGCTGTGTTTAAATGCCCAATGTATTTGTAAGAGTTAAAGTCTATCACCAAAACCTTTTAACACTGAATCAGTACCAAGTTATCTAAGGCTATCTCTTTCAGTGTCATGTGAACATTGTATTCCACCAGGTCCCCTCATATCCTTTATAGATTTCCTTAAATATATGTAAATAATTGCAAACAGGACCTAATGCAGAAGAATAACCGCAACCATGACTTTATAAATGACCCTCTATGTGCCAAAGAATTCCTCAGAAGTATAGGACAAGTTCAAAAGGATCAAATAAAAAATCCATCACTCAATCCACCAGTGAGACACTCCAACTGAGTGAAAGATCTAACCAGTATGATGCAGTGGGGTTTGTTTATTTTTAGCATATAGCAGTATCCCTGAACAGGTATACAAAACATTTTGAAGCTAGTTGTTCTTCATTCTGAAAAAACAATTTTGGACCTTTTGGACCTCCTCAGTTAATCAAAGATGAAGAGCTTTTTCATTATCTGGAGAATTACACCCTTCATTGCTCTCATCATTGTTGAGATACCTCAGCACAAATCTCTGTATCATTATGAATATGCTACATATTCCTGAAAGACTCAGAAATGCAGAGGCAATTTTTTGTTATTAAAATCTCTGAAATGAACTAATTTAAATTCCATATGGGCCACTGATTCAGATAACATAAATACAGGGTTTTTTTAATATTTAAATACTTTTGTTGAACATCAGCTCAATTAAAAAGAACCCTACATTAAAGGTATTTTTCTAAAGGATATGGAGCTTGAATTTTTCATGTCTTTTTGAAACTAATTTGAGATTTGTGATTAGTTTTCTCATTTTTATCATTAAGCCCTTTAACAGAAATCTTAGGAAAACAGCGCTATTTCTCAGCTTTTCCTTATGTCCTGGTGTCATTAGATCACTATGTGCATAAATATTCTTGCTTATGTTAGCCTACAATCTATTCATTTTCCTCAGAGAAAATAAAATCGAGCAGCCAGTTGGCTCACACCACTCACCACAATGTCCCCAGAACAGCAGAGGCACATCCATGACAGCAGATGAGGACCTAAGCTGGGTATCGGAGTTGTACATAAGTCCCAGGCCATAACTGACATGAGCCTTCTGTTCCCTATGATTTCATCCATAATCATTTGGCATGTAATTTACAATCCTGTTTATTACCCTGTCTCAACATATGGGGAACAGGGGTCATTAGTACATATCTCAGATGTTCAAATTTTAAATTAAATCTCAGCATCTTTAGGGAAACGGCTTTTAATTTTGTGACTGAAAAATCTTGTAATTCCTTTTTCCAAAGTAACCTCCAGAGGCTTTTCTCCCTCACTAACAGTAATCAACTTGTCAGAACTTAAAACTTCACCGGCGCCTTATGAAATTCTAAATTGCTGTAAGGTCATCTTTTAATTTTACTAACCTTATGAAACGTTGCATCTCTCTTCTTTCCTCATATATCAAGTACATTTATATTGCTAGTGGTTTACACTTTATTCAGGTAGAGTGTTCTTCAGCTTTTCAAATATTACAGAATAATTTGATACACTAAAAGCATGAGGGAAAGAGCTAAATACAAAAAAGAACCCAGAATTCACACTTATCTTTCTGTTACAATGCTGGAGTACTCTTGATTTTTTCCAGCTGCATTAGGCATATGTTAATGTTAATACACTGTAGAAAATTATTCAAACCACCTTTTTCTTAAAATTATACTTGTTTTAAGATTACTAGGGTTTTAATTATGTCCATCTTACTCAGTTCACTTTTCTTTCCAGCTATTCTCAGGACAACAGAACTCACTTCAAGATCGCCGCCTTCTTGGATATATTCAACAGACAGTAGATTGCCATGGACTGCAAAAACTGATTTTACACAAGCATGGAAAATAATAGGTCTATGTCCCATTGGGAATTGGGTTTATTGATGCGTGGCAAAATTGCAAAAAATTCTTCACAGATATGATTGCTATGAGACGTGATAAGAAATAAGTCTTCAGCTAGCATGTGACAGTCAAGTGAAACTCAATAAATCAGAGGATAATACTTCCTTTGCAGCAGGTGGGCCAAACCAACAAGAAAGGAAGACCTAATGGCACAGTTGTCAACAGCCTGGTGCATCTCTTAATATTGACCAGAAGAGGGATGAACATGCACTCTCAATGCGTGGCACTCCTCCAGCCACTGACCAGTGAGACACAAGGTCTGTGACTACCCAAATTCCCCGTGGCTGCAAAGACAGGTCTGGAAGTAAAGGGGAGGTGTGGGTGTTGTCAACTGCATTCTGTACAGGTTGTGGTACCAGCAGTGTGGCCCACACAGAGGCCATCAGACCCGGTATTATCATGCACAGTTTTACCTCATGCAACGTTGTCAGGAAAAGGAGAACCACGAGGAAACTGCACGCACATTTCGCAACCCCAGTACAAGAATGTCTCCCAAGAAAGGACACAAAAACAGACCTGGCCCAGAAGCAGTAGCACATCTTGTTTACATCTAAGGCAGACGCTGCCTCAGGACACACTGACACAGCAGGCAGCATTGCTTCACATTATCTGCTGTAGCCATGCCAGTGTGAACACAGAACTAGACTCAAACCAACAGCATCCCAAGAAACGGGAGAGGAGTTAGACCATCTTGTTTCTGAAGGTTGAACACTGTGGTGCTGGTTTCTGGCAGTAATGCTTCATATATTCCTTAAGCCTGATGCTGTAAGGTGTTGAATGCAGGTAAAACCTAAGCAAGGGAACAGAAGTTATCCCTGGAGACAGTCAAAGTCAGGTTGGACAGGGCTCTGAGTGACCTGATCTAGTTAAAAATATCTCTGCTCATTGCAGGGTGGTTAGACTAGATAGCCTTTAAAGGTCCTCTCCAACCCAAACTATTCTAGGATTCCCAATTTTTTACAACAAATCCTATCACATATCCATGCAGGCAACTCTATAAGGAGGCAACTGACACATTGAGAGATCCGTCCATCATCATAGACACAGGATGTGATATCTGGGGAGACTAAGACTCTATTGCTTGCATCTCCAGCCTAGCATAGTCTGTGACTGACAGAAACCAAAAACTTCAGAGTTCTCAGCCTATGCATCTACACAACACAAATCCACGTGTAAACTGTTTTTTTAAAAAGGTGAGTAATCCTTTACCAAGGTTTTGCAGAGGTATCACAGTATTTATTTTTACCTGTCAAGTTATGAAGAGAAAATAAAAGATTTACATTCTGAAAACTGAACAGAGTTTGCACTGTATTTGCCACGCACAAATAGTAACTGTAGGGTTTTTTCTGAATTACTATTATTTTTAGGAAATAGAAATAATATATGTGTTTCTGTGTATGCGTACACGGAAGCAGAAAAGAAAAAGGGAATAAAAGAAAGCATACTTACAATGATAGTGATGAACTGCATACAGAAGGCATTAAAAATGGTAGATCATGAAGTGAGTGTGGGATATGTATAGTTAATAAATTACCTAAATATTTTCCAAGTGTGGGAACTGTTCTAACAGCCATGAGGTTTCATTTCCTATCTGCTTAATGCCAGATAAAAATACACATTTTGTTTTCCTCTCATCATAACTTATAATGCCCATTAATTTATTGCCATCTCTAATTCAAACAGACATCAGGAGACAATTTACCTGTCTTAAGAAATAAATGGCTGGTCAGTCTGGAGAGAGCTATTAATAATCTGCTTGTCCTACATCCACACTCACAAAGAATTTTTTTCGTTAATTTGATGCCACTAAAGATAGTGCCAATATGTATCTCTTCATCAGTTAAACAACCATCCAAAAATTATATTCTAGGAAAACAGAAGAAAAAGCAGTGGTAAAAAGGCTAACTAGGGTTTCAATACTATCTAAAATGGCACGAGGGCTACACAATATAATATGCAGACTTTCAAAACATAAATAAACAAGAATAGTGTGGTTTGGAAAAGAGTTATTTACTTAAAAAAATTTCTGGTTTATACAATATTACAACACAGATAAAAGGGAACAAAAATATTTGGGAGTTATTTTATTATGCAATAAATATAACTCTCAGTATACAAGTCATTTGACTGAATTCTGGGTTTGTGCATGTTTGATTGTCTCTGTTCTGAGCTTTTGATTTAATTAAAACTAGTGGCAGATGGAATATTTTCTCTGAATCTCTCTGCCAATTTTTTGCAGTTATGTAATAACATTTTCCCAATTTAAAAAATGCTTTCCCTTTTCTGGTTTCAAAACATCCACATGAGAAACACAGAATTCACTACAGAGAAGCAACAAAAATTCCAAGACAAACTAAAGGCTGGCAAAGAAAGAAATACAGAAAGCTGTATTTACACTTACATACAGAAAAGAAAAATTTCTCCCAGTTTCTCTTGCTTAGAAATTTTAGTAGTTACTTGAAGCAAAAGTAATTAGAGTGCTATCTAAAAGTATGATTTTTAAGTCTCTTTAAGAAAAATTTCCATTACTTGAGATTCGTTTCAATCCTGTATTGCTGTTTACTGTGTATCTTATTAGTAATAATTCAATAATTCAGAGAACAAGCTACTGAGGATATGGGTATATTTTCCATTTTTTGGTGTTGGCAGACAAAAGCTCATTGCTGGAAGACACTGAGCAGTTATAGCTAGGGCTCAACACACAACTGACCGCATGAAATCCCATGGTCTGTATTAGGCAGAGTCCAGTTACGCTACTTGGTTATCTCTTCTTGCCTTAAACCTAATTCCATGAAGCATTTCTGTCACCTCCAACACCTCCCTGCACATCTGATTTTTGAAAGTAACCTAACAGACAATAAAATAACTCAGAACCAGGTGTTATTCGCAAAGAGGATACACTGGTTTATAGAGGGTGGCAGCCATCGGAGCATTACTTGCCCGTGCAGCTGCCTTGGGAAACATCCGAAGCAAACTTTCTTCTTGAGTTCTCAAGCACCTAATTTCTAAATATGAATGACACAACATCAAGAAATACTTAATGAACAGCTGCAACTCTAAATGTAGTTCATCTTCTTTTTAATTGATTAAAATATTTTTATCTGCATGCTAACACCTATTTAGTCTGCCACATGGCCTCTAGACATCTTGACTTACATTAGCGCTCTTTACTTTCCAACATATATTCCAGACCTCATCCGTTCAAAACTTTGAAGAGATATGAACTTCCACTAATATCTTGTAGTTCATAAACTGAAGCAGTTTGACAACAAAACATAAGTTCTAAAAAGTTTTTAATTTGAAGAGTGGCTCAGAGACATTCCTTTTCCTTCTTTTGAAGCAACCATCTCTCCTGACTTTTGGCTGTCAAGAGGCTAGATAGCTATGGCAAAATCTGTCACTCTCGCTGCACAGCCAGTGGAGAGAATGAGGTATATTTCCAGAGGACAATCAGCCCCTCTGTTGGTGATGGTGAATCCCTCTCAGCTGTCGTGGGTGCAACCTACTTGGGCCACTGCTCTGGCTTGCACATAATTTAACTTTCAGGAACCTTGACTGGGACAGACAAACCCTCTCTAAATATGCAATCCTTCAAACTATATCTCTTGACGAAGCTGGTAGCTAAGATGTTTCTGGGTTACTTAACAGTTGACAAGGCTGTTTTGAAGGGCTTGATTTCATCAGTGAATCATCACTGTACCCCATCTTTTTCCCTAAGACACGTTGCTTGTGACTAAATCTCAGCCTGATCTGATGTGTTAACACAGGGATTTCCAGTTAGAGATTTCATCTCATCCTCGACTTCCAAGATGTCTTGCTGCTGAAGACACTGTTGTTTTCAACCCAATTTAAAGTTCATTTCAGTACCTTTATTGCAAGATCTGTCACTTACATGCTACACAGCCTTGGATAAAGAGAGAAATACACAGTGACTCAGTTTCACCAGCCATAACACAGGAATCAGAATAATAATCCCATTTTGAAGAGCATAGATGAAAAGCATTTTTATAGGAGCAAACTGTCACGTTGTCACTAATGAAAATAATACTACTTTCTCCAGAATACAAGTAAGATATCCATCAGTTTCCTTGTTCCTATCTTTTAACAAAAATGTCATTTACTGAAAGAATATGCAGAAAAAAGCAAAGATTAGACTATATAAGAGACTATTTCTTTTTCTCAGACACAAAGTTTTATATAGCCCACACACAATACAGACAAAACCACATGCTGACTTCAGCTCCAGAAAAACTATGAATTCCAATCCTACAATACGAAATGCAATAAGCCACACAAACCTCATTAACTTTGTTGTTTTCTTCCTTAAATAATCTTAACAGCTCTCAGTTGATATTTTATGGCCTCTATAATTTTTTTAATCCACTTTAAGTATCAGTTCTATTAATTTTTAAACCACAGATAACAAAATGTTTACTGCTATTTTGCAGCTGACTTAAACTATGATTACCATGTTATTCAGACCAATTTGTGATTTTCTTGAACAATACTGAACAGCGTCAGCTCCATACCAGCCTTCTTCATCTTTCAAGAGTGATACAATGATGGCAGCAAAGTTTCCTGGTATTTTTCCTGAAATTGCTCACAGCAACATACTCACTATTTGACCCATCTGAACCTGGGCCACACTGCTTTGGGCAGGCAGGTGGTGAGTAGTAAACTCATTTTCTACCAGTGAAGTTTAAGCTATGTATTCAAATTATTCCGTGTTTCTCTCAAGATTACAGACTTACTTTTTTTCCCCATTCTTCATTTGGAAAGCAAGTATGGCTATGGAGTACATTACTACCCCAGTATAGCTCAAAGTCTGGCTGAATGATTATCTCAGTCCCAAAATGCTAACATGCCATATCTTTAAGCACCTGAGAGTAAGACTGTACACTCAGAGGTGAGCAGCATATGGTAGTTATTGTGCTGGGCAGAAGTAGTCCTCACAGAAATCCTATTGCTCCCCCAAAAGTGTTGTAGGATTGTCTTTGTGTCCTTAGACAGCACCCTCCCGAAGCCCCTTCCTTCTCTAGAAATCAGTAATGCTGCAGTTTGACTACTTTTGGCAGGATGACAAGCTTTTACACGAGCAAAAGGCCTCAACAACCTTGACAATTTGGGGAATTTTCAGCAAACCAGCATTTCCCCCTCAAAAAAAAAAGTTCTGGTTTAAGTGTGATAATATCTACCAGCCTGACAAATTCCAGCTAATAATCTGATTAGCTATCTCAAGTGGTCTTTAATTCTGATGTAAAAAAGAAAACTTCCTCAGTGATTTGGAGCAGTGTCACAGTATCCTTGTCTCTGCAGCAAAACTGCACGCAGTTCTGCTTGAAAGAATTATCAAAAAATCACTAGTGTGGAACATTTTTTCCCAGAAAGCAAAAGTATTTTAGAATGCTTTCTGGTTTGTCATAATAGAAGAATTAGATGTAGTGCTTCCCTTTTCTTCTAATCTGTACCCTTTAAAATATTTATCTGAACAATACTCATCAAGATGTATCTATTTTAAGTTGCTTACCACTGCTGAAGCATAAATAATTTAAATAACTCTAAAAAAAACCTGCATGTATCCACAGGAGTAGTAAATAGTAATAATAGTAAACAAACCACCAAATCATTGACTTTGAAAGTATTTGTTGGTTTAAGGAACTTTTAACTTTACATGGACGTTAGATATAACCCATTTTCTATTTACCTCTCTATTATATATCACTTTGAGGCGACTGTAACTGTCTTTTATTGATCTTTACCATGTCTAATCACTGGCACAATTCCATAGCTGTGAGCTGGTCTGAAGGCTGTGGAAGATGTTTGCTCCCAAAAGAGCAATCAGTCCATGACAGGGTCTTCCCATTGAGCTGAAAACCTTGCATCCTGAATAATGGTCATACTCACTGATGAAGAACATAAGCCATGATCTCATAATTGGGCTCTAAATTAAACAACCCAACTCTGAAAAGCACTCCTGCCGTTATTCATGAAAACAGGCTTAATCAAATGGATAAGGATTTGCAGGACTGGTCTTCTATCTTTAACCTGGGATAAGCCACTCTGAGGGGGGACTGTGGGAAGAGTGACTAGAAACAAGACCTCCCAATTTCAACTTAGGTATGATCCAGCTGTGGGGAGCTGGATCTCGAATCCCTGCTGCATCTGGGTGGGGAGCCTAAGAATCTCAGAGAGAAGCCATGGGATCCCACCCGCACAGTTAGTGACATCTAAGCAATCTGAAGAGGAGAGTGAGGTGCACCCCAAGCCTCTCTGTCTTACACACCTACTACATTCAGACTTGCAGATCACAACCTGCCCTGTCTCCAAATCAGGTGCCTAACCATACAATAGAGCCCGAAAACTAATGTATGAAGCAGCAGAGGAGGAAATCTAAAGAAGGGAATCCAGCTATTCATAACTCATATTTCCACTGGATAATGCATGAGCTTATAAGGAATGTGGAATCCAGGCTTCAGCCAGAAAAAAAAATGGAAATCAACAGTGATAGATAGCAGAACAAACTTATTTAATTGATAAGAAACTCATAAAATATAGTAGCTCTTCAAGGCTTCTGACCTGCCTGATTGTCCCATCTTTAGTATTTTGGCTGAATCATTTAATAAAAAATGGATGTTATTCATTAACGGAGGGGCACAGTTGAGTCAAGTCTGCTATTCATCATGATTTTTATCATACTGCTCTATTATGGCTAGCACAAGATTTCTCTTGCAGAATTATTGCTAAGTTTAAACAGTGTTGGCAGTGGGAAGATATTCAGGGGAAAAAAACCCTTCCTAACTCAGCAAAAAACAAGGTTAGTTTTGACAGATTTGTATTCAAAACTTTAACCAAATCCCTTAGACAATTACTGCAATATTGCTCTGAGATATTTTGTTGATACTAGTACATCATCTACCTGCTACTATTGCCTGCTGCCTTATTTTTCCTCCTTGTCTTGTTCTAGAATTACAAACACTGTCTTTTCTTCCAACTGCTGTGTTTATTTAATTCTCTGTTTATTTCCACACCATAGTTCAGTCAATTAAATGTTGTATCTGGCTTTGCAAGATTGCTACCCAACCCCATGTTTTCAATCCCCTCAAGATTTCTGATGCTTAGCTCTGACTTTATTCATTGCAGTATGCAATGCACAATGCAAACTGTTTATTTTTTCCATTCACTGCTAAATGCATCATATGTCGCAGTCTCCTCCAGAGTTGAAATTTGCTCTAAAGTTAGGTTAGCTGATACCTGGAGGAGCTCTCCAGTGTAAACTAATCCTCTGCAGTAGTTCAGTGCCTACATTTACACCTTGCACCCAAACCAGCTCTAAACAAGCCTAGACCAATACCTGAAGTAGTGTCATCACACTTTGGATACCTGCATTATATCTCAGTGTGTTTCCATATTCCTCCCCAGTGACCTCAGCAGAGTCTGTCTCACCCTGTTCATGAACACACTCAGCAGAAGGAAGGGACAACTAACAAGAGGAAGGCTGGGTGCACTGCAGTGACCACCTGCCACCTTGGCTCTTGCTGGGAGCAGTAACAGCAGCCTCCAGACTCTTCAGACTGATGCCAACAAATTAAGCGCCACTGGCAGTTCAACAGCCGCTCTATAGTGAGGCAACTGAAGAGATGCAAGACCTGTCTACTCTCCATTTCTGCAGTTTTTTTAACTGGAAGAGATTATTTCCCCCCTTTTAATTATAACAGCGGAATTATATCAAATAATGACCACTGAGAGCAAAAGAGTAAAGTAGGAGAAAAATGTCTGAGACTGTTTAGTAAACCAAACAGCCGAGAAGCCACCATGACACAATTCCTGGTTAAAAACCAAACCCAGTACCCTGAAGGTAGCAAACACTTATAGGCAGCAATACCCTGATGTCTTTGCCAGTTCTTCATCCTCCTTATATTTTTCATACACGCAGATGGTTTGCAATATAAGTGTTTTTTTCAGAGCAGTGCCATTTGTCCTGCGCTAATTATTTGCTCTGTATACATTTTTAAAAACACCACTGCATGTTAACTTTCCATTGGCTAAGTTGTTTCAAAGCAGGACCTCAAGAGATTAAGATGGAGAATAGAGCAACCCCAAAAGTTGAATAATAAATGATCCTTTGTTTCCACAGAAAAAGATTTCAGAAACAAGTATCCTTTGAAAGAACATAATGTATATAAAAGAAAAGTAGACTATTTGATGGTTAAAGAACTACAGCAGATTCCTATTTTTGCAGCTTAATTAATAACAGGCTTTGTGTTTTCTGAAGAAATATAAGGAATAGCAGTCATACTCTGTGGAAGTCACCTGCGTAATTATTTCTGGCATCTATTACATTTTCCATTATAACTTTCATGTTCTCTCAAACCATTTTTCTATGCTAAGGGCATCTTTCCTTTTCTAACTGGCTGCAATTTCACAGCAGGATGCATTTAGCAGATGAGACTAATTTTATACTCTCTAAATTGTCGTATTTATTTGGAGCACCATGAAGTGACCACTAGATACCTGGAACCTCATTCTCAATTATAATGTGTCCTACACGGATTTAAAAATCTATTCCAGTAAAGCTGGCAGCTAAATGACAGCCCCAATTAAGTGATATGTTTCAAGTTGGATAAGATACATGAAGGAAATAGGTCCAAATTTGAGGCACACATTGGAGGATGTTAATCATTGCATTATGAGCAGAAATTATTGTAATAAAATATATCATGGGTTTTGTGATCAAAGCCACAGTGTAAATTATAGTGCAAATTAGTTCCCTCGTTCACCATCACTCACAGGAAGCAGATTTTTTTAACTGCTGAAAACATTGGAGAGCCGTGAGTCATTTACATCACTGTTTGAATGCACACTGTTTAGACTGTTAAATAATTTTACAGGATTTCAGTTTTGTTGATTTGGGGTCCTATGTCCTTTGCCTCTTGCAGAAAGTACAGTTCTTTTCTTTCAGCCAACATTCCCTACTCACTTTTCCATGCATTCATACTTGTACATCATCTCACGATGGACGTCCTTGTGAAATCAATTCAATGGGAGACCTTTACATTATCATGAAAGGTTGAAACATTTCTTGTAATGAAAAGAGGTTGCCAGGCAAACACTCTGGAGTCTTATGTTCATCTAATTGCCATTGAGCATGAAGAAGTGATACCTGAGGCAGAAGCAACAGAAAACTTTCTCTATAAAATCAAAGGCCGTGACATAAAAAAATGCTTTTCACTTATTTAGGCCACTGACCATGTCCAAACTTGATGTATTTCTCCTGCCTTGTACAACCTGTGCAAAGAAAGAGGAAATGCAAACTTGAGTTATCAGGACAACAAGTCTGATGAAAGTAAATCATAGAATCCCACAACAGCCTGGGTCAGAACGGACATTAAATATCATCTAGTTCCAACTCTCTCTGCCATGACCAGGGACACCTTCCACTAGACCACATTGCTCAAAGCCTCATCCAACCTGGTCTTGAATATTTCCAGGGATGGGGCAATCCACAACGACTTTGGGCAACCTATTCCTGTGCCTCACCATCCTCACAGTAAAGGATTTCTTTTTTATATCTAATCTAAACCCCCTCTCTGTTAGAGTCATTTCGCCTTGTCCTGTCACTACATGCCCTTCTAAATTGTCCATCTCCAGCTTTCTTGCAGGCTCCCTTTAGATACTGGAAAATGCTAGAAGGTCCCAGAGCCTTCTCTTATCCAGGCTGAATAATCCCAGCTCTCAGCCTGCATTCACAGGAGGGGTGTTCCACATCTCTCATCAGCTTTGTGGCCCTCCTCTGGACTCACTCCTAGGTTATGGACCCCAGAGCTGGATGCAGCACTGCAGGTGGGGTCTCACAAGAGCAGAGCAGAGGAGCACGACCCTCTCCCTCGCCCTGCTGGCCACGCTACTTTGGATGCAGCCCAGGATACAATTGGCTTTCTGGGCTGCAAGTGCCCAACGACGCTGACAGGTCATGTCCAGCCTCTCATCCACCAACACTCCTAAGCCCTTCTCCTCAAGGCTGCTCTCAATCATTTAAAATGCATATTCACTCTACATATTTGGAGACCAATCACGCTCCTAGGTTCCCACTCTAAACAGCAACGAATTTTGTGAGAGACTACAAAACAAAGCAAAAAGAATTTGATCATTCTATTTTACCTTATTTTTCAAGTGAATAGGCATCAATGGGTCTTAATGGGTTTATGGATATACTGCATGAGTTTGTGTGTGTATTTATGGAAGCTATGATTTTAACAGCTTCTCAAAAGTAAAAATCAGCCAATAATGGAAGAAGTCAATAGGTACATCAGGCATAAAATCTTGCATTATTGTGTTACTGTTGCTATTATGTATAATTTACCAATACCTCTACTAAAAGGTTTTGTCCCATTTTAGGAAGGAAGAGAAGAATAAAATCATGCACAATAATGACCAAGAGGAACATAATTTAAGATGGAAATGGAAATAAGGAATCGCTATAAGCACTTCTGGAACTGCCTGAGAAAAAACAAGGAGACGGTACTGATTGCTGTGGAAGAGGAGAGCAAATGTTCAGGTCCTTGAATAAATACATTTGAGGGTCATCTGTAACCTTTACCACCCAGGTCAATGCAGATGTATAGCACTGACTAAATTAATATGCTTAGAAAGGGATCAGTCCTCCACTTAAAATTGCCCATGAGAAAACCACTACCAACATTACAATTCGGAATTATTCTGTTTTTTTAAGATTCAAGAATTGCAGATTATTGATTCAATGTTACTGTGACCTTGATTTTAATCTGTGTTTTTCTGTCTTTGATTAGCTGGGTAAAATTGCAGGATAGCATACAATAATGACTTGCTTAGACGTGTATTTACTTGCTCATCTTCTCAACAAATTCATACAAAACACATAGCTTAACCTACCAAATTGCACCAGACAGTACCAAGGGTGCCTAGCCAAATGTAAGAAATTTGCTAGCCACATGGCTGCTTCCACGTCATGACATGAGTTCCTTACATTCCCTGGATTACTCAAGAAGTGAGTTGTGTTTATGGCATAATAACATACTGGCAGAGGACATTATACTTTTTAATTTAATTTAGACCTTTTTTTCTTGTACAATGGGTGTGTAACTATTATTCTTAGCATTCTGTCAGTGAAGTTTCTTGTTGAACACCAAGGAGTTTTAATGACTTATGCAGTGCTGTAGCTTTCACTGTGCCCATCTCTACAAACAGAAGGAATATCACGCACTCGCAATGAGACAATTCCCTGCAGTTGTGATTATATGAAGCAGAACTGAAGAACATGCCAGCCAAGAAAAATGAATGCAAATGACTTCTCTAGAAATTTAGCTCCACTCCCCTTCTTCCATCTTTCTGCATTTTGCCCTCTTTGTGCATGCTTCTTGCCATCAGTAAAGACCTGGTAGACTTTGGTGGCTTTTTTTGGTGACAAGCCCTCACTGGGGTGGTAGTGAGTGCTCACTGTCAATTGTGCAGAGCTATGGTTCAGTGCCATTGGTCAGCACTTAGTCAAGAGGGAGGCAAGTCATAATATAGTGATTCAGCAATCTGTCATCACAGCAGTTTCAGAGTAAAGCTGCCTGGAAATCGTTATAGAAAATGCCAACTCATTAAGCCAGGAGATCCCATTTAAAGCACCTCAGGCACAGCAAACCAGGGGGAAAAAAACAAACAAACAAACAAAAAAACCACCACACTTTACATTTTCTAGAAAAGAAGCACTTTTCTGTCCCTCATTATACGTGTATGACTTGTCTGAAACTAAGTGGCATTAATTATTTCCTAGGAAAGATTGTTTTCCAAATAAGCATGGAAGGTGTCAGTTCTTCAATTATTAAACTTTTATCACACTGCAAAGCAAGAATGAAGTAAGAGGCAAGACAACAAATCAGATATCATGCACCTAACGAAAAGACCATTTCCAAAGCATCAGTGAAAATGTTGCACTGTATCTGCCAGAGAAAGCTTAGAAAAAATATAGGACTCATAAGAGAATTTTGTGATGCTTTAGGAATTGTGAGCAGATTAAGCAGCAGAACTTCCTTGGTTTATAGGTATCCATCCCATTAAATAGGAGTTCAACTACACACTAAAATTGAAATCCATAAATCCATACAATAAAATTTAATAGTCAGCAACACCAAATGTTGCCATTGTTCTCCAAGAAGTACCAAAAGAGATTAAAGACGCATCAGCACCTTTTCTTTTTTGTAAGTTATTTTCTAAGAGGTCTTTCTGATGGTTCTAGACACACTTCAAAAGTACGACATATCGCTAAGACTATGTCATATGTTCAAATATGTCTTGTAACAGTGAGAGTTTGTTCACATGCACATGAACAATTTAATTCTATGGGTCAGCAGCATGAATTCAGCTTTACACATACCTGGAGTACTCCCACGCTTGCCTGAGCTAGTTTGTTAGAGAGAGGCCAAGCAGTGCATTTTTTAATTCACCCAGTTTTCACTTGCCATCAGGAAGTAACTAGTTGGCCTCTGCACGCCTTTCACATGACTATAGTGATTGCTTCATGTTATAATTAAATGTCTCGGGAAAAACATTGCCTTGCGTTGCTCTTAAATCTACCAAAATGCAGACGAATTTGAGCTGTGCTGCTGGGGTACATCCAGCCACCACAAACTACTCAGGAAAGGTAGAATAATTGCTCTCCATAAGCACATGCTGCAAGATAGAAAATGTATCCTGAAACAAAAAAAAATTAAAAAAAAAAAAGGTGGGGAAAACAAGGCACAAAAAGACTAAAGGGGCACTTCAAAAGCAAGAAGGTTATCCAAAAAATAGGGTTTAGGGAAAACAGTTATACAAGCTGCTGCATGCCAATGACAAGGAAAAAATGCACGCCTGATGGATTTCTGAAGGAGTAAGTGGGGAAGGTCTAGCTGTCAGGAATATAAATATCAAAAGCAGGGGGCAAAAGACTTCTAACTTAGAAGACAACTAAAAGTGCAAGTTTTGAGGGATATAATGCTTATGAGGAAAGGACATAGGGACTTCTAGAGATTTAAAGGAGTAAACCTATTTCTGATCTTACCAATCTACTCATGCAAGTGTTATAAACATGAAAGAGATTACAGTAAAGAATATTTCAGAATCTTACAGAACATCTGGCTCTAGCTGGGAAATTCACAAAATCCTCCAACCACAGAGATAAACACAAAAAGAGGAAAATTATTACAATAGCATTTTTACTAATCTCTGAATAAATTACTTAAGTGAAATAATTTGGTAGATTTTGTTCATATTTTTAAATACTTTTAAGAGAAATAATCCATATTTTCCACCACATACACTTTGCTGGCATTTTTACCAACTCCATCTTTAAGCTTCACAACATTCTTTGGGTATCCAAAACCTTGCCTTTTTTGCCTCCTGTACAGGAGACCACCAGGAAAATTGGAAACAATGCATGCTGTTAAAAGCTCTACATAAAGCAAGTAAAGAAAATGAAAATACAATATAATTTCAAGACCAGTCATAGAGATGAAAATACACATTTCAATTTATTCACAAGTATTGGCAAGGCAGTATCAGGAAGAGAATGATGCTGAAGCATCTTTTTCCGCACAGATCTTACCACTTACTCATTGTCCAATTTCTTCTGTACTGTTTTTCTATTTGTTTTGGTATGATTTGCCAAGCGAAGGCCTGAGACAGTTCCCCAGTTCTACCAATCAAGAGAGATCAAAGAACTTTAGTGCATGTGGTGAAAATCCATCAGTGCCAATGGAGATACTGAACCAACTGACACTTCATGATAGAAGGACCTAGGAGACCAAAATCGTTACCCTGACCTGTAAAACCACTGGAGGGAGGAATCACAGGCTGTGCTTACACAGCTCCATACGTGGTTGCAAGGGAGTAGTCTATAGCCGCTGCACATCCAAGGCAGGATTTGCGTTCTGGATGTAAACGTTGATCACACAATCAACGTTAACGAGACCCATGACCCCAATAAACTCCTAGCACATTGTTCAGCTATGTCCAACCATAACAGTTAGAAGTGGGGCTTTTTCATTGGGTTTTGGGTTAGTTTTTTTCATATGCATCCAAGAAACACTCCAAACACATCAGATATTCAAGCAAATCCAGCACGTTGCACTGCCATGAAAGATTTCCTGGCTTAGGCAAGGAAATCTCATATTCACTGAGCAGATATAACAGACTGTCTCATTAAAGATACAGCTGCCTCACCAACTACAGTGAAACTGTGCATCCTCATGTTGACAGTGATGGAAAATAATGATAACCACTGCCATCTTTTTTCTGTTACTGGATGTTGAGCAATACGGAGGGTAAAAATATCTAGCTGCAAACATTATGAAATCCCTACTAAGTTTTTACTGACTTTGACAACCATGTCAGGAGGATAAAAGGCACATTTCCAAAAAAACCAAAATGTACTTTATACAACTGTACATAGTAAAGAGAAGGAAGTTATATTCTTCAAGTGTCCCAATGGACTTTGTAAACCAAATTCCTTCTTAACACACAGAAAAATATTTCATCTACCCTGTTCAATAATTATGAAGTTTTGAGAGCATTATACCAAATTTTCCTTTAAAATAACTTTTAGAAGTCAAGAGGGTAAAACACTGGAGTGAATCATCTTCAGAGGTGGAAGAATTCCCATCACAAAACATTTTTAAAAATTGGTTGAACAAATAATGTATGTCAGGAATAGTTTAAATGTGTTTCATCCTGTCTTTGGGGAAGGGAAGAAGCAACTGATTTCTTCACATCCTTTTCAGCACTACAGAGCTATAATAGGCATGAAAATATAGTTATGCAGCACCCAGATGCACAGTTACACCTATAACAGGGAAAGAATAGAAAACCAACTCGTGTTTCACTGCCCATAAGTGCCAGATTTTAAATTTTTTTTTAAATGAAAATGTAAAAATATGCATTATCTCTGGCAATTCAAGCATATGCTTCCCTCCTCCCCTGCCACATTTCACACTGGAGGAGTTTCCAAAAGTGATCTCATTTCTCAAGAACTATCAGCTATGAGAGTGATCTGGGTTCATCAGTTCCTTAAGCAAACATGAAAACAAACAAACAAAAAGAGAAAAAAAATACCACCACATTGAACTTGTTTAATTGTTTAATTCTAGGGCTGAAAGAAAAATGTTGATATATCCCCATCTAACAGACTAGCAAATGCCAGGGCACAGCCACTGAAGGTCAAAAACAGGCATCATATTGAATGTCATAAAATACAGAAATAAAATACAGACTTCTTTTAGTAATGGTAACATTTTAGGATCTACTTCCCCAGGGACATGCTATGTTTGCCATCACAATGTCTTTGAATCAAGGCTGGATGTCACACTAGACTGTAAACAACAGCTCAGCTGGAATTAGTGCCACGATTCAGGTAAAATTGGGCTGCCACACTGATATACAAGAGGTCAAACTAGACACTCATAATGGTCTGTCTGGTTTTTATATTAATGAACTGGCAATCACAGAAAGCTCTACAAAGCTGACAAAGGATTCCATTTCCAATTCCTCAGTACCAGAACAAAGGAAGCAGAAGGTGATGAACAATGTTGGTAAATGAGACACTTAGACTATAGCTTGAAGGGAAAATCTCTGCCTTGAAAAGAGTTATGGTAGTGCAGTTTCTTCATTCTAACTGCTTGTTTCCAAGTGTTACCTTCTAAAATGTCATTATCATCCTTTAAAAATTGTGAGATTTTGTGGCTATCCAGAGCATTTCCAATATTTCAGCTGAAATTAACACAGGTTCTCACGTAGAAGGATGAGGATTATCTGTGCCAGCTTCAAGGAATACAAATGGCAAAGTATTCCTCACAAATAATCATAGTCATACATGAAAACCTTGGAAATTAATTGCTTGCAAACTAAATGTCTGCCTTGATAATGTGTTATAAAATTTGATACTTCCCTTGTACTTAGGAATTCTGATTATTTGTCTTTGAAACACTGTCAAACAAATGTGTCTAAAAGGTTATGCAAGACTGTTACAAAAGCAATGTGAGGTATTTTGTAAATTGTTGATGTCACCACAAAATAAATAATTCCATCTATTTCTTCATAGCTTACTATTCTTTATCAAGTAAAACCCTTTGTCTCTTTTTGATTTTTAAATAATGCAGGATCAAAAACTATATACATGGTTCCAGCAGAAGCTACAGTAGTCTGTGTTGACCAGAAAAACATAGGGCCCAAATTTAAGTTACACCACTGACAGGAAATGTACTATAACTGCTAAATATGAGGGTTGAATAAACCTGCAGGCTTATGCCCAGTGTTATAAATATCTATCCTAGCCTCAAGTGGGGATATTGGGAGTTGTAACTCTTTTGCACAAATTACGTGCAAATTATTGATTAAGTAAAAAAAAATTGTAATGAATATTGCTGCTTTTGAATGCTGACAGTAAGAGCAGAGTCAATTGATTCAGGTACAGCTTTTTTAAGTTTTACTATTACAGTGTTTTCCTTTCTCACTGACTGTTCTTGGGCATGAAAAAGCACATATTTGTGTAACTGAAATTGTGTGGTTTTTACTCAGTAATTGGGGGACGACATTGTCTGGATTGTAAGTAATGACTTTAGGCTTTTTATTCTATTCTTTACTTTTTTGGAAAATCTATTTTTCATTATCCTATAACCACTTATTTTGGACACATCATCTAAGATGGTACCTGCTGAAACTGAATCTATCGAGCTCTTAACCTTGCCTTATAAATATAAAAATTGGTCAGAAAGCATCTACTCTCTGCATCTCAGTGACTTTAGAAAGTCATTCACACAGAAAATTGGCAATCTGACAGCTCAGGAAGACAGGTTTCAGTTCCCTAAAGGAAATAAATTGGTGTCTTGGTTACCTCTCTTAGTGAAAGATCCTCCCTGTGAAAAGTCTGAATAAAGAGGGAAAAATGTTGACATAGATCAGGACATTTAGAGTTGATATGAATATCAACTGCTGCTACTTGAAGCACATATGACCTCGATGGGAGGGTCAGCACAGCTGAAACCAGAGTTATAGGGAATGCAGATATGGCACAGAAGCTGCAAACCAGACTCGGGCGACTAAAAGGGAAGAATGGGAGAGATCTCTGAAATCAGTAATGTGTTTGTCAGGAACAAGTATCACCATGAAGTGAAGAACAGTAAGAGAATAAAAGGAGTTCCTGACTTCTGAAAATTAATTTGTTTATTCAGTCCTGATTCACTGCCTAAGTCAGTGATTTACTGTTGATTTAAATAGGCTTTGGCTTAATGCTCTCTCTGAAGAACAACACTATGTAAGCCTTATTTCTATGAAAATTATATCAGAGCATAATGATAAAATCATATCACCATCGCTAGGAATATCACCTGAGCTAAAAGTAAAAATTATTTTCTACAACTAATCCCCTCAATTCCAATTATTTTAGCATTTATCAGAACCCACTCCAGCAGAAATAGAAGAAATTGCAGAACACATAAGAACAGAAAAGATGTAACTTTCTTGCCTTCTCTTCCCAGAGTAAAACCTTTGTCACCCGTAAAAGAAAGTACTTTGACCTGGGAAACTTTGTCTGAGAACATCCATTCCTGAGACACAGAAACACAAACGAAATTATTGCAGAAAAGTGCAGGGAAACCCAATAGCAGACAGATAAAAACCAAATAAAGTACGAGACGAAAAACAACCACTCCTGAAGAAACAGAAAAATCAATTCTATTAGAAAATAATTGTAATGAAAATGCAAGATAATGTGGAAAGACAGATTTTAAAACAATGCCTGTGGTTTACACAACATCTCAGATACGAAATTTTAAACAAATATGATATCACAGCAAAATGTTAATCCAGGAAACGAAGGTAGAATAAATGAGCCTTTTAGACCTAAACTTCTGGGAAAAAAAAATATTTGTAATATTTGCACATTCACTAACTTGCACCATTAATAACTCTGCTACTGAAAACATTTTCACAATTTAAATGAAATAGCAGTGCTTATGACATGAATGGTATATCGTAAAGGCTTATTTATTTAACATCCACGTTCTGGAGAACTGCTTAATATTTTATAATTCTTCAAAGACGGAGTTTAGGATAAGTCATCTTAAACTCATGGTCAGCACCATGTGTTCACCAAAGTTCATCACCTCTGTGTCTCATCTGAACCACTAGTCAGAGAGAGGTACCAATACAAAACTACTTTTCTGTCTGTATCAAAAATGATCATCCATTCAACAGTTTGTGAGGCACTAAAAGGCTCAGCGGAGGCAGATATTTTTTCCTGATACACACTGGATCACCAAGCAGGGAACAGTCCCTCCTCAGTTAGCTATTAGTAGCTAAGTCATATACAGAAGAGAACACCTTATCTACCACAGGAACATTTCAATCTACCAAAAAATAAGGCAATCCACAATTTCACAGAATTTTCAAAACAATGCTCTGAGTAAGAAGGAGAATATGTTCCAGAGGAGAGAAAATGAGCAAGAAATACGCAACCATGGAGCTTGTAAGACAAGCTGAGGGAAGAACTGGCAATGAAAGCTAAGGCTTTCATTTGAAGAAGAGCCATCAGGCCAGGCCCTTACTTGTGCAAATACCCCCAAAGCCAGATGTACTCAAGTACATCCCTATGCAAACAGGCAGGGATGAATTGTGAGACCAAATCCAGCAAAAGCTGCAGATCTTTACCTCCACCTTCCAAGGCTCAAAGTCTTTCCTACCTTTCTGTCATCCTTAGACCGGTCTTAAAGCGCTCCAGCCTCCTGTCTTTTACTGGAAAAACCCAACCCAAGTGCCACAATCCTTCTCTGTGAAGACAAGGATGCTGGAGGCAGAGGCACATCACAAAACATCATAGGACTGCAACTTATGGAAGAAGTAAATCCTAAAGCTGAAGGACTAGGGTACTCTAGAGGCATCCATCTACATACATTTGAAGAATGACAGTATTGCCCCTAAATCCACATTGCAGAGCTGTCCAGGAATTAGAAGACTTGATTTGTTCTAGGAACCTGCAATAGCCAAGGAGAATCTCTAGCAGGCAGTTCAGAGAGAAATTGAACCTTAGGATGAAAACCCCTGAGGCATAGCGTAACCATGAGCAAACAATTCATGAGTACCTTTGACACAAAATCTAAAGCAAGAACCAGATCATAGAGATTCTTAGTCTTCTCTCCATAATTTTTAGGCAACATTTTTTTTACAATTATATGCCTTATGATATTAGTTTACAACATTACTTATTACCATTTATTTTATTTGTATTCTATGGAGGGAGTACAGACTGGAAGGCTATATGATCATTCAAAATGAAAAAGGTACCAGTGAAGTGATAGCAACTTGTACAGTCATTAAAGGATGAATGTGGACCCCTTGACAGACTGGTCAGTTGTTTAAGGAAACTACTACCAAGGCAATGTAAGCAAACTAGTATCAAGGACTATATTAAAAATAGAAGCAGCAAATTTACTTGCAACTGTTAGAAACAAAAAAACCACCAAAAAACCCCTAGGAGCCTAGTAATGCTCAGGAACTGAATGTGGAAAATTCAATCTAGGTAAGCCCAACTGGAGACCAAAGCTCACAGCGATGCAAGGATTCATAAAACAGTCATATCCTGCAGGGCTCTGTAAAGCCACAGTGTTATCTGAGACAGGTTACAGGGCAAATCAGAATAGTGTCAAAAGCCATCCCCAGTGACCTAAAGCAGGTTCTTATTTCATGAGATATTTTATTAGAAAAATAGCTTTATCAATAGCTGTTCTTTCGAGAGGTAACACCACCTTTGCTGGGTGTAGGTAAATTCATAAACCCTATCCCTCCTTGCTAATTCTTGTTAAAGGGAAGCCTAAACTATCACAACATAAGAAAAATTACTGCATCATATTAAACCTGAAAAATATAGGAAATGAGAGAATATTGAGACAAATGTCTCCTGTTGCTGATTTTCACTTCAGGTGAATTCATAAGCTGACAAACAGAAATATTTACGCAATTTTGTTTTAGAGTAGTACCTCTGATGCTAACTGTAAGAACACACCACAAAAAGAATTTATCAGTAAACAGCCGGAGATACAGAAGTCATAAATGACAATCTGTCCTTGGAGATAGACAAAAGGAAATGAATTCTAAGGTTTTATCTAAGGACTATGCTGAGTACTGTATCTGATAAACCTCAAGAAAGCAGAATACATGAAGGAACTGTTTTTAGGCTCCTTTTCATAGTGTACAGTACCAAAAAGTAAGGATAACTGGGGAAAGAAAAAGTCTGAGTCTCACTTTTATTTTCCTACAAATTACTCTTCATGTTAAGTTTTACAAAAGCAAAACTAAGCACTTGCACTTAAGTACAGTACCACTAACAATTAACATTCAAAAAAAAAATCACAGTGAAAGACCTCCATTACTAAAAAATAATGATCCGACAGCAAGCACTGTGAACCTGAGGAAGAACCCAACAAACGGGACACAGGAGTACCAAAACAATTCTCAAAAATTATCTCCAGTCACAGTAGACAAATAATTTCAAAAGTGTTACGCCTCTCCCATCTCACCCTCATGCTGCTATCCCTCAGTACATGACAGAAATGTCAGAAGCAGAGCAACAAGGGATCCATTTCTTCGTTGTTGTTTTTTGAAGCTGTTTACAGCCTCTGCCAAATAAGAGTCAGTCAAGGAAAAATTAACATTCTGCTGTACAGGTGGAGTTGTGCCAGGGATGAAATACCTGCACAGCAAGAACAAATTCAAGAATTAAAATGCACCACCTTTCTGCTGCCAGCCTTCCCCAACGTCATCACAAACATCTCTTTTCCTGAATTGTGTGAGCAGCTGCCTACCTGTGGGAGGTATAAAGACTTAAAGATCACAGTTGCCTGTCTCAAACACTGTTTAGGCAGCAGAAAGACTATGCCATGAGATAAGCACAGAATGGAGCAACAGGATGGTGCAAACTCCAAGCCTGGCAGAAGCCAGATCTGGCTAGCACATCCTGAGTAATGCATCCAGACAAAAATTCCCACTGTGGCAAACTGCATAAAGAAGCAACTGCTCATACACATATCAGCAGTCAAACAAAGATCCCCCCAAGTTATGGGACAGATGGCTCTTGTGACCACAAATGACCACTGAAGCCCCACCCCTGTATATGCCTCTGTGGATACCTGGAACTCCTCAGCCACCATGACGGGAACTTGAGATAAGGTAAAGGTGGTACTATTGTCTATATGTTATCTCAGGTCTAGGGGGAGGTTAACAAAGCTGGGGGAGAAGAATTTATCACTGATAATGGATATAAATATTTCAGCAACAAGGAAAGCCGACTCAGCAGTGGTGCTGAAATCAGCTCGGACTGAGTAAAAGGCAATTCTGGCAAGGGGAGATCACAACCACCAATTCACATCCCACAGACTCAAGAGAAGAGAAAGACCAAGAATGTAGACTAAACAGCCTTAGAGGTAAGGGAATAATTTAGCCAACAGCATAAGAGAGCTGTGTAGCCAATGAGCATTAATTCCTTTGTTTGCTAAAATATATAAACAATGAAAAGTTTGGAACAATCTGGGGACCTCCACCACCAAGAAGCCCAGGGGAAAGAAGGACCAATGGGACACTCCTGGAGCCACAGGTGATGACTACCCTACTCTTTCCCTCTTTCTCCTTTTCCTCTCTTTTCTTTCTATCTCTCTACCTCACATTTTATTGTTAGATAAAATCTGTACTGTTGACTTTGGCATATGGTCTCATTTGCACCTTAATTCAGGCAGAGGCATCTCTCAATAATCAGTTCTTAACAGCAGGAGCAGAGGAATGCAGGGAGTGAAGAGAATGTATCTTGGGACAGAGCAGAATACAGAATGAAGGTGAGAACACAGGGAATTGGGTTTTTTTCTTTGCTTTCTGGTAACAAAGTACTAAGAAGAAATCAACTTTAAAATTGGGAGTGTTACTGAATCACTTCTCTTAGTGATCTTGGCAGCCATAACTGGCTAATTATGTTATGTCTTGACAGAAATGGGAGCCACTCAATAAAAGGGAAAAAAAAAAAAACAGAGCACTGCAGAAATCAGTGCTGAGAGCCCCTACCAAACTAAAACCTCAGCATGATGTTAAAGAGATATTGTATTGCAAGAGGTACCATCTGTTGTGTTTGGGTCTGAGAAGTTCTGAGAAGGGCTAGAGGCAACACTTGCTCCAGCAAGAGCCTTTATTGCTCAGCCCTGAAAGCTAATCCCTTCTTGAGCTGAGCTGATCAGATTAGACCCATATCTTCAAATCATATTCAGCCACATGAGTTTTGTGTGCTCTTAGAAAGAACATGTATGCTTAGGTGGAACCAGCTTTTAAATCAGGTCACTGCTGATTTCAAAAACAGCAGCTATTGACACATTATCTAAAAGTTACTAGGAGCTGATTAATCATTCCATGTGCAATACAAAGCATCATTTGCTTGCCTAAGTCAAAACAGAAATGTCCAGAAGCTTTGCATTGCGTCAGGACTCCATGTTGTTCTGCTCACATGTTTTGGGTGGCTTAGAAGAAATCTGTGGACGCTATCTGAGATCCATTCCAAGCATAGCCACCCTACATAAGATTTCCTATCCAGCCTCAAAGAATGAGGAAAAATGGCTGAGCTTTGATATGCTGTAGGCAATTAATGGGCCAAAAACCCTGTGTCTCCATGTCATGAATGTTGATTAACCTGACTTAGCTAGAGTAAAAAGGAACTGTATAATGATACATAAAAGGTAGAGGAAGAATTTGTGAACCCCTGAATTATTCCTTCTCCTCTTTCACTAACATCAAATGCAGTCACACAAACAAAATCTATCCATAGGGTTCAACTATTTACTACTTGAATATCATCATTATATTTGGAAACTAAAAAAATTTTTAAAAAATTTAAAAAAATAACCCCAAAAAAAACCCTTTTTTATATGGAAAAATATCAAAATTTATAGTTCTCAGTGGGGGAAGACTTTCCTCACACAGCTTGGAAGATGTCAGAGAAAATAAGATTTTCTGCTGAACTTAACCTTCTGTTTGTAACCTCCAGTCAAAATTTTTCCCCTTGTAAAATAATTTCCTGCATTTAAAATTCAGCTACTTGCCAAGCAAATAGCATCTGTTTAAACAAAAGGAAGAGATTAGTGGTGTCTACTGCCTGTGATAGGAAAACAGCCAAGCTTTGATAAAACTATGTTTCAAGTTTGCCTTTACTGTTTTCAAAAACTGCAGCTGTTCCCTCCAACTTTTTTAAGCCTCAAGCTTTCCCACATGACCTTGAAGACTTATGAAGCTGCAAAATTGTTCTAGACACTTGCAAACTTTCTAAAGTAATGCATTTCAAACTGTTCCCTGTGACTTCCTTTTTATGAACAGGCTCATTTAATGTGTTAGTTAAGTTGAAAGGCACTCATTTGGGATGTAACGCTTTCTCCTAGAGGTAATATCATATACTTGCATGCAAAAAGGTAGAGATTATAGGGGTTAACTAATTAACCCGTCCAGAAATTCTTAGCATTAGGATGAAATCAAAGAGAGAAATCTATTGCGAACTCCTAAATGCAACAAAACATTATCCCTTTAATACCCAGTTATTGACTTATAATGAGAAAGTGAAATTTAAAAGGTTTCTTAAAAATAAAGTTTCACTTGTTTTTTTAATCTCTATGAGATTTCTTTATAACAAGACAATATAATAGATCACTGTCAATTACCTGAATTTAAAACTAATTATACTTTTCCCTCATTTTCTTTTTAATGGGTGCAACCAGTTCTTTATTTTTTTAGCCTGAATAAAAAGTGATTAAGAGAAAAAAAAATCTTTCTAGAATGAGACAGGAAAAAGTGGTTTTTCTTACTGACATCAAAACAGCCCTAAGCACAAAAATTTGAGTTCTAATACTCAAAAACACCCTGGGGATATTCTAATACTCTGAGATACTTTTTCTTATTTAACAATGCAATAAAGTCTTGAATTTTCCTTCCCATATTGTTAGTACTCATGATATTAATGAGAATTTCTCACTCAGTGAACTCAATTGATCATGTAAGTGCCTAAACTTGGAGACAGGCAGAGAATAGGATTGTGGTATGCTCTGACACAAATTTAAAGGCATCATCAGTCATTTAGATCATAAGATGGATAGATTTTATAGGATGCTTAGTTCTCTAGTTTCTTTGTCAATATGCTCTTTACCAGCAGTATGCAGAAGTAGGGAAGCATTGATTCAGAGGACGATCTGTCTAAAGCCTAAAATGGTTATGCAAGGGTTTATAATTTCACTTAATGTTGTGCACCATCACATCAACAAAAACTGTCAGTGATCAACCTTGCCTTAGCTCCTAAACTCCTACACTAACAGAGCTATTTGTGTCTCAAGTTGAGGATGTGATGCATCAAGGCTGCTGATCAGAGGCGATCACCAACATCCAAGAATCATTAGGCAGACCAAAAAGCCCACAAGAATTACACCAGAATTGTGACATTCAAAAATGATGTTTTCAGTTCTTTTCTGCCTTCTGGGATTGGACTCCACAGGCAGTATATCTTTTAGGTTTTCGTCTAGACCAAGAAGGATGAAAAACATATTTGATTTTTAAAAAATGAAAGTCCGAGCTCTTACAGGCTCATGAAAGGGAGTTAACACTCTACAGAGTGCTGAATATGGTAGGGCTCATGCCCAGCCCAAGATATTAGCATGGCTAATGCAGTCAATTGAAGTTTTAGCTTCATGGAATTGTCCCAGAGAGCCTCACACAGCTACTGGATTTCAAATGAAAAATTTGATGAAAATAATTACATAAAAAGCTGATGTGGCTATGACAAGAAGAGACACTTAGAACATCTGGGTGTGGTTGCAGCTCAGAGAATCTTGCAAGACACTAATTAACACATAAAAGACTACAGTCTCACAGACAGAAAAATGCAATCAATTAGTAGTGAAATACATGACTTTCTAAGAATAGCTGAAAGATCTAAGGGAATAGAGATAAAGGGAAAGAACCAATGAAGACTACATGAGATGAGTTAAAGCTTGCAAAAAAAAGATAAAGGCAGCAAAACAGAATGAGCAATTGCTAGCTACAGGGGCTGAAGGTGTGAGAAGTCTTTATCAATTACTGAAAAGAAAACAGAGCAAAAGCTGAACGACCAGCCTTGCACATGGACAAGTGAGTGACCCTTTCACAGCATTACAAACACATTTTTGCCCCAACACTGTAACCCCCAACAGAGGAGGTCTCTTGGCCTCTAAAAACTCCCAAGGAAAAGAGACATCTTTCCTTCAGTTAATTAAAAAAAAAAAGTAGAGGGAGAACTCTGGAGAATATACGACAGCAAAAAAGAAACGTGAATCCCCAAAGGACGGATATCTTATTTCTCCATCTCTAATTCTTATTCAGCATGATTTCTGTTCACAGGCTTATCAGTAGATTTTTGCTCACTTACAATTTTTGTTGAAAGTACAAAAGATGCAGTATCTGCACGGAGAAAAGATCAGTGATCATTCTCAGCCAGATGAAACAATGCTGATTTGCACCACCTAAATATATGCATGTCAGCAATTGAAATATCATTATCCATAACAATATCAAGTCAGATTTATAGCTTCTGTCTTTCCTGAAACGTTCAGGAAAGAATTTTTTTTTAAAAAAAAATTCTTCCTTTACTCCTTATGTAGCCCATGTAAGAGGCACTCAAAATTGCAGTCTCTGCATTTGGGAAGTCATTATTATCCTGTCAGTGTTCTTCTGAATGGGGAATAAAAACAGATGAAGATATTTGGGTAGGAGAAAGTGCTGTTGACCACCAGGCAAAGCAGCATGTCAAGAAAGAGCAGAGGAGTCTCCCTGCCTAGTGATTACACCAAAGCTCCCATAACCAGAGACTTTTATCATCAAGGACAAGAACTTTACAGGCAAGGACAGCTGGGGGTTATCTCTAGCCTGAGATACTTGCAAGGACTGAAATGCAAGGGACTTCATCTGCTGTCCTATTAAAGTCTGCCTTGGTATCTAATTAAATTTCCCATGCTCCAGTTTAAATCACATAATTCCTCCTCTGTTCTCAACAATTAATGAAAATAATAGGCATCTCTAAAATCTCTATGAATTCATAGACATCTCTCAAGTTTCCACTCTCTAGCCTGAAGGTATTTGTTTCTCTAGACTCTCTCCTCTATGCTAGTTATAATATCTAACCCTTCAGTCTCGTTACTCATACCTCTCTGGCTTAATCCCAGAATCACACTGTGGAGACTGATATTGTGGAGACAATATGACAATCTACAACACAACCGCACTGGAGAAGAACAAAGTCTAAACTGACCAAGGAATGATCCTCTCACCCCAGGCTAGACTTGCTAAGTCCAATACCTTCAGTACATGACAAACCTAGAAGGCTCTCTCACAGCAAGAGCTACATACCACATGTGCACAGCACATTATCTGGTCTTCACTCAACTTTCTTGATGCCACAGGCCAAAATATGTGTCTGTGCAACCTTAAATGTACCAAGAAGCTGTTCCTGGCTTAAGCATCTGAGATCAGTAGAAAACCATCACATTGTTTTACAGAGAGGGGCAGGACATATCACAGGACACTTCACTCAGTACAAGGATTTCCCCTTGAGAGGACAACATCCCATGGACACTCTCTGGCCATGCTCTTCACCTCCTTTCTGTGCCACACACACCCAAGCCAAAGGCAAATGAAAGACCCAGCCAAGGGAACTCTTCATCAGTAGACAATAAGTGCAGTCAGGTTGCACACAATACCTCTCACACCTTGCTAACCCACATATGCATGCTAATAATGAGAATCATCCTGCTTAAGGCATCTAAGCATACAGGAGAACCTGCATCTCAGTCTTTCTCCCAGTTCTGTAGTTGCAGCACTCACTGGTTGTGCCTTATGTGGACACACCACTGTATTTATGAACACCGGGAGGAGCAGCTGAGCAACAGCAAATAGCTGCAATTGTTTCAGCCACCAGCACTCTGTAGGGAGCCTGGGGATTAGAAAAATTTATTGAACTGCTGTAACTCAGCACTTGCTGGCATGCCAGAGTCCTTCTGTATCTTATTATTCTCCCCAGATCATGGACCAGAACAACTCACAGCAAACTCTAATTTTAAAGACTGGTAAAAATACAGACATTTTCTATATTTTATGTTGAATTTACAGTATTAAGAACAGGATTGCCAAGAAAAATTTCTGACTGACCTATATTACTACAAAATTTTCAGGAAACACACATAATAACAGATACCATCTTTAAACAGAGATCAGCTATGGCATGCATGTGCATATATTTCCATGTGTAAATAAAATTTTAAAGTATTTGTTATACAAACACTTTCTTTCCTATTTCTTCTAATATTATTAGAGGGTGTCTTAGAATATTACTGGCATGTTATTTGTTCCTAACATTGATTTTCTGAATTCACATATCATATTAGATCAACCACTGAATAGTATAGCATGCTGATATATAATTACAAAGTTGAAGTTGTATTTTGCTACTCAGTGAAGGACAACTCACATTCACTGATAATTTAGAAAATAACTTTTTTTTTTTTTAATGAAAATGTCTCATTACCCTCAAGATGTGAAGAAGTAAGAGTTCTGTAATATCAGTATCATTCTTACAATTATTTTGGTGTTTTAAAGACTTTCACGTTGCTTTCAAAATTTCAGTCAACTCTATAGTCCAATACAGATATCTTATTCAAAGTCTTTGTATCATTTAAGCCTTACTTGAGTTTGCAAAGCAGTTTTTGGACAAAATGCAATCCCTTCTGCAGTCTCTGTGAATTTTCCCTCTCTAGTTATCACGATTAAATTCTAGGGAAGCTCTCTTCCCAGGCTACCATCAAGTCCAAAATACTTTGTTAGACCAGCTACCATATCCTTGTGACCAGAGCTTTGTAGGGTGCCTCTGGACTGCACAGCACTGTGCAGTTTATACCCACTCTCAAACCACCAGCGCTTTTCCTGTGCCACCAGCCCTGCTCTTAGGAAGATTTTCCACCAGATGAGGGTGAATTCTGTGGAATAATGGGTTGCTGGGTTTGTAGGTGCAATCAAAGGAATAAAAGAAAACTAGCATTGGGCAAAATAGAGTTGGTTATGCAAATTTCACATGCTTGTCATATCTACAAAGGTAATCAGGTCTCTCACCAACCTCAGCACCTGGAAAGTGTCAGCATACCATAGAAACCTCTTTTCAACTGATCTAAAACATATTTTAGGATGGGAGGCATTAGAAGTAGGAAATGCAATCATTGTATGCATTCAGTTTCCATGAACTTCTCTGGGTTTTACATTAAACTGTGACTGTTTCATTCAGCACAAATCACACTTTTAGACAGATTTGCAGATTGAATAGGCCTTTCAAAATTACAGAGATGATTTTCAAAGTGCACGTTTTCACACCTGAATTCCTCAGATCTTGCCAAATGTACTAATTTTAGTATGAGTTCAGATAAGACTTGGGGCATGCGTGGTTTAATGCCTGGTATCAGAATGACTGCCAGTTATCTAATTGCAGCTTGGAAGGCATCAAGCAGAATGGATCACATTGTTTTCTTAGTTCCTCTGATAAACTTAGTTATCTCACTGAACTCCTTGAAAGTGAAAATGAAAGAGTATTTCTCATTACTTTTTTGTCTAGCCCAAATGCTTCCAAAGTGGTGCAATATGTATTATACTCGGTGATTCAAATCCGTGTAGCTGTATTTTAGTAATACTCAGGCTCTGTTGAGCTAGTTGGGTTTCAAGGCCAATGAGCTCTTCTAAACTGATACCTTTTGCATTTGTGTGGCTAGAGAGGTTTGTTTTGCTGAGTCAGGCTATTTGAAACTCAAAAGGTCAAAGGTCAAAGAAAATCTCTGTGCTGCATCCAATGAAGCAATAATCTGGAGACTGAAGGTATTCGGTAATAATATGTCCCAGAAGTACAGATATCTTCCCTCTTTTTCCTTGCTGTAGATTTCAAGTTACTTTTCTGACATGACAGTAAATCTGCGGATAGAAAAAGCACTGAAAATACATCAGTCCATGAAATAGAATTATTTTATTTTCAGTCACATGCAATACTTTGAAGGTGAACTCTATTTCACTTTCTGATGGTACTCTTTTCTTTCTAATTTTGAAACCTTTTGTGCATGAGAGGGAAATTATTTATTCTCTTCAGATGTAGTTAGAAAAAGGAAAATACAATGCAATAAATGCTGAATAGATCTAACTAAATAGGTATTGTTCTACAAGAAAAGAAGACATTTAATCTCCTGAAAGCAATATGACACTAACAAATTTTGCAAAGAAATCCAGTTAGTAGAGCCTAGTCAAAATGTACTATTTAGCACATGTAATTCTGTATTATTCTTCTAGTCATGTATTGGTGTGAAGAACTTGTAAAGAAACAAAACACACAGATTATAGGCTTGACAAGGAACTCTAACAGATAAAAGATCATTCCTCTGCTATTTTTTGGAGCCAAGTTATCTGAGTAATAATCTTGGAAAGCTCTTAAAATAATTGTAGGCTGGCCGCCATTGCTGTACTGTTGGGAAGCTGGTTTTTCCCAGAACAAAAAAGCTTTTAATAATTCCCATCTTAAATGCATTCACAGTTAGTTAATGACTTGCTTCTTTCTACACTTGTCTCTTTTTTTTAATTTCTTTTTTTAAGTAATTATTTTGCAGTTTAACTGGTTAATTACAACTTGTACTTTATGAATTATAAATGGTTATAATTGCATAAAAGATGACTTACAAATGGTTATAATTGCATCAAAGATTGCATTTAAATTTAATGGGAGAGTATGAGAGATGTTAATGGTTAATAGTTCAAATATTGCTAAGATCAACAAAGGACTTTGCCCACTATAGCAAACTCTATAAAGAAGCAACTGCTCATCTGCAACCGCTGAAGCACTCACTCCAAAACATGCCTCCTGGATTCCAGGAGTTTGGACTGTGAGTTAAGCCACCTGACAGCAACTTGAGATAAAATAAAAGTGGAAGTATTGTCCAATTATCTCAGGTCTAGGAAGTAAATAGGGCTGGGGGGAGAAGAATGAATCCACAAAGAATGCCAACTCTCCTGAAAATCAGCTCTGGCAGGGGGAAGCCATAGCCCACTGCCTCATTCCTGAGCCCTTCCGACTGAGAACAGCACTTGATCCAGTGTTGCAACAGATCCGCAGTTCAGCAAAAGACAGGGTAAAACTCGCCCCCGCAAGGGAGGTGCTTGGCATCCCCACCTGCACCTGAATGCATATTAACCCATGCAAGTCTGTGTTTCGCAGGACCCCACCACCAAGAAGACCAGAGTGAAGAAGGACCGACAGGCTGCTGCGAGATCCACAGGGGCAGATCTGTCCCTCTGACACTCTCTCTCTCTTTCCCCTCCCTACCTCTTTTCTATTTCTTTCTATCTCTCTCTATCTCACATTTCCTGTTGAATAAAATCCCTACTACTGACTTTGGCATATGATCTCACTTGCACCTTCGTTTGGGCAGAGGCATCTCTCTAGTAGTCAAAATAATTGGATCGTAACAGACAGCTTTGTGTCATCTTTTACTAGGTAACATGGAAGAATATTTGAAACCAAATATTAATATTTGCACTTGAGTTGCAAGGACTGGATTTCACAAACTGCAATATTTGGTGTAGCAAATGTAACTGCTACCCAGGGAGAAATTCCTTCCTTTATCCATAGGCTATGTATCCATTAATTCCTACTGCATCCTTCAAAATTGGGATTAAATTGCTGGTCAGAAATCAGTGTCCCTTTGTCCAGGGACATATTCTGCTTGATTGAGTAAATTGATCTTAAGAATTCCAGTGCTTTCCTATCCTGTAATTTCTTGGTTACTTTGTACTTTAACATTAATACCGTGGCTAGATAAATGGTAATAAATAGAAATGTTTAAGGCTCCCAGCCACAGGCCTCAGCATTTCCTGGGCTGTAATAAATAACTCTTGACGTTTCCTAACGGTATGGAAGAGGCAGTTATTAAAGCCTGCCAAAAAGGAAATACTGTAAACCCCATAAGCACAAAATATTATCAATTCTAGCAGAGATATAACGATTCACTGGAGGAAAAATTTGTGCTTAAAGATTTCTGTGAGCATCTGTGTCCACAATCAAGTGATACTGGCATTTGCAAAATTCCTCATCTTACCCTGGAGACATGTCAGCTCCTAATTCTACTCCTGTCAAGTCATACACCTTACTTTTGCTCTGTTTGCTGTTTCTTCCAACCCTGTCAGAACTGGCATGAAATTGTTCAACTACTGCTTTCAAAAATTATATTCTCTTTTCACCCAATAATCAAAAGGTCAGAATTCTTGCCTATTTTGAGAAATGTTGATTCTCTGCTTTTCATGGGAGTGTGTAAACTCATGTCCTCCATGTTAGTGCAGCCTAAAGAATGCTTCAGAACTGCACAAAAAAGAAGAGCAGATGTGGGAATGCCCTGCTTCAGAACATAGATTAATTTGAAGCATGAGAGGAGTTGAAAATTCTGAAGAGCAGAAACTGCAAGCTTATCTCCTACATCCAAGGAGAAATACTCCTGTGAAATGGTGCATGTCGTGGGGGAGAGTGTAAACAAAAACATTTGCTATGGCTCCTGGAAGTTAAGGTCCTCAAGTCAGCAGAGTAAGCATTCTATTCCAGATCTCAGTATGCCACTCGTGGCACCATTTTTCAAACATGCTTACACAACCTCCCCTCCAGACATTGCAGGCCTCCCAAGTCCTACAGAGATGGGGCCTCTGATCCTGGTCCCCAACAGCCTTCAGGCAAAGCTAAACTCACCATCTCAATTAGTCTCTGTCCTTGACGACAATTAAAAAATGCTTGCACCTCTTCTTCCATGAGAAAAGTCAACAGAGAAGCACCAACAACAAGCAGGAAGCTGAACATTCTCCAACAGAGCAGCTATTTGCCCAGCTCACTGTGACAATGGCCTTGGTGCAATGGAGAATACCACGCTGTAAACCCTTTGCAAGAGAAAGGCTGTGAAAAGGGCCAGGCCTCAGCTTTTTTTGTGTTTCCAGCAGTTTAGGTATTTTGTTTTGGTATTCAATTTTTGACAAAGACCACACAGAAAAGTAGAGCACCTACTTTGGATGGTTTGATTTCCACTGCGCTGTACTCGATCAGTCTGGCCAACAGCACGTTTCTGCTTAGGCTCCAGAGGAAACTCCAATAAGAAAAGACAGCCTTACCTACCCTTGCAAAACTTTCTTTGTACTTTCCTCTAGGAGATTCCTTAATCTCAGGTGTCCCAAGAACATTGCCCCTTATTACCCTGCACTGCCTCCATAGCAGCCATAGACAGGAGAGGAAACATAGTCATACGGGAAGGGTTTCTCTCCTGGAACGACAGGATTATCCCCCCGCTCTCACATACCACAATGCAGCATCTGCAGGGACTTGATAGAAAACCCAAGACCTGCAAGACCTGTTTTAATCATAAAGCAGCCGCAATAGGACACCAAAGAGGACATGGCTGCATCATCATATGGTATAGTATCTTCTGCAAAATGGACCTTTTCTGATTCAGTGAAGTATCTGATAAACAACATCAAACTCTGCAACAAAAATTTACTTATCTACAAACGCTTCCAAATCTGAGCATGGCTTTATTTGCCCAAGACTACCTGAATCCACACTCAAACATCATAAGCATAACTCTACAACTGGTTAAAAGAAATCTGAATCTACGTATAGAACAAATCAGTTAATTTTTTTTTTCTCAGAATATGTTCCTGAGTATTTGTCCTACTTCATGGTAAAAAATCCAGAGAATTCTGAATCCCTACGTCTTATGCACATCTAAAAAGAACTGCAAAAGCATTCAGGTATAACCTCTCCATTCTCCAGAGAGTTATCTTCAGTTTTTCATGACCAAGATATAAAAGAGTTCCACAAGTAGATGATTCATTCTGGTTCCAGGAGCTGGCTTTTTTTTCAGTGCAGTTCACTATGTGATTTGAGCTTATTTCTCATAGTGATGTACTTCCTTTGCCAGTGCTGATTACCACTGATTTTGACCCTGGCTAATCTCAGTTATATAAAAATATGGCCTTGCTGGGAGGCCATTTTTAATGGCCATTACCTTCTCATGCAGAAGATCATCGCGTTCTGCATGGAGCAGATGCACAGAGTGAGAAATCGGAGAAACCTCACTCCATTGTTTTCAAAGTTCCTTTATACTTATGTCTGAATAAATCACTAGAGTGTCCTGTGAAATAAAACAAACTTGTTTTCTTAATGTCTAAACCTCTGATATGTAGAATTAAACAAACATGCCTGTAATCAATCATCCAACGCAAAATCCAAAAAGTTTCTGATCTCCTAGAACCATCAAAAAAGAAGAAAACCTTATAGAATTTGTTTTCAACAATTGAATTCTGACTCACAGCAACAATACATAGCACAATGGCTGCTATTAAAATATTATTATCTAACCTGTCACATAAATAAGTCTATGGTGATGTAATTATTTTCCCTGGAGAATATTCAATCTTCAATCTTCAGCAGGTTAGTCTAGGTTTCACCTGGGCTTTAATTTGAGAATTCACTGAATTCATGTTGTTCAATTTAGCCCTCTCTGCAGATGATTCTCACACAAACAGTGCTTGTGCCCGACATTTTTCTTGCTATTGCCTATAATGTTGGAAACCGAAATAGTTTTAAAAGAATGCACTCATGGAACAGAGAATATATGGTTAGATCATTGTGTCAATATTGATTTCTAGAACATTTTTATCATATGGCATTTGTCATCTCCTTTATTAGTGGCCCAATGCTTAGTAAAGGTTGCAGATCCTGCTAGCAGTGAACAAATGACCATTTTATCCTGTACAGTTCTGATTCAGCTTAAAATCTTTTTGCTAATATAGAGTATAATGCATATATTCCATTCTGGTTTTCTTTCACACTTACTTTTTTGGAAGCAGTTTTGTAGTATCTGATGTCTCTTTGACAATTTTCCTTGACAAAATATTTACAAGGAGTTGTGGCTCCTCTTCTCACCCTCGTGGAATTTTTCAGTATCAGACATCTGACTTGCTAGCAATAGCACTAGGAACTAAAATCAACATTGATAACTGCTAATCAAGGTTTCATACACAACTCTTTTTAACAGTCTCTACCTGCCAGAACAGGCTTTCTGTGAATACTACTGTCTCTAGTCACTGGGGAGCAGGATCACACATACTTTGCTTGGCAGCAGTCTAACACTTAAATTTTGCCAATGCCATCACTGGTAGCTTAGTTACATTCTTTTCCTGCATTGCACTGATTTAAAGACAAGCAAAATGACACTTTAAATAGAATATTTGCAGAATTATTCTAGTAAGTGCAGTTTATAGCACAACCTTTTTGTCAACAGGACTGTATACAGATGTTTATATGTCCGAATAGTGCGTTAATATTTAAAATTCTATTCTCAAGCGGGCAGATATCGATTGATGCACCAAATACTGCCAATAAGAATGGGTGGTTTATGAACTGCTTCATCCATCTGTCTATTTAATGGAGAAGTAAGATTGTCCAATTAGAACAAAGCTGGCAACAACACAGAAGTTCATTATAAATACTTTCCACTGTGTAACTTAATGATTTAAAATACACTTTATTTATCATGTGGGCTTTTTTTTTAGTTTTCATGCCATTCAGGAAAATTTGTATTTTAAATCAATGTCAGCAGTTTTGGTTTATGCCTATTGTTCACAACAAAGAATGCCCAGAATGTTGCTGTTTTGGAGAAGCATATTTATGAACTCTATATTTTCAGAAGGTAAATCCTCTTTTACACCAACACAATAACCTTATTCTCATAAATAATTCTTTCTCCCTGAGGTCAGTGAGATTTTTCCACATGAGAAGAATAACTGCAAAATATTAAACACTGAATAGGTTTCCTACCAATGGTTTAGCTGGCTCTTTTGTACTTAGCTTCAGCACATATCTCTCGGTTAAAAAGGTTGGTTTCAGTGTTTCTTCTAGCACTAAACATTGAAAGACTCATATCATAATCCATCATTCTGAAAATACAAATGAATAAGGCAAGGTCTGGAAGTCCTATTGCAAAAGTATGAAGTACTAACCATTTATCACTGATGAGACAGGTAACACTGGGACATTAAAAGCTGAAATGGTTCAGAAACCTTTTAAAATAGCACTTCTCCCAACAGCTGAGATTAACTGAGATTCTCATCTTCCCCTCAGAACTGTTAATTCTTTGAAGCAGAATCCATTGTGTCATAGCTATATATTGTAGCCCACAAAAGCCCAATTCTGATTTCGGCCTCTAGATACTACCAAGCATTAAAATAATTTTTTTAAGTCTTTTTTTTTTTTTTTTTNAGAAATATAAGATTCTATGTCCAAAAGAAATTATATCATGCACATAGCTCACTGAAAATTTGACTACAGGGAAAAATATTGCTCTAAGTTCCTGAAGTTCCTACATAAATATGGCTAGGAAATAAGATTATTTTTGAAGCAAAGTTCTGTGTGCTTTTTCCTAGCCCTGTTTCAGCATCAGACCTGGTCACAAAATCATCTCCCATATGAAAAGAAAAATAGCCAGATAATAAGATAACAATGCAAAGCAATAATTACCATGAGTGCTTCAGACAAAAGCAGCTAAAATGTTTCAAGCTGTAGTCCTGTTCACTGAAATAGATCTTTTCAAGAGCACTGAAGCTCATAGCAAAGTAAAACACATTTATAAGACTTCTATAATCTCCATAATGGAAAGATACTGGAGATTCCACTTCACATATCAGAAGAATACATGTATCTAATCCCTGTGCAGAACTCACTGTGGGGAGAAAACACCCAGGACATATCCTGACATTGCAGTTTACAATCTGTGGAGACAAAGTCAAATAATAAAAAAATATCTCTGTTCTGACTTTTTCTCAGTGTTTGGCTCTAAGGTTTGGAGCAGCTTGTACATACTCCTGTCTTGGGTATAACCACATATTCTACACTAACAGATTCATTTTAATTTTTCCAACGGGACCAAACTGTACAGTAAGATGAGAAGTGACTCCAGTTTGTATATTTTGAGTTTTTTCCATGTTTTGATTTTTTTTAAACAAGAAAAGAACAGAATTTAGTGAAAAATTCTCACATACCTTCCAACTAAATTTCAGAACAGGCTGAGGAGAACTAAAGGAACAGTTCAAGAGGATTCCTACAACAGCTCTCTGCTCTTTGTCAGTGACTGGAACACAAAAAAAACTTGTCTGAAGCGTGGCACAATAGATGCAACAGTAGATTTTGCTACAGAAAACAAATTTCTTTTTCATTTGGATTAATAAAAAATTATATCACTAACTCACTGTGGATGAATAAATCCCTTCCATTTATCAAAAAGGTAGCACAGGCAACACATTGGAAAGCTCTGAGCAAATGCAGCTGCTGCTTCTTCTGGTTAAAAGACCTGAGGTTCTCTCCAAGGTAGGCATCTGCTCTGATCTCCCAGGTCCAGTAGCTGAGTAGCCCAGATCATTCAGAATTTTTACCAAGATTGCCAGCAACACCTTCAGCAGAATCTGTAGATGGAATAGCCTTGCAAAATATGCAGACCTGACACAGTGCAACCTTATTTCCTTCTACAATGAGGAAAAATGTTTTAAAAAGGATCTTTATCAAAGTCTCAAACCAGAAATTTTAACCGTGTTAGAAAGTCGAGTGTGCTGGAGATACTGTCAAGAAAAGGGGGCAAAGACTGTGGCACGTACTTGAAATGGTAGCCAGGGGCTCACTGTTAAAAGCTGGTTTCCTTGCACACACTAGAAAGGGAAAGTGCATACCAGAGCTCAGCAGAGCCACAAGGTAATAGCAAGCAGCGTGACATCTGTGACTGACAATGGGCATTCACTTAAACAGCTGGGATGACAGAGACCAGCAGCAAAAATTCATTTGAAAGACACTAACAAGTGCTGGCAAGAGACACTCCACTGAGAAATCTGTGTGGAATAGGACACTATGGAAGCAATGGTGGTGTAACAACTTGAGTAAAAATGAAAATAATGGTGTAAAGTGGGGAACCATTGTGGTTACACTTACAGCATTACACAGATCTTGAAGATCCTTTACTTCCTTCATGCATACCACGCTACATATGTGATATAAATGGCTGAATTTGAACATTGTTTAGGGAGTGAAACAAAGAAGCAAGAACCAAAGAGGAAAAGTTTGTTCACTAGGGAGTACACCAATTTATTGCATCTGTTATGTGAGGGACCTCTGTGTTTTGCATTTACAAACAACATTTTTAACAAAGCAAAGGCAGTATTATTCTCAGCAAGCCATATTCTCTGCTCACATTCACACTAATGTTCATGCTGCTCTTTCCCCTCACTGTGTTTGTCATCTGTCACCCTCCACAGGAGAGCAGGTGAAATAAAATTAAGGGGATCCAGTTCCTTCAAAGCAATGACATTCAGGAGCTGCCAGGGGCTGAACACCCAGGTGCTGCAGCAGAAATACACTGAAAGGCAGAAGACAGAACACAATGGCACAGAAAATTTGGAGAGGAAAACAAGATACAGCAAGGGAAACAAAAGCAAAACGACTGTGCAAGACAGAGTGTAAAGTATAGCCTGAGTTTTCAAATCCCAATGTCTAATGCTGAAGACAATGTCTAAGTGTTGAATCGCTATTTATCACACACAAGAATTTGCCTGATTTTTATAAATTTCTTTACAACACTGTAGGCAAGAAGCATAATAAAAAGCAGAGCTTGCATCTGTCCTGCACAAAAGTTCCGGCCCTGTACCACTCAAATAGGAAAACAGGTCTCTATTCCCTGAAATATGCATGCAGCCTTTATTCACAAGTGTGGGTCATCACAGTATGTTCATTTCAAAAAAAGGTTCATGATCAGGTTCATACTTTTGCGAACTGGTTAGGTAAAAAAGAAAATGAAAAAATCTGCTTATTTTTATCACTAATTTACTATTTAAACCAAATTAAATCTTATTTTTTCTGGTTAAGGGGCTAGGAGTCATGAAGAAGACATCTATCCACAGCCACAGAAACTGCAAAACTTGCAGCCAAATATTTAGGAGAAGAGGAAGAGAAAGGGGAATTTTTCGGTACAAAACATTTCTCACTTATAAATTTTCAGACCATTTTTACTAAAAAGTAAAAGTTAAAAAAATGTTGAAATGCAATTTTAAAAGTATGAAAATTCCTGTCTCATCACCTGGTTAACGTAGATGCAATCTCAAACTGTGATCTGAATGTGATGCACCAGAAATTGTCTTTGAACTTGTGGTATAATGCTCATCAACAGGAACGCAAAGAATTTACACCAGCAGGTCTGAGAACGGAATCTGACTGACGATAGCACAGCATTTGAGAGAACGTTCTCGGCCAGACACAAGAAGTAGGACAGATTACGTGGATGATTATGACTTGTTTTATTGCTAATGCCTAACACTGCCAATGCAGTATCTAAGCAACAACTCTATGATCTGTTACAATGGATTCTAACACAACCAGGCTGTGGTCCCTCATGCTGTGTTACGAGCTTCAGTGAGATCCCTCTTGCTTTCTAAACTTCTCTGAGATGTTTAGGTGCCACTAAGTCCACTTAGTGTTGGATTTGATCAACAGTCTGTGTCAAAATAATATAAGCAAGTTCGGCCAGAAATATACATGTTTGCAGTTTTTGGCCTTGCAGAATTTACAAATACAAAGCAACAAAGCACTTATGTAACTACTTTGGGGTTTTATGTTTACATTTGACCAGATCTTAGTGCTTTTTGCCCACCCATGCAAAAGCCCCCAGCCTGTACTAGTGCCTAAGTTTGTTCCTCCCAGGGTGCAGGACCCTGCATTTGCCATTGGGGAATTTCAGAGAATTCCTCGCTGCCCATCTCTTAGAGTAAAGCATCTCCTTGTGCAACGTTCTTCACAGGCATCACAGTCACAGTACAGCTGGGAAGGTTGTACAAATTTTCAAACATTCTGTTTCCTTCAAACTATGGGACATCATACAGATGCCAGGTAACTGAAGCTTCACTATGATGCTTCTGACTTTTTTTATTAATCACTGTTAATGACATACATATTGCATGGATTTATAATTCTGTAATTGGCATCATCCAAAAAATAGTTGCTAGTCCGAAATCCTCATGAAATGAAGATCTTTTGCTGGATATTCACCAGATTTGCAGTAGACTGGTTGCTCTTGGCTGCAAAAAGTTGGGAGGAGTAGATGGACTAGAAAATAACAAGCAATTACAAGATAATTATGAAATTAGACAAAAAATAAATGAAAACACATTGGATCTGGATGGCTGAATTCATTTGAACATAGAATTTCTACATACTAACACACAGAACAGAGGGCTCTCCTCTCTCTCCACAAGACTGGAAAGAGTTTTAGGAATTGGAGTAAATGAGCTCCCACTGCGATGAAACCAGTCTACAGTCTTTACTATATAAACAGGATAGGACAAAAGAGAAATACCGGATTTTTACCTTTGTCCATGTATTTTGTAGGCTGGTTGTAAAGCTGAGTAAGATTTTGTTTTCCATACTTTTCAAGTGATGCTGACAGAATGAAGTAAGGTATAGAAAAGGATCTGCCACTTTAGGCTTCTGGAAAATATCTTACAAAGACAACCTTAGAGAACTCATCATTGTTTAGTTTATCAAAACTGCAAGAAATGTTTTGACTATTATATGAAATCTTCATTGGGAAAAAACACAGAGTAATACAAGCCTCTATATATAATCTACAAAGACACAAGTCACATGAATAAAAGACATATTCTTGATCATGATGAAGATACCTCTGTGGAGACTGGTGATGGAATGGTCTAAATTGTCCAGTTTCAAGACTGAGATTGTCACCCCTTCTCGGGATAATAAGCTTTGGCAGTAGCCAAAGTAGCCCTTATCAAATGTCAGAATTCAATGGGGATTGAAGGAGTGAAGGCAAAATTCAGTGGGGACATCAGAGATCAGACCAGATGACGTTTTGGTGAGCAGACACTTATACAGCAGGTCCAGTGACTTCAGGAACTTTAAAGGGTATGGGGGGTTGGGGAGATAGTTGTGAATTGTTCTGCTCTGATCGCATGGGGGGATGAGAGACATACACATCAGGACAATCTTATTGGAACACTCACTTCAGCCTTTCTCAAGTGAACTTTCATCAGTTTGCAGCTTTAATCTGAGGCAAAACCAGGAAAAATCTGATTGCTTGAAAGAGTGCTACTTTTTATCTCCCTTAGCTATGTATTTCAAACCGGTTCTGTAGGACCAGCCTCGGAAGAAAATGAATGGTCTGATTATACGGCATTGCAGTGTCTCAGGTAACAAACACATGACAGCTATTTAACCAATACCTGGGAAGCCAACCGGCAAGGGTGGCATTAATGATTTTGCACAAAGTTAACTAAGTACATCTATCACTTTGTCACGTAGGGTAAAAGAAAGCATCAGTCAAAGAAGAAAGAGAGGAGCAGCCTACGCTTCCTTTTTCAGGTTCTGCTGAAATCTGCTCTAAGAATCAATACAGCCGGAGCTGTGAACTGTACTCGGGCTGATTAAATGTAACAGGGATAGAAAGGGGAGGAGCAGGGCCAGAAGCTGATCTGGAAGTAAACAGAAGCAGCATATTATGGGTCAGCAAAACTCCAGGGGGTTATTAAAAGGCTCTCCATTGGCTCCAGGGGCTTAGCCATTCCAGTTATCTTCAACTGAATGTTTCACCTTGGCCAGTGACAAACTTTGAAAATGCTCCTGTTCACACACAGACTGCACTTTCACAGTCAGATATTTCTGATAGCTTCCTAAGAAAGACCATGCTGAAGTTATTCCTCTTTGGGACACATTCACAGCTGGAGTCAATATGAGCACCTTCAACTATAATCTCAGTTTACAAGAGCTGAGGTTTCAGCCATCTGATTTTTACAGCTCCTAACTGCATCAAGCAAGTGTGTACAATTCCTCTGTTCTCCTTCCTCCCTTGAAGAAGAGGCATTGTATACACCTTTCCATCCCTTTTCCACTGGCTAAGCCTAACACAGCTCCCACACTGGAGCTCCTACTGCCTGAACAGCTCTTTTGATCTTTTTCATTTTTAAGACAATCCATTCTTTGCTAAAACCTATCTTTCCAATATGGCCTGCAGAGTGCATCTAGTCAAAACTGTAACTAGAGCTGGTTGAAACATTAGTGTTTGGAACAGTGTTCTGAAAGGATTTTCTGCTTTTCTGAAGTTATTTTTCTGATTTTTGACAAATCTGTTTCTACAGATTTTAGATTCATTTTTTAAAAGTTTGCTTCCTGAAAAAGAGGAAAAGTAGAAGAGAGAAGCAAAAGAATAATAATAAGGGCAATACTAAAAATCCATGATATTACATCTAGAAGATTCTAAGTTAAAAATAAGTTTTCCCAGGAATATTTGACAAATAAACCTATCCAGTAAAAAAACTACAAAATTTTAAATCTTAGGAAAACATCTCACATTTTAAAAAAAATCCATATTCTAATCCATATGCATTTTAATTGCATTAGTAGGATAAACACTGAAATCTGTTTCAAAAAAACAGTCTATAAGATGATCTGCACCTAGTTTTTAATTATTGTGGAACAATCTATATTTTAGTTTATCCAGATGTGAAAACAGAAGAAAGAAATATATCCCCACTATGCCTTCTTAGAGCTCAAGTAATCTTTTTTGGTTATTGTTTCCTCCTCCATCTTTAGAGCACCATATACCACCTCTTTAACTTGACAAACTCATTACTTTACAATGAATTAATTACTAGGGAAACAGCTTGTCAGTTTGAGTGGCAGACAGGAACAGGTTGCTCTTGTACCAGAGGGCAGGCGTAGCACCTGACTGCAGCCTGATTAAATTAATAGGCTGCCAGTTCCACCCTTTAAGACTCTTGGGGTGAGTACTGCTGCCACCACTGCCTGAATCTGCTGTGCTCCCTATCAAGGGATTAGTAGGCACTACGGTTTTTTGCCTTTCACCATCAGGAAAATCAGTTCCAGAGGTTCATATGGGAGCTCACACAGCACTGAAGGGAACTCACCATGCAGTCGCCACTACCATTAATACTTTTGATATGGAAATAAACAGATAAGAGAGAAAATTCTAATAGCTTCATGGTATCCCTGCATCAGTGAGTTCTGCATTCGTTATTCAACCACTAGCAATTTGATTAAAATACCAACAATTAAGAAATGCTGCAAGAATTAGCATATCCTTTGAGCTGTTCAGAGCCTATGCACCACTTAAGTTGTTAGTCCTGAATGTAAGGCCCACACAGGACACTCCAACCAGCCAGCTGCAAGCTCAGGATCTACTCCAGCAAAGCATATGAACGTAGGGTCCTTAAGCGACTCCACTGGGATTATTTGCTTGCTTATAGTTAAATGCACACTTGGGCGTTTCACTGGGTGAAGCGTTAAATTACTTCAAGACAGCGATCCAATCCTTGCTGCTTGGGGGACTCTGAAAAGGAAAGAAATAATGGTGCTTCTCACTGCTCATGCAGCTCGTGCTAATCTTCTGTTCCCATAGGAGCAGAAAGCGACGGGCAATTACTGTCTCACATTAGTGTGGTGGGTCACCGCGTACCCCAAGGAGCAATGGAAAGCTCCAGTGCTTATTCCAGCGCTGCGCAGCTGCCCTATTGCTGCACTCTCATTATTGGGAAGCACAGGCTGCTCTGCTGTAGCAGCATTAAATGGGACTTGAGGCAATCTTTCAACAGGACTTTTCTTTAGCTTTCAGCTGCTGTCATTTTTTTCCCCACCATGTAGCATGTAAGACACCACAAGGATGCTTTCCAGAACTGCTAACAGAAGCAGGCTGAATTGTTTTCTCTAAAAACTCCAGGAATCCAAAATCTGTCTTAACACTCAGGCAGCTAACAGGATATCCCATCACATTTTGATTATGACAGTTAGCATGGAATAGAACCACAGAATCATTAAAGTTGGAAAATACCTCCAAGATCATTGAGTCCAACCTTTGACCACCTTGTGAACCAAACCATAGCATTAAGTGCCACTTAAGGGACATTTGAAGAGGTATTTCTGCAAAACTCAAGTACCCATTACCTACATTCTTCTTTGGCCCTGATTTACAATCAGGAAAAAAAAGGCAAAGGGTTGATTAAAAGACATTTGAATGAGGAAAAGACTGTTCTTACTGTGATACTGTTGAAATCTAATTTACTTTTTACCTTTCCACACATAGGAAGCAATTGCTTCAACAATCCACTAGATTTCCCCACTCTGTATCTATAGACTCATGTTTACCTACCTCACAGAAACTGTGTGAAGCAACAATATTAAGAACTGAGAAGTGCTGACATACAAAAATGGGAGAAGATTTATAACTAGCTTACCTAAGACTAAAGGAGGCAAGTATTAGCTTACACTGAAGAAAATCAGTGGTTTTTAACCTAGAAATGTCACGTCCTCAGAACCATCCCAAAGGCTCCAGTCCATGCTCACCAGACCTGCACCTCTCATGCCTCCTCCCTCCTCTTTCACTTCAAAACACTACATTGTATTAATGTTCCCCCAGCTACAAATAAAACAAAGGCTGTACCACTGTCTGTGAAATTTCTGTAACTTTGATTACCTACAAGACCAGCTCTTCTTTCCTTTGATGGGAAAAGGTAACACAGGATAGCTAAAGTCCCGAGTAAATGCAGCTTCTACTAAGCACAAAACGTGAGGTGTTCAGAAGTTCATACCTGCTCTCCTTGAAGAAATCACCCCCTTCCTGGGAATATGGAGGGACATGAAAGTGCAACCCTCTCCTCTGTTCTGGTGTGTGAGAACCCAAATATAAAAGAGAACCAATCCAGCAACATTTCTCTACCAAATTAAGGAACAAAGGGGAAAAAAAAAGGTTACACTAGCACACCTCATCAGACTTGCACAGACTAGCAGAAAACGCATGGACATTCAGATGTCCTGCCGTATTTCTATTCTGAGGAAAAGCCTGCTGTAAACAGAGCTTCCTACTTTTTTCACAGATCTCCAGATATTTCAACAGGAACAAAAAAAAGCATTTTTATCAGAGCGTCTTTCATCTTTGCCCTTAAAAATTTTATAATTCTTGTTCATTTTATGTGAACACTGAATATTTGGAGACCTAATACATGCATCTGTAAGGCATCTGAGATTTCTCATGTAAACCCAAAGGGAAAATATACCGATCCAATCACTTTGGTAGTGCAATAGAGGGCAATGAAGAGAAAAGTCAATAAAAGCATCAGAGCACAAAAAGGCAAGCTGTAATCAATATATGATCTTGATATGGGCTGCCTGGCAAAGAAAAATCATTTAAGATTTAAATTTATTTCCTTGTGCATGCTGCTTAAAAAGTGAAAAAAACTGATGGGCTAAACCTGTTTTATTCCTCTATACTGGCTTCTTTTTATTTTTTTCCTTTTCCTTATCCAAGAAACCAAGAAAATATTTTGATAGTGGGTCAATTAACCAGGCAGAATCTGTCCAGAGAACAGTAGTCTGGCTTCCATCTTCTGCCAGGCAAATGCTATTATGCCCAAGCCACCTGCCTGCCAGTTATTCAATGTCAGAAAAAAGTCATCACAAGGAAAAATATCTTGTTCTTTGATAAAGGAAAAAAGAAATCCTCAAACCAGCATATTTCAGCAATTCTGTTCTGATGCAAAGGAAATATTATAAAGTAGCTAAAAGTATGTGAAAAATAAAAAACAGACAAATTACTTCTACAAATGTTTCCTGGCACTCCATTTGCCAAAGCAGGAGCATGCCAGCATCCCTGCAGGTGATTCTCATTCCCACACACTCTACCACCAAGTTTAGAGAACTGGGAAATTGATAGGAAATTGTATCAGTGAAAAAAAAAAAAAAAGGCCTTTTTCATCTTTTTCATGTCCATCACAACTTGTCATACTTCCCTGACTGATGATGCTTGAACACAGAAAATTTTAACACTAATTTTTCCAGAGCTTCATGTCCGTCTACTTACATACATTCCTCTCCTACTTTCCTTTCTCTTCATGGGGTTCTTCCTTTCTTTTTTTTATCTGAACAAAATCTAATTGCCAAATTCTGCTTATTCACCTAAAACTTGAAATCTAATCAGAGAGGAATTACATTCACTAAAATGAATGTTCATTGCCAGGAAACAAAACTCTACCTTAAAGGTACATGAAGTTCACATAGATTAATAGGCAAAAGTTAATAAATACCAGAATTACAAACTGCCTCTGAAGTCTTGTCTCAATTCCCCTGTGCATTACCAATGATCTTTCAATTTCCTTGATTGTATGTTATTTTTCCCATCATTGTTATTGTTATTTCTACTGATTCTCCTTAACCAAACTAAAATTTCCTTCTCTGTACCAGTCTTTACACCGCATTTGTGGGACTTCAATTCATGTACCTCACCGCTGCTCCCTTAACTTCTGAATTAGGGTACAGCCGGCAGCAGAGACTACAGTCCACAGACCATTATCAAGTTCCTTTCTGCTTTTAACTGCAACATCCCATAGTCATTAATCTGACCTCATCATCCAAAATGTTCCTTCTTTCTACTTCATCATTTTAGTTGCTCAGCTGTAAAACCTACCGCTATAACAAATCATAATTACAGGACAGTGTCTCTTATCTCTCTGCTCCATGGCACATTGCTGCCCTGAACTGAGTCTCTGAGTATCAGAGCAGCACATGCTAAGACTAACCTGACAGCATCAGACTGAGAAACAACCAAAACCATCATCTTGCTTCTGGCAGTGGCTAAAAGTGGATGGTTAGGAAAGAATGTAAGAGCAGTGCTGCTGCCTCACCATGCTCTCACAGCTTCTGGCCATCTACAGCTCAGCTGTGGAGCTTCTGTGATGGAGGTGGTATCTCTGCATTTAACTGCCCATAAAGAGTATCTCTCATGCATGAATTTGTCCCATTAGTTTTTGAAGTCATCCCAAGATCTGGCATCCACAGTTTTTTGCAATAATGTACTCCACAGTTTAGTCACACATTTGGTGAAAAATCATCTTCAGGTTTTGAACTAGTACCCAATTAACTAAATAATCTCTAAATGCTTTGGGTTTTTTTGTTTGCTTGTTTTACGGAAAAATGCATCCATAATCGTCTTTGCTACATATAACTACAGATCTCTATCATTCCTCATTAATCTCAGTGAGTAATAGTCTATGTGGCCTTTTTCTATACAAAAGTAATACCATACCTTTGATCATGTTCTCTTCTCTGTATGTTTTTTGCAGCCCTAGTTCATAGCACTCAAGGTGTGAGTGCTCCACAGGTTTAGAAAATGGCATAATTATTGCTTTCCTTTTTATTCTTTTAGTAATTCTTCACATTCAATTTGCCCTTTTGTCTGCTATTGAAACCATAACTTGACAGTTTTCATAGAACCATCACTATGAGGCCTCATCATTATTCATTCTACAGTTAATACTGTGAGATATTTGTGCACATCTTCGCTGTCAGTTTATTATCTAGACTAACTATTCCTTTTCCATGCTTCTTAAAAGCACTCCATATGGCACAGAACCTCCAGTGTCTCCAGCAGAGGCAGGTCTTCACTGAGAAAACCATCCTTTAGTTGTTTCCTATTCAGCGTTTGCGTTAGCTGCCGCAATAACACAGTTATACATTAGTGTTCCCAGGATGACCTAAGCACGGTCTGTAGCAACTGAACCTTTACCCTTTCTCATGGGTTGGAGGATGCTTCTTTCCATTCCCGTTCCACATGACAGAAAGATCTAAAGATCCACTTTCTGTAGCACCATGAAAAGCCTATGGACTTAATATAGTGTCCCTTCCTTGTTATTTCTGTAGTTCTAGGGAAATAACTTCTATAAACTCATTCTGTTGATTTCACAGGAATTATGCCCTATATGACATTTGTGCCACTGTCTTACCAAGCAGAAGAGACAATTAAAGATACATATTCTTCATTGTAAATGTTAAGTGCATGGCCCTTTAGGCTTAAATCAAGTAAAACAAAATTGTTATGCACTTTACTACCAGATTTTTTCTCCACTGGTTTACTACTAGCAGCCTTTCCCTGGCACAAAAATCAGAAGGAAAACGTCTCTGCCTACTGCATACTTACAACATCACAAAATCAACTGCCATTCATGATATACATTTTGCTTCAAAGTGTCAATATCACTGCAGAAAAATAGTTTTGATATGCCAAGAAAATTCAGCCTTTCAAGGCCAAAGCCAAAAATCTTAATATTAGTGGAGTACATCCAGCCTTCTACCAGAAGCAAGGCTCTGAATCAGCTACCCTGTCTAGACTTTTAACTCAGCCATGGGCAAGGGGGTTAAATTAAAGACTTCTTTTGTAAATATTTTAAGAACGATACAAGCTAAAAATTTCAAAAGCACTCATGTGACCTGAAAGACCAGTTCTCACTATACAAAAGAGTCATGCAAATATCGAACTATCACTGATTTAACAGTGGAGTTTCAAAGGCATTTAAGTATGTTAACCTTTTGAAAAGGAGTTACATGGTTATAAATCTCTCCCCGATCCTTCCAAAAAATAATGGCAAATCAAGCATATTATAGCCCTATTCTCACATCCTCATGCGTGAAGGCAACATTGGGGAAAATAAAGTTGTCAGAACCAGTGCATCAACCATGGTAAATAAAGCTTTTGCAGCACTGGCTCTGTGTCATACTAGGTAATTGCACAGCGTTAACATCCATTGTGCATGCAGGTGAAGTCCTGGAGGCATACAGAGTAGTAGATTTCTTGTAAATTTTCTCTCTTTATTAGAAAAAAAGAAAGCAAATTAAAGAAAACTGATGTTGAAATTCTTCTTGAGTTTTTTTGTCAAAAATTTTAACTTCTGACAATAAAAACATTATATTGTTATAACCCCAAGCTGATACCTTTAGGACCAAGACCTGAACTGGTAGACTTCTTAGCTTGCACCACTCCTCACTGACTCACTTTGTTGAAAAGGAGTGGAGGTATAATGCATACCATGGAAAATAATTTCTAAATCTTTTAACTATCTCATTGGAAGAGACTGAAAGAAAATTTTTGATCACTACACAGCTGAGATGGACTTTTTAGAGAGAAAAGAGAGGATAAAATGGGGGGGGGGGGCAGAACTGAAGAAACAAACCCCTCTTCCCCCACAAAAAGTATTAATAATGTATCCTATATACCTTGGCTATAATCACCATCATATATCAAAAAGCTTAAGTTGTACAATGTCTGAAGGGGAAAATTGCCATAGAAATTACATCAGAAGTAAGAGGGAGAAAATTAATCTTCTATTTTAGAATGTCATTTTAGTATTGGCTGTTCTCTGTTAATAGATGTGAACTTAACTAATTCTTGGGATTATTTAGAGGATTTGTTTACATAAATGTCAGTATATTGATTTACCCATGAACATATATGAATTAGAGTGCACTTAAATACACCCAACAATCGGATTTCTTCTTCAGGCATTTTATGAATTGGGCCCAAAAATACCGTGAGAGCCTCACCACCAACATACCATTTTTATAATATATTTCTTATAGCAGTTGGCAACAGTACAGCAATGGCCATTTCTAAAGCCAGAATTTGCATCAGCAGCACATTGATAAAGTTAATGAAGCTTAAAATGATTAAGTAGACATTTCAATGATGTTTCAATAATTGGTTATTAATATTGAAATGAAAACTGAATCCACTGTGGTTATAAGCAATAAAAAATTGTCTGTCTAAAATAGTAGTAGAAGCTCCAGGAAATTTCAGTGTGCTGTATACAGATGGCCTAAGCAGCAATACTCAAATCATTTTGCATGCAAGATTTCTTTTAAAAGGAAATTCTTAATCTTATAAAAGCTTGGGGTAGTGATAAGTTGCAGCACAGAAAGCCCAGCACTATGACTTTGCAACAGAGCACAATACAGAATCGAACTTTAAGGATCTTCTTGAAAATCAGTATCATTCATCAAAGAACACTTGTTTGCCAGCTATTATGGCATCTATGACAAATTTTCTTTGGTTTGTAGGAAAGAAGTCTCTGGCTATGCTTAGCATTACAAACTCATTTGTCTTGAATCAAGCCTGTCTTAGACTCCAGACACAATGCAGAGAAAAAAAACCTCTACAATGCTTTACCTGGTGGAAAACCGTACAATGTACACCAAGTTAGAAGAAAGATGCTAAAAAGTACCTGTCTACCCCACTGTACAAGAGTGCTGACAGGGAAGTGTCTGTTGGCACCTCATCATCTAGATTTGCACCACCCAAACAGAGATGGCTAGCAGGGATTTCTTGTGTTCTCTTTTGTCATCTCTTACTGAAAAAACAGGTGGAATGAGGGAGTGCTCATGTTGCTGAGGAAGAAGAGAAACAAATCTCTCCATCAGCACACACAAAAAGTAAATATGAAGTTACACATGCAGTAAGTGGAGTCCTCTGCTAACCCATTCCCACACTTAAGCTAACGAGCACTTCTACAGCAGATCTACGGGACCTTCTTGTTCCTCTATCAGCTATGCCACTTAATCACTTCTTCTGTTTCATGGGATCAGGCAGAGACTGATCTTCCTTCACAAGAGTCTGCTTTTTGTTCCACTGAATAACTGAACAAAAACATCTTCTAGAGGAGGGGCATGGCTGTGCCTCTGCACTTTCACTGTGCAGTGAAGTTAATGATGCTGACACCCTTTCCAAAGGCCTTTGAGTTCTGCCTGCAAAAAGGTATTGTAAATCCGAAGGACAGAGGAAAAGCCTTCCAAGTTGTCTGTGTCATTTCTATCAGTAATGCCAAATAGGACAGCCTATAAAAAAAGGGAAGAAACAGCAAGACCATTGCCCCTTTGTACATCCTATGTTGCAGCAGAAATAATGACTTTGCTGCCTGCTGGCAGAACCCCAAACTGTATTGAAACAGTTTTCAGACATCTTTTTCTTTTTTTTGCAGTTTAACAAACAGGCAGTAAATATAAATGACCATTGGTAAGACTCAGAAATAATGCCTTTGGGCATATGGAAGAAATGACACTAATAACTGGTAGGCAGTGTCAGTCCGTTCTCAACTGTCTCCACATCTCATTATTTGGCAAGATGAGAATCACAGCATATACCAATAACCAATTCAAGTTGAGGTAGGTAGACAGAACAGCAGTCTCTCATCTGTGATTTTCGGCCTCTTGCAGGCTAAAAAAAAAATCTTGAACTAGAACCTTAGAAAACTTCATATTCAACAGCTAAGCTCTCTGGATAACACATGCTTTAAAAAACATCAGGCGTACCCTGTATGTAACAATGGACAAGTGAAATCTGAATGTAATTCCTTGTGAAGAGCTGTGGGTTGCCAAAGGTGGCTTAAAAACTTTGGGGAAACTCTCTGAGAATATTTGGACAAATGCAAGCTATTCAGTTCAGTGATGTTCATGACCTGTGTTTGTTGCTTGTGAACATGCTGACAGTGAAGTTTTACTCACAGTAACATTTGGGAGAAGCTTATGTTACTGCCTGTGTGCATGCTTGCACATAAATCTGAATGCTAGCATGAAGACGTATTTGCAAGACAATCTGTTATGGTTTTCCCAGTGAGAGAACAGAAGCAATGAAAAATAATTTCAATGACCAAGTATACAGCTTGAAGAGCACGCAAGAAATACCGTTCATGCACAAGCAATCCCCAGCAGAAAATATTGGCTCTCAGAAGCTTAAAGACACAGTGCTGTCCAGTAAAAAACCCTGGTGCTTCATTTGCAATAGTCAGCCAATACAATGACAGAGTGAGGCAGCCAAAACTAAGGATGGGAGAATACAGACAGACTGTCAAAAAAAAAATCACCTACAGAGGAAAAGGAATAGTTTTGGAGAATGTAAGATCTGAAATGAAAAATTAAATGCAATTCTGGATCTGCAGTAGCAGAGATTCAACACTGCCAGCCTCTGCATTTAAACACCTAACTTTCCATTGACTAAACAAAAGACCACCTCTATTCTCTAGGATGCAGTTTCAGTTCCTCAGTTCCTTTCTTTGTCTGTGTCCCTACTGGAAGATCCAGAAAAACCCACAAAAGTAATGCAGATCTGGCATAAGCATATGATTACATATTTCCATCAAATTAGCCAAGCAGGCCCCTTGGGCAAGCCATTTGGGATCCAGTTCTGCATTGCCTGCCACTGTTCGTATTCGCTGGAGGATGCAGGCAATATCCCCTCACACAAATATTTCCGGTTGGGTCCTTGATAAGAAAAGACTTTCTTTTTGTGATGTGAACCACTGCTTCAGAAGAAAACCTTGCACTGTCTTTGCACTGTGGAGATGTGCTTCATATCTCAACATGGTAAAGACACCAGAAATAAATCTTAGCATGACCTGGTTAGCTTTGCAAGTTGCCGTGAGCACAAGTCCACACCTAAGCTTCACAACAATCCTTCCTGCGGTAATACAGCCACACTTGGAACTGATTTGTTTTGCTACAGCTAGGTAGCCTGTAAGCAGAGGTGGGGATACACATGCAATTCAACATTTTGCTAGATATTCTGTCATGATGTCGACATTCCCACGAGCAATGACTGCCATTCCCTTTGCAACATCTCTAACCTGAGATGCAAATGCAGAAGGCTTAGCACTGAAGGAAGCACTGCAGAATAAAAAACTTTTATTACTTCACCAGTGAGCCTCAGAGAACTGCTGTTGAGAGATGCTAACCACTCTGAGGCCCCATGTTCCTCCTCCCTGACTGGCTGGTCATACACTCTGTCATCTTCTTCCTCTTCACCAGCAGAAATGCCTTAGCCTCATTTTAGCAAAATAGTATCCCAGATTTTCACACAGAAAATCCCATAAGTAATTAGGGAATAGACCTGTGTGGCAGTTTAAAACTGAGCCTCCTCTATGAACAGAAAACAATCCTATTGTTCACTGTAGTCTTTAGCTTTCTTGTCACTTCAGCTCAGATCCTCAATCTTGTTTTGCATTATCAAAGTCAGTACGGTATCCAGGGAGATACACTTGCTGTGGTCAGTGGTGCTGTCCCTTGAGTTCCCAAAAGAAACACTCCATCCCCATAATCACGCCATGTGCTGTGCTCCAGGCCCCACTGCATGAGGGTACTGAGCTGGGAAAATGTGATTGTCACATTCATATGTGGGGTGTTCTGGCTCTGGTACTGCCTCTGGCAACTTAGCTGACTGATGGGCAGAAGCACACTGTAGTTCAATGGGTACGAGTCGAGTTTTAACTACTGAGACTGGCAGAAAAGAAAGATTAAAGTCCAACGAGCATTCAGATCAAAGAAAGAGTGCCTTGGTCATGTAAGGATGGCAGCATCTGGAATAATTCCAGACACTGGAGCACTGAGTTTTGAAATGGGAACTCTGAAAATATTGGTGATAAACCTCATGATTTTCTTGTACAATATACAGTCTTCAAAAGCAACAGGAATACGCTCTCTGATCCAGCCAGAAATTTTCAGAATTAATGGCCCCCTTCAGAATTTGTTGAACACCATGAGTTGGTATTTTCTTCTTTTGCTTCCAGATTTTTCTATCTGGTATGAAACAGGCCTAGACCAGACTGCTACAGGAGTCAGTGTAATAAACACAGAAGCATAATCAGTGAGCAGAGGAACACCTCAGAAGAGAAGGCATCCAGGGTCTTTTGTACATCTGAAAGACCACACATTAATGCAAAAAAGCCCTGGCGTTCCAAATTAAACTGAAGAAAGGGTTTGTGCGATTTGTCTGGAGGTTAGGAAAGAAAGGATTTCAATCCCTGCAAAGATACTCATGTGGAGTTGTTCATAAGCAATACAAAAGGAAACATCTGCCACCACAGTGCAGGAAGAAATCACTGTATCTGATGGTAGAAGGAATACATGACTGGAATAAGAAATTGGGGTTTGTTCCTTTTTTACCAGTTCATTATTTTATATTCCTATGCTCATATGACTCTGACATAGGTCAAGTAATTATATAAATTGTGGGACAGCCACGCATAGCCTCCAACAGCTGCTGAAAACTGAGACTGTGGGAGCCTAAATCAGCAAAAAAGAGTCTTTAGCATCTCTCAGCCAAGATCAGCCAAGACAGAGCTTTCTCCATCATAAATCCTAGGGGAAAACCTCTTCCCTCCCCACTAGCATATTTCAGGAGGCCAAGTTAAGGAATCAATTATTTAAGTTTCATTATGCCTGTGATGAGACCTTTCTCACACAAATTGGCCTTTCTGCCCAGGCAAGACAATTGAGTGCAGCATCGTCTTGCTTGCTCCCAGCAAGTTTGGGAGATTGTAGAGTGAATTTAGCAGTTAACACAGAATATTTCTGAACTTCAGACTCTTTCTGATACTTCTCTTTTTATTCGTGACAGCATCTCTTTCTAATTCAAGAGACCATCAACAAAATTTTCTAAAAGGCTTCAAACATAAAAATAAAGCAATGCCCTATTTTTAATGCACTTGGAACTATAGCACATCTGACAAGTTTTACTTTCCATTACATATAAACCATTCTAATTGGTATCTGTTATATTCAAAGTGTTCTTTGAATTAATCTCCTTTTCTATATAGTTTCAAGCAATTTACTGTGTGCTAAAGGAAGACAAGGTCCCAGTCTGTAAATCCCAAAATCATCACAAGTGCCTTTTTAAAACATCCTGGTATTTGTTATTCATGAGTACTGCTGTAATCGCTACTTCTAAAAGCAAAAACATTTAGTTCATGCCAAACAGAAAAATAATACAAAGGAAATTTTACCAGACATTTTTTGGTTTTCAAATGCGGTTACTCTTCCATTTAATCTTAGGACTAGGGAATGTATTTATGATGAGATTTCTTCTTTTTTTCACCCAAACACCAATATATTATAATAAACTCTATATAAATATCTTCAAGGCCAGGCACCTTGAACACTCTTGCTTTGAGGGTGGTATTTTTAACCTCATTCATTCTTTCTTTTCCATGTAAGTGGGCTGGTAAAGTTGACTATAAAGTTTAAATGTGTTTGTTTAATTTAAACAACACTTCTGCTTAATTTTAGGGATAGAAAAAAATTCTCTAAAAGATAGTCTGATACAAGCAGGCTATAAACTATATGCATTTTGTATTTTTTCTCTGAATTCCCTCACCCAAATACACAACAGCTCTTAATTTGCTTTGCTCTTTGTTGTCTATGTGCTGCCTTTAACAGTTTTTTTTCATGTATGTTCTTCATCACTTGGACAGTTTGTAAAGTACAGTGAGTTATCTGTACTCTGGCATTTTGTAAGTTTTATGTAGTTTCCTGCAAAATCAACAATACTGATAGAATTCTCACTGATACAATAAAACGTATTGCCAACCCAATTAATTTTTTGTTACCAAATTTCAACAGAATCTGACAGATACACAGAGGACTCAAAAATAATTCTGTTCCTCCAGGCTTCTTGGAAATAAGCAATATAGAGCAAAGTGTCCTGAAACAAGACACCAGCTTAGTGCAGAAGCTCAGGCGCTGCTGGACCCTGGACCTTCACCCATGAGATAAAGGGAAGTTTCTAAAGAAGCTTCACAGGCTTCTATTCACCCATGGGACTGAAATTGTCACAAACTTATGGTCGCAGAAGCGTTTGTTATTATCTCACAAATATTGCCATCACCCCCCAATATAAAAGATGTTAACATTATAACACAGACAATTTTAAGCAGGGGTTAGTTTGCTTATCTTAATTTTATGCCCAAATTTCTGAGCCATCAGGAAAAGCTCTGGTCACCTTGACTTTTCTGGCGATTCAGAGAAAAAGAAATCCCACAAAAACAGTAGTAGAGAAAAGAGAGTTTAAACTTTATTCTAAGTGTAGGGCCTATTACACAGCAGTATAGCACACCTGCAGTTAGGCTGTCAGGAGGATCCTGCATATCTTTACACTTATTTAAAGGAAAATCTTTATTTCTTACAGCTTTGCTACACAGTGCCATAAACAGCTGCTGAGGTTAGTAACTGAAGTTCAGTCAACTTCCAGAGCTGTATAGAGAGACCATACACCAGGGCCACTGAGGGAACCTAATTGTGTTTTAAAGTAAACCCCACGTAATAGGAGACAGCAATATTTTTCTATGCTTGGAAGGGGCTGTGCAGATCTGCACTCTTCTTGAACCTTCTGGTAACATACAGTATGCACTAGATACATAAGGATATATAAGATCTGAAGTTAGGAGATTAGGAGACACAGGGAATGCAAAGACTAATTAATGACTGCTGCAAATTGAAAGCACATTAGCTAAAGCTCATTAGATTCCTGTATGGGTACTTTGCTTCTGAATGAGAGGGTGCACACTAAGCTGACTGCACTGCAGCTAACATGATTTTAGATCACACTCTGACTTATTATATCTTGACTTTACTGGACATGTGCCTTAAAATTCTAAATTTTAAGAATTCCAAAAATATAGTGAGGTCAAATCTCCAAACAAATGAAGAAAGGGCTCCAAGTGCTAGTTATCAAGAGGCAATGAGACTTTTAAGTGACAGTTAAAGCTCCTAAGGCCAATGGCTTCTAAACACCATCCTGCTTGGCAGCAGCTGGCAGAAGTGGCTGCAGTCACCTGTTTGTCCTACCACATTTTCTGCTCTTTGTGCCACAGCAGAGGCTGCAGAAGAGGCAACATAACACTCACTGCAGCTGACACCAGCTGCTTCTCACCCACAGAGTTCCAACTGCGCATTAGGAGCCCTTCAGGAGCAGCAGACATGAAGTCAATGACTACAGTGACTCTTAGAGCCGTAAGAGGCAGGAACTGGAATAAATAATGTTAAACCTGAACACGTGACACAATACAGTAGAGGACAGTGAGACCAGTTATCAGACCTAAACTCCAAAGCACCTACCAGCAGTCCCTTCACGACTCTACAGGGACAGGGAACCTTTCCTCAGCACCCTCTGGGAATACCAAACATTGCTGCCCTCAAGAAATCAAAACCTGCTAGTCACTTCTTCCTAAGGGTTAGAAATTATGATCTCAATCAAAAAAAAAAAAAGCAAATGTTTATGGCAAATATAGCCAAATTATGGAAATTAGTAATAAGCACCAGTCTCAAAAGCAACATCAGACATGATGCAATGAAAGCTTCCAGATCAAATGTATCTTCTTCACTTGCAGTAAAAACATATCTTTCTCTACTTCAGCTTCTCTTTTTCATGGCAATCTGTGACTCAAGATGCATTGAAGTCCAAAGACAGGTAGCTTTACTAGTGGAAAAGGTAAAGCATGTACAATTTAAAGACAATTTAAACTTGATTTCTCTTACTATATGGTCTAAAGAGAACAAAAATATGTGCTAATTTTGACTAAAGTAATTTAACTTTCAATGTCACAAATTCAAAATTTTATCATTCACACTTTCAATGGTTTAATGCTTATTTGTCTGAATATTGCTATTTTTAAGTAGTGTGATGAAAACAATTTAACGGTAAGAGGATTAGTGTAGTCTTGTATTTGTAAATTTTGAAAGCTAGAAGTATTTGCACACTTATGCAATCTAAAGATACATTGTTATGGGATTTTGTTTTGAACAATCATTAAAAAATATTGCTAAAGATAGACAATGTTTACAGCAAACTCTAAAATGTTAGACAAAAAAATTAAGTTTAGATATTAAAAAAACCAAATCTGTGTCGATTAGAAATATATTTTATTAAATCACAATCTTGCTATGGATATATTACACAAAAAAATTGATTGCATTTTCAGAATTACTCTTCTTTACAAGTCAGCCACTTCTACTGAAATAAATCAAGAAATACCACAAGAGTGGCACATGTAACATTCCTCTGTGTCTGTGGGTAGGCACAGTAATACAAACTTTTCTAATAAAAAGTATTAGTTTTCTAATAATGGTTCTAAATCCAGAAATCAATTCTCAAAAGGATTAGGAACAGCAATAGTTTAGTATTTCATTGGCTCCATCCACTCATTTCACCTGCACTCATTAACAGAAAATAGAACCGACTCAGTGAGAAATTCAAAAACTGTATTTCTGTCTTTGACTGAAATTGCAAAATGACACTTCCTCTCCAAATCAAAGACAATGTGCTACTTTCAGGCTCAGTGACTGCACTGTAAGCCTGCTGACATTACCAAACAGGAAAGTTCTCAAAGCACTAACAAGATGTAATTTTAGGACAACTTCACCATGTAGTTATTATATTTTTACATCTTCTTTATCCTGTGCTTTATATTTCTGCCTTGTTTATTTTATAAGAGCCACTTACTTAAATGGTACAAATGTAGGTTGAAGGCTTTTTAGTGAGAATAATGTGTTGGTTTCCCATGTTTTCTCTATTTTCTGTGTAGGAATAGATCAGCATGGTGCCATTACCCTACCACTTCTTATCTCCAGGGGCTGTCATTACATCTACCTGTTATCAGAGACGTGTATCATATTAGCAAGTACCTCATCACAGAGATATCAGCTTTTGCCTTTGATGCTGGAGCATGAAGTACTGATCTCTACATATGTTCAGCATTACCATAGAGAATTAGCAGAAGATAGCCACTACCTCACAGAAAGGGCCCTGCGGCCGTGTGGAGATTAAGCCAGAAACAGTCAGGATGCCAACAGCACCTTCCTCAGGAAAACATCAAAGCGGATTTACTCAGCCTACCAACCTTCCCCCAAAGAAACATCTGCAAATTGTTTGAGGAAAGCATGCTCATTGCTAAATACATTGGCATAAACAATAAACCAAATTAGAGGGCATTTAATTTATCAGAAGCTTCGTAGGGTAAACACTTATCTAATGCCTAGCTCCCAGATAAGAGGCAGCTGTTGGTGTCATAGCAAATTGTTGCAGGAACATAAAGAAGTGCTGCTCCTTGCTTATACCAGGACTCCTCACACACTTTGTCTCTGCCTGCTCTCACACTAGCTTAGCTTTGCTGCATTGAGGTTTGAGAATTGTGAGTCCTGTCTGTGCCTCAGCTGTTTTTATGTCCCTAGTCAATTTGATTCTAGTGTTTGAGCATGGAATATTAGAGGAGCAATGTGGCAAAGCTTTCCTGCCCAGATACATGATGAAGATCATAAAACCCCACACATATGGTGTGCAGAAAAAAAACAAAGAAGGCTAAATTTTTTAAAGCCTTTTTGGTGCAATCTAACAAATATTTCTAACAACAAAAATCTGGATTAAATTTAAAACTGTAGAACTTTCAAGCCAGAGAACTTGGAAACCAAGCTCCCATAATGTTTTTTGTTTTGTCAAGCGTGCATCTTCCAACAAGAACTGAATACACCGTCAAGCTCCCATACAGCTCTGCTGCCCTGCCCTATGCTGAGGCTGGGTTATAATGCAATCCTGTTCAGGGTAAAACAGCAAAATAGAATAACTGAAGGTGCCAACTGTCACGTTAAGTATGCAGGCTTACCTTGCACTGCACACTGGAAGAACACAGAATATAAGGTTCCAATACAATATCTGCTTCAGCATCTGCCTTCCTCACAATGACAAGAAGAACTAGAGTGTGTTATCTGCAGGAGAAATGCAGAAGTTTCAATAATTCCATAAAGACTGCCTGGCTGGCACTGTGCTACGCGCATTTCTGGGATTGTGCTGGCGGCACAGGCTGCTACCATTTGCATTCCACTCATATCACACCTGCTGACACCGTGGCTCTCTAACACAGATTTTGTCCCCTGACTTCCCTCATTCTGTTTACAAGTAACAGGTTAAACATCGTTAACACTGAAAATACACACTTTCTCTTAATGCATAGGGTTACTGTTTCCAGTGGTACATATGCTGACCAAATTACTTGTCAAACTTCTGTCAAAAGACAGAGTTTCATTTGTCTTTGTGATGACACCTCAAGGATATGTACCAAAGTACTGCCTCTTTACCCCTCTCCTGGACACTTTTCCTTCACATTTTTCTGCTTCTTTCAATGACTTTCCATTCCTCCACTTATTAAAGGGTAGAGTTCTAAAACAAAGATTTGCAGAAGATTTTAGAAGGCAAAAGATCAGATGTGTATTTTTTAAAATCTCCTCCAACCTTGACATTATCAGCACAATACTTCTCTCCTGGTTTGCTAAATGAACTTCCTCAAATATCAAAAGCATACAGTTCTGTTACCTTTTTCTGCAGGATATTTAATCCAGGGAGAACGAATCCCCTATCTATACTTCATTTGTTTAGAACTTGCCCAAATGCATCTTCAGATCAATTACTCATACCACATAGTCACACCTTGAATTTGCACAGTCTGTGGAAGATTTCAAAGTACTTTTTCACTACTTTGATTTCTTAATAAAAAAATCAGTCTGGTTCTTGATACCACATTGGGTTTGCTGACTTTCTCTTTGAATACAGCTAGCCCACAGCACCCATGAACTGCCACTCTCTGTCGGCAGAGCCTCCTCAAAGGAGCATCTGTTCCCAGAAACTGGATTTACTTTGCAGTCAAGGGAAAAATATCCATATGGTTCTCCATGACTCATACAGAATTGTTATGTGAGTCAGATAATGGTCACTAAACTCCAAGTCTGGATATTTTAAAAAGCTCTACTGGTCCTGCCTGTATTTGCAAACTCCAGTAACAACTCAAAAAGATGTAAAATATTAATAATCTGTTAAAAAAATTTTTGTTCCCTTCCTTCTGTGTCCCATCCAGTAATCTGCACAAAACAAAATGCAACAGATTAATTGAAGTAGGAACTGTTGGAATATGAGTTTTCTTAATAACTTCCCTCGTTGCTCTGCACTTTTCCAGATCAAAGAATTGATGAAAGTACGAGGGATGTGGAAAATAGTCAGCTACATTGCTACTGTCAAATGCTGAAATATATTCACACTAATGTCTCATGTGTCAATAGCAGAGTTTAGACCACTACCTTATGCTGTCAATGTTCTAGTGACCTGCATGAAGCTGCTTACCAAAATGGAGAGAAACATGAATGCACCATTCTCTAGTGCACAATTTATTGTTATAAGAACTAAGAGTTTTCTGCTGACAACAGGTTTTATTCTTCCTCTCTTATCACCCTGTTATCTTATTACCCTGTTATTTTCTTCTTTTTCAGACTTCCCTGATCACTCAGAAAAGCTTTTCCAGACCACTGTCACAGTGGCATTAAAAAATAGTCTTTTTCTTTCTTCCTTGTACTACTTTTTGCCAATTTAGCAAGTCCTGAACATGTAATTAGACACTACCAAAGCTGAGAAAAGTGGCACATGGCACAGTCTAAAGCAAGAAGAGAAGAAAATAATACGTTCATGATCAGCAACAGCAGTCTGTTAATTTGGATCAAATCCTAATAGAAATCCACAGCCTTACAGTTCCTGGAGTCTTCAGCAGAGATTCTTAATCTGCCATGCTCACTGACCTGCCTTACATATTCCTGATAGCCCCTGCTCCCCAAAGTTTATACTCTAAACAGACACAGCAAACAGCAGGCAGGAAGACAGAATACTCAAAACTCATCCAACATTTCAGGGTCAAGAGCAGGATTTGGCTTCTTTATTCTCAGATCAGCATCAAAGTCTAAAGGCAATGGGATCTGAAACTTCCAAGGCCTTCTGGTGTGAGTTTTCCCATTTCGGGGGTCCTAGTAGTTTCTTGGTCTGATTTTATTTCATGAGCCTGCAGAATTTTTACTCAAGGTCTAAAAGGATATATAAGAAAGGTCAAGTCCCAAACAGCAGTTTGCATCAGTACTTTTACCATTCCACTGTCCTGAACAGAGAAGTATTAGCAAAAAGATGCATCACAACAGAATAAATCCCAACAGAAAAGAATTTCAGATGTTCACAAAAATAAATGCTGTTAAGAGTATATCTTGTTAGCACACTAAGATATAGGCAGGCAAGCAGCTTGGTTCATAAAAACCTTAATCAAAAGGTAATCTTCAGTCATGGATCAGTCTGCTGGGAGTCCATACCCAGTGTAATAAACTTAGGTGCACAAAAATAAGTGCTGCTAGACACATTCCCTATATCATTCTCTCTTCATGAGTCTGACATCAAGAAAAGTGGAATATTTAATCATGAAATACAAAATTGCTATAAATCCTCTAATACAAAACGTGTATGGCTATCCAGCCATCGTTAAGAATGGAATTCCAGAATGCAACTAGAAGCTGTTCTCTTCTCACACAAACTTGTCTGTAACATGACATTGCAAACAAGAAAGCACAGAACCCAATGGATATGTCTAAACCTAAAACAAAGGAGAAAAAAAAAAAACAAGGTGAGTCCATCCCAAATACTTGGAGACACTGGTACCACCTCCAGGGGCTACTTCTAGACAAGCGCACTGGAAGAATGGTTACATCATGGCTCAGCTCCTTGCTGCGTGAAGGTCTAGTTAATTACGGAGGTTTATTGGCTGAAGGTCCAATGAGGAGCTCAGCACTCAGCCTGGAATTTTTATCATACATCAGTATCCTTGTCATACTCTGAAGAAAGCAAGCTTATATCTACTTTTATTAAAACTTGTTGTAATCAACAAAGTAAAAAGAATTTCAGGTTATGACTCTATACCAAACTAACCTGACTATCCAGATTTTATGGTTTTAGTTTTAGAAATAAACCTGAAAGCCCTGAAATTTGGAAGTCAAAATTCTGTCTTAAATCCTTTGTTGGTTTGAACAAATTTATCAGCATTTGCTAGCTCCCAGAAAACACTATATTCCTGTTTACAAAAAATATAAAACTACCCTGGGAAGATGGAAATGTGAAATCTAAAAGGTCCATCATCAGAAATATTGGCTTTCTGGCACACAAACAGAAAGAAACAACAGCATGAGCAAAAGATGTATAACATTTTCAGAATAGCATATTTGTCCCCTGCTTTAAATCCCCATTTTTAAGCAATAGAATAACTTCCCTGATGAGCATATGAGGAAAAGTAATTGAAAATCCAGAAGCCTGTTCTTATGCAGCTCTCATTTACATTATGCTTTTGAGATCAGTGTAATTCTACTAATGTATTAACACTTTTTATAACACCTTTCAGCTTATTAGTTCCTAGATGAGCACCAAAAAGATATGCACCCTTTCAACACACTAAATAGAAATTGAAAAAAAAAAACCACAAAAAAAACCCACTCCACAGGAATAAAAGCATAGCCATAGAATAAGTCTGAGGTAGAAAATGCAGTGATTTCTTTCTTCTATAACATATTTGCGTGTATTTGTACGTAACAACCCGCATGTAAATATTGTATCTGCTCATACTCTGTTGAGGAAAAAAGCAGTGTAGATTTTGCCCCCAGTTGGATTAATAGGTTCACATTACTAAATTTTCTGTCAGCAATGCATTACTATCATAGAACAGTAATTTCAGAGACCTATGAAAACCTGTTATGAAAAAGTGTAATTTTTTTTCCATTTAGAAACACAAAAAAAATCCATTTTATCAATGTTAGATTAAAGTAAAATTTTCCACTACAGTCTCCTTCAAAGTTTCTTTTGCAGTATGTTTGACAAGAAGACTAAATAATCACTGAGAATAATTTATTCAGGCATTTACCTATTTGTTTTTTTGTAAATTCCATATCAACAAACTGCAATTACAGTTCACACTAGTGTATCTTCAATGGAGAGTTTTTTGAAGACTTATGCAACCAATTAGGAGATTAGTTTGCGTGACACATGAAGTCCTGGGGCACATCATTTCAATCACATGCTGTTGTTCCTGACTACTGACTAGATGGCTTCACTTCACTGCACTATGTTTTAATCCATTATAATTATTTCATTAAAAACCAAACTTTACTTCTTGCTCCAGAAAATCTCATACAAGAAGCTGCAATAGACAGGCTCTGTGTATAACAAACAATTTTGCACTTGTCTGGGTACTCATGATCTGTGAATACCAGAGATGCACAAATACACTGAGTCTTACTTTCAGCTCAGTGAACAGTCCATGACATATTTTTATGCTGCTGATCAGCCATATTTCTAAATTTATTTTCATGGGTTTTGTCCTTTAAGGAGCTGGGTGCAGTCACAATGTTTCAAAGCAGCATTTTGTTTCAGATCAGAAAGAAAAATCTAAAGAACAGAAGCATGAAATTGCCAAAATTTCATTCTGCAATTACATTTCTGTAACTTTCAAAAAATTAAGCTGATGCATTTTGGTTCAAAACCCCAGGGATGGGTGCAGAAAAGTGACAGTTCTTTCCAGCATGCTCACTGCAAAGCTGTATCACTTTTTACCCCACTCCCCTGCCTTGGATAGGAAATCCTTTTCTCCATAGCACTGAAATAGTTGACTCCATCCATCCACACTGTGTACACAGGCATGAGAAACCCACAATTACCATGTCATAAGTACCATGACAGAAAGCACAGCCCATCGGGGAACCCACAAGATCAGGATGTCAAAGAAAAGTGCAACTGATAGACAGCTGTGCTTTACTTTACTTATTAAAAACATTCAACTCAATTGCATAGTTAAATCTGGATCAAATAAAGTGGAAACACTCCTTTTTAATTCTATTGACTAAAATTGAAACTGAGGAACTGTATTTTACATTTGAGAAATCATTACAGAAAAAAAATTCTAGCCAGAGATCTCTCTTTATTTTTCAACTATTCTACTACATGTTCTGCTTACACTCCACTGTGGGATTTCTTGTCATTGTCATTTCCTCTGAACTTGTACTGGTGCTCTTAGTTCCAGGAATTTTAACAATTTTTTAAGGATAAAGTTTTCAAAATTCCTTGCTTAATGACCAAATCTCATTACCTGAGATTTGGGGTTACACTTTAAGAATATTATCTGGCATCTCCATCATAAGAAATTCAGCATTTTCATTTTGTACTTGTTTGAGAATAATGGGCTATTTTTCCACCAATGGTGCCAGTACTTGAAGCCACGCTTTCTTTTGTTGTTTCCACACATACTCTTCACTTTTCCTCATTTTCAGTTTATATAATACTGATGTGAATTTAATCCTGAGGTTGCTGGTATTAGCACCACAAAATACTCTGTATTCCATAAACATTAGCATCTAAATACACAATGAAAACCACAGAAAAAGAAATTCTGAAGAAATTAAGTAAGACAACTGGATTTCTGCACCATCTGCTTATTGCTTTTCTTCCTCATAGTGCTATGGTTTGCAAAATAATTTTAGCATTTTTTACTGAAACATTTTGAAATGCTGGATGCGGAGTAGAAACACTGGAATTTTTTTGTCACTCTTCAACATAATAAAAACTCTAGACAAAAGAATTCACCATGTTTAACTATTTTAATTATATGTTTATTGCTCAATTCTCAAACCTTCTGGGGCATGAAATTAGACAATTTTGTAGTATCTATGTATTTGTAATGTCTTGGGAGACATTGTAGAAAACCCTCATGAAACCACTCCATTCTGCTGTTATCTACAGTCAAAAGTAGAGTGAAGTCATTGTGGGCCAAGCACAATAAACAGCACTAAGTAGGAAAAAGCAATGCGAAAAGCAGCTACTGGCACTGTCCCAAAGTGCATTTCACTGGACCCAAACCACAGGGCCAGTTTAGAGAACACTTTCTGCTTCTCCTACCCAAATCTCAGTTTCTGGAAACAGAAAGAAATGCAAAGCTGACTTTCTCTAATACCATTTTCAGTTAAACCAGTTGCTCAGAAGCAGTACAGAAATTAATTGGAGGGAGGGATAAGCTGGTGATCCAATTGAGATGAGGGAAACAGGATCTGTTTGATGGAAGCCTCAAACTCTACCTTAAACCTCACAAAGACTGGTTTGCAGAAGCTAGAGCTTTGGGTACAGCTTGTCACTATAGCACCAACTTAACATCAGAGTCTTGTTTCTCCACAGATTTTTAATCTCCAAAATCTGTCCTCTGGCTGCTTTCTTGACTCCTGTCATTAGAAAACCAAGAGTATAGCATCAAAAAGAAATGTTCAACATATTACCCACTTCAACTCAACAGCCTGGAGCCACCTATTTTACTGCTAGTAGAATAATACCACATTGTGTGATTTTGAAGGGGACAAACACTATTTGAAGTGAATAAACACTAATTGCAAGCATGGGAAGGATTTGGTTCATTTAAAAAATAATAGCTTTTCAGCATGAGTGAGTCAGAGGAATGTATGCACTCACACCACCATGACCAAGGTCACAGCATTTCCAGAAGTTTTCGCACCATCTCATACAGCACAGTATTCCATTTGCAGATATGTCTGGTCTGCAGGCAATCGTTATAACTTTTTCCCCATGTTAAGTTTCTCTTTCTGAAACCCGTTGAAAAGTTTCTTAAACAAATACCTGACTAATCCTAACAAACCATATGTTAGACCCTAAGGGAAGCCAAAGACAACACAGCAGAGCTGCCTGAAAAGTTACTAGATACTATAATCTGCACAGTTGGGTGGCTGAAACCTGCAGATCATGCTAATTAAAGGGCAAATGGGAAGAGGTTAAGAAAAACAGTCTATCTCTAAATAAACCTACTACTAACAAATTCTAAGTTTGAACATACTAGGTTTTTCTAGCTAGAGAGAAGCTAAGTTAAAATAAATGGAAAAAAAAAGTTTGTGTAACATTATTATATCAAATGGGTGTATTTTCCCAACTACATCTAAAGGATTTTTTGTCTCTCAATGCTACATTAAATTTTCAATAAACTGAGAGGCAATGCTTAAGGGGCCAGACTAGAGTCTGTCTGACAGCCCAGTCTTATTTTGAGGATTTTAAATCAATGCTTAGGGTCCCTTCTAGCTCTCCTTACAAACAAGAATTTCACCCAACAGAAAATGCTTCAGTGGTGTGAAGACTCACTACTAGACCTGCAGAGGGTGAAAAATCACAAAACATTATGATTAATTTCCTCTCAGTCTAATTAACGTGTTTCCATTTCTCAGTATTTTTTTCCTCATATCATTATGAAAAAGAAGGCAGAAGGCAATCGCACTGTTGAAGCATAGGAGCTCAAGGTCTTCCTTTTTTGCTTGTTTTTTGATGTAGGCACCTGTGAAGCTCTCATTCTCACACCCTTGGTAAGGAATAGAAAATACGCAGTTTTGCACAGCAATCTCAATAAACTCATACCCCCGCCTATTCCATTAAAATTTAGCTCAGATGAACCTCTGATTCCAGGAACAACATATGCAATCCAACTTTTGGATGCTTGGTTCAATTTTGGGGGATTCCAGTGCAAAGGAAAAACTGGGGGAAGTTCAGCAGAAGGTCACTGGGATGGTCAGGACAAACATTTGGCCTATGAATAGAAGCTGAGGAATCTGAATCTGGGTTTGATGAGCCCAGAGAAGGGTAGGGTTGGGAGAGTCATAACAGCAGCCCCCAAAAACTATGAGGAGGGTATAAAGATGACAGATCAGGGCAATTCTATGAGCCTTTCATCTTAAAATTCAGTCACTGTATTCCCACATTTGACTGTTTTCTTCTGCTGGCCACATTTCCTTTCTCATAACAGGATGTAGCCATTACTTTCACACTCCAGTTCTGTGTACCTTAATGAGCATTTATCCTCTCCTAACTTCACTTATTATAGAGAACCATGTCACTACAGTAATGCAGTAGTAAAGTATTTGGAAGATTATACATGAAAAGTCTTCTCCAAAATAGCACCAGTCAGAGAAAGAACCCTGAGAGTACTGTATCTTGCAAGAAATTTTAATGTTTAGTCACCTTTTCTGGTGTAAACAGATATGTTAACATTCAAAATGACATTGAAGTCATTGTAAATTAAAGCAGAATAATAGTTGATGGCATCGTCTATTACAATCCAGGAATCTGGATGCAAAAACCTAAAGCAAAACAACCAAGTTAAACTATATTTCTTCAAACAACAAACAAATTCCAGCTATAGCAATCTCCTTTAGGGAAATGCAGCTTCCAGAAGCACACTACCTTGAGGGAAACTGTCATTATTTCCCTTTCTTGGTTACTAACCAGTAATTTGCCACTGGGAAGGCACAACCCACTAACTCAAGCCAGTAATTTGTCACAAAACATCACAGACATACTTTCTAGATATCAGCATTGATTTTATTACTTACAAGAGGGAGCCCCCACCAGGAGAAGGAAAATCCAGGAAAATTCTACATCGGGCATTACCCAGAACTGAGCAATTCCTTATGGTGTCATCTTGAAGTAAATCTAGGTTTTCTTGCTCTCAGAAATTACGAAGTCGCACCTTCCTCCAAATTATTCATGACTGTCTGAAGACAATAGGGGATTCTAAGAACAGGCTATTATGCGGTCATTCATCAACGGATGAAATCTGAAGGAAAACCCTCCTGTGAGCCAATCTTTTCTCACCTTCAACCCTCCAAAAAATTCTATTCATGGCAAAAATGGCGTCACCAGAAATGGTCTGAGTGGTAAAAAAAATTACAAGCAATTACAGGGATCAAGACTTTCTGCTTAATTTTTCTGAAATACATATCATACTGCCCTTCTCTGTGGTAACCCTTTTGAATCAAAGAAGACCAGGTCATCACATGTGATTCGGGGCTGAAGGTGAAGGGAAAATAATAAATCTTTGCAAAAATGGGAATAGTAAAAAAAAAATCCACAGCAAAACAAACACACACACAAAAAAAAAGAAAAACAAAACCAAAAAAAGTCAATAACAAAAAATCCCTGACAATTGCCTCTATTAAAGTTTAGCCTAATCATTTATATAATTATGCACATAAGGCTAAGCACCCCTATATCTTTCCAGATTGGAGTAATAATGAGGAAGCTCACATTAAAATAGTATTCTGTTGAATGCAATTATCTTACAAAATACAACAAACCCAGGAATTATGACCCATAATTATGACACTCATGTTCCTCAATTACATTCAAACACCAAAGAAAAGATCCTTAAGAATAAAATATAATTGTTGCACTCATCTTCTCACTTTTAAATACTCCTTCCATCAGCATTGGCAAATTAAGCCTGAATAGAAATACAATATATGTGAAATTACTTAAAGTAACATCACTACTTTCCAAGTATTTTGCTTATATGCATTATGATTCTGTTCACATACAAAATTCTGAAATAAAATCTTCAATTCTCAGATGCCTTCTTTATAATTTTTATAGCTCACACACTTAGGCCTGCATGGTAAACACATTAATTAAATGTTTGCACCACTGTGTGTGCAGCTAGAACCTAATGACTGTTATCTATATATAAGACATCAATATCCAAAATATAAAGCTTTATAATTTATTAGTAAAAGTACACTCCCTATACCATTATAGTACTCAATTTTCTTCTTTTTGACTACACGATCATTCGGAACTGAAGACCTTCTGATGCTCAGTGTAAGAGCACTCACTATATCTGAATATTCGGCCTGAGTATGTGTAATACTGTTGCTTTAATGCGCTGCAGAATGAGATGGAACAGTCCGCTCGCAGCGCAGTGCATTCAAGCTGTCAGTAAAGCCAAAGTAAATTAGACAAGGTCATACATCAGTACATATGTGGAAGGTTTACTATCTTGATTTTGTTCCCTGCAACTTCCTGCTCTCTTTTTGCTCAAAGTTACATCTCCTGCATTTTGCATGAATCCTGAGTTGGTCTTGTAAATGCTGAAATAAAGAGGAGATAAACTTGAAACACCCAAAGTATCATTAGCTCTGCTGTCGTTCATAGCAAGGAACTATGCTGGGTTTGCCTGACCACCTGATAAGCACGGACCAGTTTCAATCAGCAGTGATTCAAAATCCCAGAAAAAATAACAAAGGCCTCAATTATTTTTTAGGCCACTAAGCAATCTCAGTACCAGCAAATACTGTTTGCACTGACCTTCGTTGCTCAGCTGTGACCTGAACAACTCTGTTCTCCTGAAGGTATTACCGAAGCTCTAAAAGGAGCTGCATTTAATAAAGGCTAACTTAAAGTCAGTGCAAAGTGTCACAACTTAAAGGAAAGGTCTCTCAGGATACCCAAGTCCTTCACACATCTCATTAGCTCCATTTAGAGTCACTGTGTACACTTTTCCACTTGCCATACCTGTATGTAGTACGCAGCAAATTTTGTTTGTGAATGACATTTCTATGCAAAGGTGGAGACAGGAGCTATCAGCCTCAGATGTTCCCTCCACAGGTGAGCAGCCCAACACCTTCTCAGATCAACCACGAAAAAGCGGATAAAAGGAGCCCTCCAGAAGCCCATGTGAGGGGATGAAGAAAGGCCATCAGCCCACAAACCCTCTCTGGCAGACAGGTAAGCAGTAGTCTGAGATCATAAAGCACAGAGCATATCTTCAATGGATGCTAAATCTGGGCCAACTTTACTTTCTGAAACAAAGTGTCTGGCTTCTTAGAGTCTGATTAAAGGAAGACATACAATAATAATTTTTCGAAAACTAAAGTGCTGAGGTTCACTTAACTTTTTTGGTTACACATGGAAAATGTGCTTGTTTTTCCAGAAAGTTGAAGTCTTAAGAGAGTGCCTTACAGCTCTACAACAAGAGGTTTTGGGGATTTTCACTCTGAACTCCAGTCTTGGGACAGAGAGATGGCCCATTTTTTTAATATTTAATTAACTGGATTTGAGTGATTTTCAAACAAAACAAGTAAAATCACATTAGGTGAAATCAATAGGTGATGTGTTAAATCAGTGGTTAGTTTGCAACATAAAGCATTTTTATACCTAAATGAAGTTTCTGCTTAGTAGAGTAAATGAAGAGAGATCCACTTAAATCCCAAACATATTTAATTAAAATAAGGTAATTATTGTACAGCTATATTTGAACAGACAATACAGTTGCAGCAATTATCTCTAATTATGCAGCTCCAATCACAGAATAATAGAGGTTTCAATGTCACTAAGCACTATAAGGATAATTACTCTTTCCATTATTCTGATGGGCACATAATTAGCAACTTTAGGAAAAAAAAAAAACTTCATGGGGACATAATGGCCACAGTAACTACAGGCTGATTGAGAATGATCAAGGTATTCAGTGCAACAAGAAAAAGTAGCATCCTCAGTTGGTTCCTACTGAATAGTCATGTACTTCCCAAAATAATAGTATTCCATGTCCACAATAATGTTTTAATAAAATATTATGCTTACTGAACAAGAAGTTAAAATAGTAGAATTTAATCACACAGTTGAAAAAGACAAAAACCTCTCCTCTAACAGAGGATATTGAGGTCCAGAACGCAAGTGCAACCATGGATCCATCTGAACCTTTAACTGCTTCTTAAATATTATATCCTTTGTCTGAGAAAGAAAATATTTGAGCCAAAGCATAGAGTCTCTTCAAAAATGTAACAGAAAATCAGACAGACAAGAGAGCAGAAACCCTGGTGACAGTACTAACAGACTGTACTCTGGGGATTTGTCTCACAAGTTTCTGTGTTCACTGTCTCCAGGCTGTCAGTTTTTCTGTGGTTCACCTTCAGTGCCACACAGAAACTGTGGCCTCACAAGGAAAGATGTAACTGAGAGCTAGACATCCCCTCATGCTTCAGTCTGTTCCTCAACCTGCGACACTGGGCAGGGCCTGTTTTACAACAGACTGAACCAGTCTTTATTTCTGGTGGCAAGGAGGCATGGCATGACATGGCATGGCCACACCAAAAAGAAGAGACACATTCAACAAGCTGGACAGGGCCACAGTGCCACCTGAGAGCTGCTAAGCACCCATCCCCTATGCTGGCATCACCAAATACTGCTGTGTTCATGCTGATGGGGATGTCCACAAGACCACCACTCCGCAGACTCTTCCCAGTCACCTGTGACCACTGTGGTGCCCCAGCTAACTCCCAGACTGGTTCCCTCCTACTTTAGGCATGTTGCTGACTCACCCAAGCCAGAGAACAAGGTCTAGTTTTCTGCTCAGTCAATCAGGGAAAGGGAGCCATCTCTAGGTGAGGTTTGGAGGCTTGAATTACCCCTTGGAAGGGTCTGCACCACTTCTGCAGCTAAACTGCCGGAAGTTATCTCAGCTGCATGCCTGGAGCTAGATGGGATGACTCCAGACCTAAGAGATCAGTCTTAGCTGTCCATCCTTAGCAAGGGTGGCACAGCAAAAAAAAAAGGCTGTCCAGGCAGGGTTGCCATGGCACCACACTATTCCTCACTTAGTGCATAGTTTAAAGCTTCAGGAAGACTGACAGCCCCTGTTCCCAAAAGCTAGCTGGAAAATTTCACCCCCTCTGCCAATGCCCTATGTGTAGGACACAAAAGACACCCCACAGACACCCAGTCATTCCTGGGCCAAGTCCTAAGGAAAATACAGTGTTCTCACTGACAAGGAGCATCTCCTATCTATACAAAACTTGGCAGCTACAACCATTGAAATTATGTTCAGGGAAAGTAATGTAGTTTTAAAGGGATTTAATTGGATTTTTAAGTGACAGTCAGTTCTACAAAAGGACCTGATAAGCTCCCAGATTGTTCCTTTTCTGAGTGGCATAATCTTTTCTGCTCATTTGCAGAACCGGAAGCCCATCTAAGCCTCCAAACAGAAGCTTTCAAGCACAAATATTTTGGAGTGTGAACTGGAATCGAAAATACTAAAAATCTCAAATTTTTCTTTCCAGCCTAGACAGAAAGGATATGCAGCACAGAAAATATGTTTGTGGCGGGAAACACATAGTTACATAGTTGCATTTATAAGACCTGAAAATGCTGCATTTCATAGGGTTGAAAGAAGTAAAGGTGTTAGAAGCCTCTTCATGTTTTCCCTCAGTGCTTAAAAGAAAATTGAGGAAATACAGTGCTTTTAAAAGAGACTGCTGAGACTTTCTGCTAGGCTAACAGCCTTACTAACACAGTATGTATTTGTATTTCAGACTTGACAGACACTGCACGCTGATTGCAAGGTTCAAAAGCCAGACTCGCCCCAATCATGGTCCTGTGCCCGCAGGCTGTTCATCACATATCTGCAGCCCAGTGCCACAGCCTCTCTTTCCCAGTCTGGCATGCCAGCAGCCAGCTACAGCAGGTCAGCTTGAGTTGCCACCTGATGGCCAGAAAGCAGCCAGGTACCCCCAAGCGACACAAGGAATATGTTCCAGCTGCCCACTTGGTAAAGCCCTACAGAAATACACAATCCCTGCTGGCAGCTTATGCTCTTTTAACACATTTCAGCCATTTTCAACTAAAATGTAGAAACAAACTGAAATTCTATCAGGCACTTGCCTCTCACAACTCAATCCATCACCTCTTTGCCAACAGTAAAAGTGGAGTCCTGCAGTTTTCCCATTAGGCCAATACTTTATTGGCAAGGCAAGACGAAGTGAAGAACTTTCTACATTTGAGTGAGGCCTCTCAGCAAATGCTTGATTGTTGTGCCATATGAAAAAAAGGCTGTAGCTTAATCAAGATTTCTGACTCTCATGGTGATTAGAGAGCATGAGAAAGGCCAAAGTTTCCCAAAGAGACATGCAGGGCAAAAGTGTTCTCAATACGTTCAGAACCAAAATTGCAATGACATCTGCACGCTACTGGTCAGGCTTTGCTTATTATATGGTATAAAAATGTCTTCTTGTATTAGGTTTTGTGACAACCAGCCATTGCTTGAGTGGACTACAAACATCTCCTCTGGAACTGGATACCAATTGTTGCCTCTCAGTTTGCAGCATTTCAAAAATTGTACATTCTTCAGAATAGTGAACAATTAAGATAGAAACTCCCAATTTTGTCTGCAGCAGACATAACATACTTTTCCTGTGTCTGTTCTACACATTTTTCAATGTCTTCTTTTACTATGTTTGTGCTGTTTGTGCACTTTCATCTAAGATGACTGAATTATTTTTCTTCCTAGTAGTGCTTCCTTTGTATGTTTTTTTAGGCAAAGGGGGAGATGATGTTGTCACAACAACTCTATCGATACAGTTTCTTCATTGGTATGTTAGCACTTATCTTACTTTTTTTTTTTACCCCAAAAGGCTATGCATTTTCCCAGTTTCCTTCTTTTTACTTTCTATGATTTTTTTTTTTACTTAATTTAGTTCTGAACTTTGAACAGTTTCCCTTTGCAGTAGACTCCAGTTAGGTCTTTTATTCGTAGGATTTGTCATAATGTTGACTAATAAGAGTTAGTGTTCCTATCTATTCTGCTGCATTACAGAGACAAGTTTTCAAAGTCAACACTATCTTCACCTCTCCCTGTGCCTCTGGGCATGTAGTGTACAAACCATTCGGGGTTAAAAAAAAAAAAAAAAAAAAAAAGGGAAAAAAAGGNNNCCGGGGACTGTATTGTAAAAACAATTGGGGTTAAAAAAAAAAAAAAAAAAACAGGGAAAAAACCCAACGCAAACCACCACCACAACAACGACAAAACACCAGCACATTTGTATTGCCCTTCTCTGAAAGCAGTTCAAAACCCTGCCAGAGAAAAATGCAGCAACAGAGAGCTCTAGAGGCCCTGTCGTGCATTGCACCAATTCCCATGTACTAATATATACACTTTCACACAAGCAGAATGCATGCCTCATCTCTTCTGTACATGTGATGCACAGAAAGCTTACAAAACACCTCAGCCATAAGCTGCAATTATAGGACATCCATCACTTTGTTCAGTTACTAGATGCAGGTTCATTTAGTTCTTTGAAATGAAGGAGGCAGAGAAGGGTTTTGTTTGGCTCTTTCTTTGGAAAAGAAGATAGTGCTCTTTGATGACAAACAACAGACCCGGGTCTATGACTATAAAGCAAGAAAAGTGTCATTGCAGTAAATTCCGGACCAGCTCTGTACTCTTCTAATTTTCCTAACTTTTTTTTAAGTCACAGGACCTACAATGCTTTTTCCAGTTCAGGTGAGGAGCATGTGCTTGCAGCAACTACACTCATCAAAATCCCTTTGAGGTAAGCTTTAAGTGGTTGGCAGAAAGAAAAACACTTTTTAAGAAATCCCAAACTCATTATTATACATAATAGATGCACCATCAGGTACCACCGAAGTTAATCTTTCCAAAGTACTGTGGAGCCACCTGGCAGAAGGTAGGTGAAGAGCTTGTGTGAAGGAGCCTGTACCACACCCATGCTCTAAGGATGAAATCTACGCTACCACATACCTGACCATCAACCGTGACTCTTCCACAGAGCATATGCACAACAAGAGCTAAAACACTGATACTACTGCTACCCAAGATCAGAGCCTGAACTTGCCATGCCACAAATACAGGTCTGTTTGACAGGGTCTGTTTTATCTCAGGTCCTGAAGTTTTGTCATTACTTCTGAACCAGAATTTGCCTTTCTAATTGGAAAAATTCCCCACTCAGGTGTATCATAGTTCAATGACTGCCCCAGGGTACCCTCTAGTATTACCCCAGTACCTCTTGGGAGGTCTCTTTCCCTGTTGCTCCAGAAGGGCAAACCTGCCAATTCCCAAAGCAGCAGCATTTTCTCTTAGTGAGGGTCAGGATGTCTCAGACACTCATGCAACGACAAGCTAAGCCAAAGGACAAGAGCTTAATTGCAGAACACCAATTTGTTCAGTGTCCAGAATGTTTAAATCCATTCCTCCCTGCAAACTCTCCTCCAGGCTGTTCAAGCCATGTTCTTCCACTAGGAAGAAAAAAAACAAACTTAGATAGGAGCCACACAGAAATCTTTTACAAATAGTTTGTTCCTCATTTTTACCCTGCATAATCTGTCAGTTTTAACACTTTAAATTCCATGGTAAAAAAAAAAAAAATTGCATTCACAGTCATCAGGAGAAAGGATCTCACAAGCAGGCCTCAACATAAGCAAGAATGTTCGTCATCTCCTAACACAGTTATAAACATGGATGGTGTGTGTGGTGAAAAAAGAGCAAACAACCATATTCTGGCCATCCCCAAATCTATACTGGATGTGGGATTGCAACAATATAAATTGCCAGATTCTCTATCTGCTTAACTCACGTCTGTGCATATTACATTATCTTATGACCTGAATAACCTTCTTAGCTACGTTCTATTTTAAATACAAGACATTAGTATGGTTTGGAACATCATACTAGCCAGCAGGAGGACTCTGCAGTGAGAATTACTTAACGGTTATTGCTTACATCAAGCCACACACAGATGCAGAAAAACACCGAAAACTGTTTAGATATATACCCACCTCAGCTAAATTGACCACATAAAACATCACCTCTGCAACATCCCCCTTGCTTGCAGTAACCGAAAAAATGAATGCTTAAGTAGGCTCTCCTCAACTCTCAGCTGCCAGGGTCAACATAGTTTTGCTGGGATTCTCCTCCTTCGCCAGCCTCCTTCCACTCTGAGGTCAGTTCCTGAGAGATAGATGGTTTTTTTCCCTCCCCAGCTGTAACCAGCCCTTTTCTGAAAAGCTGCTCTCTTTTTCACTTCTTCCCTTCCAGAGTAGCTACTGGCAAGTCTCCTTCAGAGACCAAATCTTCCTGTCAAAAAACTTTGCTGCATTTCTTTCTATTGACCACTCTCAGATTGTTAGCCCCAAAATCCACAAACAATGGGTCTGACTCTAAAACACCATGAAACACCAACCACACAAAGCTAAAAAATACTGGCTGTAGTCCGGGGATGTTTCCTGCTTGCTCTGAGCACGTGTGTGGTGCTTACAGCACTGCACCTCTCAAACCTCTTAGTGAGTACAGAGATTTTGGATACTGATGCAGTACCCTCAGCAGAACTTCCCATGGGAAATCAGACCCCTTTGGGGCTGAATCACAGAATTCAGATTCTGATCACAGAATAGCCAGAGTTGGAAGGGACTTAAACATCACCTAGCTCTGAGCACCCTGCCTATAGGCAGGGACACCTTCCATGAGGTCCGGTTGGCCAAAGCTCCATCCATCCTGGTCTTGAACACTGACAGGGATAACCACAGTTTCTCTAAGGCAACCTGTTCCAACGCCTCACCACCCTCACAGTAATGCACTTCTTTCTAGCATCTAATCTAAACTTGCCCTCTTTCGGTTTGAAGCCATTCCCCCTTGTCCTGTCACTATCACTATATGCCCTTGTAAATAGTTTCTCTCAATCTTTTTTTTTTGGCTCCCTTTAGGCACTGGAAGGCCACAATTAGGTACCTGTAAGCCTTCTCTTCTCCTTATAGGAGACGTGCTACTAACCATTTCTGTGGACCTCTTTGCTCCAATAGATCCACGTCCTTCCTGTGCTGGAACCCCAGAGCTGGATGCAGCACTGCAGGTGGGGTCTCACCAGAGCAGAGCAGAGGGGCAGAATCCCCTCCCTCACCTGCTGGCCACTCTCTTGATGCAGCCCAGGACACTTTTGGCTTTCTGGGCTGTGAGTGCACATTGCTGGCTCATGTCCAGCCTCTCATCCACCAGCACCCCCAAGTCCTTCGCCCCAGGGCTGCTCTCCATCTGCTCATTCCCAGCCTGTGTTGATACCAGGGTGCAGCACCTTGCACTTGCTCCTACTAAACTGCATGAAGTTCCTATGGGCCCACTTGCACAAACTTGCTGGGAGTGCTCTCGATCCTTTCATCCATGTCATTAATGAAGAGAGTGCCTACACAGAGTAGGAGTCCCCAGGCCACACAGTTACCTTCAGGGCTGACCCATCATTAGACAAAAATAGCTATGAACTGGACAAAACTCAAACCGGTAATGTGACCATGAAAGCCTCCACAGCTTACTTAGCTAGGAGCTAAGACAGAGAGCACTGCAACTGAAATTCCCACAACCTGCTGTCCTCTGTCTGGCCTCACAGGGACAGAGGAGGAACAGCTTTTCTGGCAGCACACGTGAATTTTCACAGCTTTCAAGGCTTCCTGCAATTGTCAGCACTAAACCTCTCAAGCTTTCCCAGTAATTTCTGCCGAGGAACAGAGGACTGTCCTGATCCAAAGTGCAATGCTGCCAGCCAATGGTTAATTACATTTTTGGATGAAGGTGCCTCCTAACCGATACATTATCCATTTTATCATGTTAAAAACCTTGGACGACACCATGTCCATATGTACAAACAAGGTGTGCATTGTGTGGGTTGGTTAAGTAGTCCTAAATATTCAATGCCAAAAAAAACTAAGAAAAAAAAAGGACCACACTCCAGCAAATGAGCTTGAAAAAAGGTCAATAATGATCAGCTTGAAAGTTATAAGGAGTGCCTAAAAATATAACCAAGAACTGTGGGTGCTGTCTCAACACATAAGCACCAGAAAATTACTCATATGAGTCTAATTACATGTGAAACAGCTTGTATTTATCTAGTTCAAAATAAAAAAGCCCAAAAATTCAGACAAGAGCAAGCCTTAATTCAGTCTGATGTATTCCTGCATTTGGGAAAATATTCCTCACAAAACATTAGACTCCATAGTCATAAAAAAAATTAATGCAGAGGAATGGTCATGTGTGTATGTATATGTATATACAAATGTTTCTCTTAAGTAAAAGGAACTTACTTGAAATAGCTGAAGTCTTACTTTTCATTCTGAAATTAAGGGAAAATCCAAGTATAGATTGTTTAATAAACACAATGAGCAATGTCATTGTCAAACAAAAAAAGAACAGGTTTTTTTTTTTCTGAAAATGCACCAAGATAAAATAAACAGCTTTCTGTAAAAGTAACAATCAACAGCAAAGTGCAATGCCATTAAGCTTTTCAAAGGACAGAGTGGAATGTGTGGGAAGATTAGAACAAAAAAATAAAGAAAGCTATAAAAAAGACCCAGATGCCTGACAGAAAAGTAAGAAAAAGACACAAGTCGGCTTTCTGCAAAAATGATTTAAATAAATCTGTATTTTGGCAAATAGGAAAAGGAAACAGAAGAGAAGGAATAGAATCCAGATATTTTTCTTTGCCATTTCATTTGACAGCAATAATATCTAAGGTCATCTCTCATATAAACTTACCCTAAGTAGAAATATTTTGCTTCTGTTTACATTGAGATTGCATTGAGATTGAGTAGTCATTATAGTTTGTTCATGTGGTGGTGTTCCTTATCTTATACGGTTCCTCACAAAGTAATCTATTTTATAACTGGGGGGAAAAAAAACCCATATTTGTATAACACCAATGAGGATTATACATAACAAAGACAGTCCTACTAGCTCATAAAAATTGAAACAGGAAGATGGCCACAAAAACACTCAAAGTGTGCCAGTGTGTTCATGCTATTCAAAAGAATACAAAACTCTTAGGATACTAACTTCAAATTATCATTTCTATCTCCTACCGTACCAGAACTTTGGCAAGGCTTATGAACAATGTTTCCACCTCTCAAAACCGTTTGGTTCCCACAAAATACTGCCAGCCAGCTTTGCTGAAAGAAAAGAGCCTTTACAACTTTAAATATTTTTCAAAACTTTCCATTAGCCTTCAAATAAAAATCACATAGTAGGGTGCTTTACAGAGTGCATAAAGGATGTTCTCACGGGAGTCTTTACAGATAGATAAAATGTCCACAGAATTGGTTTGAAAGCAGTTTTTTCCTGAAAATAAAGGAAAAACACCCTAAAATTTTTTAAGGGGTGAGTGCTATGTGGTTTGGGATTTACAGTCCTCATTACCTGAGTTCCAAAAAATGTTAATGTTAGAAAGACTTTTGAGTAATAACTCCAAAAGCTTGACTGCAATTATAAAATACTATATCCCTACACTTTCTTCTGCTGTTCTTAGCTTTCTTCTCCTATATGTTGAGGCTGACATTTAAAATGCCAATAATATTCACTCAGCAGTCTCATACGCTGTATGTTTGTCATGTTCTGTATCATGTTAAGAACAGGAATGAAGGCACGGATCTTTGGCAAAAAAAGTTCTTTCAGCCAAAATTCAGATCAAAGTATAAGCACTTATTATCAAATACCAGCGTTAGAATAAAAACAAGTCTAGGTAATTGCTGTGACAAGAAGTAGGATAAGACTGTATTTAATGTCCCCCTTCATTACAGATCCATTTGGCATCCATTCTAATTGCTAGCCTATTCTCAAAAAAAAAAAGCATTATTTGATGTGTTGGCGGATGTCATGCATGCCTTGTACATTTATAGCACTTCCATTGTAATTCAGCATTAATTATATTTCACATTATGTACTGCATAATGCAGCAGTATGAAATGCTCATATTTTGTAAATAAGAAAATTAAGCTCACTTTTGTGTATTCTAATCCCATTTTACCCTTATTACACTTCAGTATCAGAACTCTCCATTTGGTTTTATTACCAAATCCGTGAGCACACGAAACACAGATCTTTAACACAGAAGAGCAGAAACTTTGATACACTTTAAAAGAAGGAAATAAAACCCTTAACCTAATTCTCATCAATTCTATACCACTTTAATATATTTTCTTGCTTTTGAATTCTTACTAGGAGCATAAAATACAAGTCGGGAGAAAAAACTGAGCATTAGAGTCCAGTCTTCATAGGTGTAGAAATAATAAACATCCATGAAAGCAGACTACTGGTCAATGATTTTAAGAAATGTGTCCCTTCAAGTATACCCTGAGCTCTTCTCACTCAGTTAGACACTTGCTCAGAGATGACTAGTGTTTATTTTCCCATAGCTGTGTTTATCACAAGAACATAAGATAAAAGAAAAAGACCAAAAAAAAAAAAAGGCAGTTAGAGGTTTTTATCTTTTATTGAGTCATAGACAGCTACCCCTGCTAAAACGAACCTGATAACTAGTGTATAATAAGGAAATTAAAAAGGGAATAGTACAATGGAAGATACATATATATTTGTGGAAAAAAAATATTTTTAAACATCAGGACACTTTTTCCACTTTTTCTGATGCCTCATCATTAACATAATTTTTAGAGGGCAGTTCCTTCTGTAGGAAGTTCTGTTGGTTGCCTTCATTTCACCAGTACACCAGGTGACCTTTCTAGGGACTCTCTGTATGTGTAAAGCCTTAAGGTACCTAGTGTGGACAGACAGGTTGAAAACCTGATTATGTTCTTCACACAGTTTACTAAGCAGTCCTTCTGCCAAATATTTATATCAAATGTGGCATTTCTCAAACAAAAGCTAAAAAACCCCATGAAGCAATGGGAGGGGGGGAAGGGAAAAACAAGGAAGCAGAAACAAGGCATGAACTTTAAGACCAAGATATTCTTGTCCTCCATTGCTGGCTCTTTGAGCTAGAGATTCCAGAGACTTTCTAGCAAATAAGACAGAAGAGTTAATATCCCCTGCTTGCCGACAATCTCCCAGAATAGACATCTGGTTGCATAGGACTATACAAGCCTTTTGTCCAAGACAAGCTTTGGGAATATCAGACCAAGCATTTCTGTACCTGTGAGCAGGTGTTACTGCATCTGACTTGCTACAGTTTCAGAGTAGAACCTTACGATGTGTTACTTGACTCTGTGGGAAGGTTGCCCATACTAGGCCAGAAGACCAGATCTCATCCTCATCAGTGAAAGTGGGAAAATCTACATTCCCACATGCACTTGGTTATCTTCACTTGCTAGTTTTTGTGCCCACACCAAGAAATCAAAGGATATGATGACTCATGGGAGACCCCAGCTACAATCCCCCTAAGGCCGCTCAGTCAGACAGCATCTGCATAGAAACTCTGCAGTCTTTCCTCAAAAAACTCAGCTTATTTTCCTTCAACAGAAACAGGGCCTTTCTGCATTGTGTCTCAATATTTATAAAAGCAACCAAAGCCTTCATGCAATTTCTGTGGGGCTTGCAACCATATAAGTATGTGCTGGAATCATAGAGCTTGGGGGGGGGGGGTATCGATTTTCTAAGTTCTTGAGACCCTTTAAGATATATCCCACTGACCAGCTGAACACACAGATACAAAATCCTTCCTCACTTTTGAGCTTCTAAGGAAAAAAACTATGTAGAACAATAAGTTAGAGGAAACTAGAAAATAAAACTACGGCTGAGCAGTGGAAAAGAAAAGATGGAAGGGCAGATAACAGTCTGATTGAAGCCTAAGACAGATTTTTATGTACCTCATTCATTTTTGCTTTTCAAACAAGACAAGAAACCCATACAGCAAGCTCCTGAAGACTTAGACATGAACAGCTATGTCCTGAACTGAAAATCCACAGCTGCCTAGGCCAAAGCAATGCCTTTATAAGCCATGTTTTCATTGAGTGGTACTTAAGCCATGCTATTTTCCAGCTAGAAGAAAGAAGTAGCTTTTTATACAAGCACACACTCCACAACACTCTAAAACATGCTGAAAGTGTCAAGCAGTGCCACAAAAATTTGGAACAAATCAGGGATATCTTTAGGGAAAAGAGCCAGATGAGATACTACATGCATAACAGCTGGTTAACAGAAGTTTCCTGAAGGTACTCCAACTATAATAGGTAGAATATTGCTTATAAATCTTATGAAGCACTAAAAGGTTAACCCTTGATTCTCCCACTAAAAAAAAAAAAAAAAAAGAAAATAACCACTAACAAACCACATAGGGATGCGCCTAAAGTTTCCAGGCCACTTTCTCAAAGAGCCTCATTACAGTAAACATTTACTGCATCCAGGAATCATCTAAATAAAGAAAATTATTTTTTAGTATTATAGATAGCTTTCAATGCAATCTCCTAGCATTGCTGCTACAGTTTGTTATGCCATTCCTGAACATGTTCATGTCACCACATACTTACATATAGGGCTTCAGTAGAAGAGTGTAGTTTCTAAAACTTTATCACACACCCATAAAAGTTTCACGTCGAATTATTAGATTTTTAATGTTATTATTGTATGTCCGTTACCTACTTATAACGGCATTACAGGGCTTCAGAACAGGGACAGTGCAGGTATTCTCTGTCCAACACTTCAGGATTAATCAGCTAACCTTCAGCCAAGTATCTCTGCACTGCACTCTGCACACACACTTCGGCCAAGTATCTCTGCCCTCGGGTCTGAGGAGCACTGCAGTCCTGAGGTTGACTCAGCCAAAAAAAAAAAAAAAAAAAGGAAAAAAAGTCTATAGCCTGTATTCAAAGGACTACAAGACTCAGCATGTCACGCACACAGCAAAAACTTGTTATGCATGGATCAGTCACTGAATCCATAAAGATTTATTTAATATTCTCCTTTTACAGTCAGAATTTCTTAAGCCTTTTCAAAAGCCATGACCATGTCCTGGACCTGTACCAAGCTTCCTGAGCACAGCAGGCTACCCTAAACTTTGTATCCTGTGAACCTCCTCTTCATTGGTCACTCTCTGCCAAAAATTAGATGCTGTAGTAGCAAACCTTTTCACTACAGCCAAAGGTCCCATGCAAATTAATAATACAAAAGGCCAATACTCCATGGAGACAGTATTTTGAAAGTAAGTTTGAGCAGGTGTGGTATACTGCAAAGGGATGCAATATCATCTTATCAGCCCATTTAAAATCTATTTAGCTGTTCAGTTTGATATAACATAGATACAATTTCTAAGTTAGCTAAAAGTGAAAAAACAATGTATGCAGTACAAATTGCACAACTCTTCCCTTATGGCAGCTTATGCTTCTTAGTCTCTTTGCATGTAATCAAATTAATATTGTCAAAATTTGTCACTGAGTATTTGCAATAAAACTTCTGGTTATGCTAATCTTTGTCCTCTATTATCCTTAATAGCATTTTCAGAGGTGCTGCCCTAGAGAGATTCACAAGTCCTGACATTCTAAAAAATCAGTCATTTGATATTTGGAAATACTTAGAAGTACCATAACAGCAGCTCAGAATAAAGGTTGTGTGTGTGAGGGTGCGAATGCATACGAGTACACAGTCATTCTTCCACACACCTCGATCTTTCTTACCCTTTTTTCTGAACCTCAATGTTTTTGGTACTTGAAGTCCAATAATAGCTAGTTCACATTCAAGATTTAACCCATGTCAGTGAAAGAAGGCTACTGAGATGCTAATTGCTTCCAAGTTACACTATCTGCTCGCTGTTCAACTTAATTTGCTCCACATGCTGATACCTGAAAGCCCAGACTGTAAGACAGTCCACTGCAACATCTCTGGGACCTTGCAAAGCCTGTTTGGACACGGCAATAATTCACCAGAAACTGGTCAGTTCCGGACTTCTGTTCTTTTACTATATACCAAAGGTAGTTTTTTAATAAAATTCAAGCCTTTCAGTAGTTTACAAAACAGAAAAGCACAGTCATGCCCATTGTACAGATCAGATACTCAAACCTCAGATACATAGGACCTGTACAATAGCACCAAGTAGATCAATACCAGAATGGGAAGAGGACTTTCTCTCTTTATTCTCACCAGTGTGATATTCAATGAATTATCTTGCCACTTTGGAGTAGTTTCAAGATTTACCATTGTCATTTCTCAGTATCCCAGTTTAAAACCCCTATTTTAAATGCATTTTATGAACGTTAACATGAAATTGAAATAGATGTGTTTGTTGGTTTGTGGGGTTTTTTTAACAGAAAGAGCAATACACTAATTATTACTTAGCATTGCTCTCCACGCTGAAGGCAGAGAGAATGTCCATGTTATCTTCATATTTAGGCTTCCCTCACTGGAAGTTTGCCAGTTATGATTTCTCTTTCTTCCATTATCCTAAGGTTCTTTTAAGAGACAACAAAATTAGCACAAGGTCTCCAAATGGGATAACAATTCATGCTGACAGTTAAATAACGAGTTATTCTTGTTTCTCAGCTTTAAAAAACTGGGAGGAACTGGAATGTCAATTATAACTTCATACTGCATGAGATAAAGTGAATTATTGTGTTCCCATTAGCTTTTCAGAACACAGACCATAACATATCTATTTTGGAAGTCTGAGTCATTTTAGATCAGTTCCAGCGCATTGCCTAATATCGCCACAGTCAGCATCAAGCACTGCCATCGCATTTTTCTCTCTTTACTGTGCTTTGAAAGCCAAAGAGATGACAGAAAGGAAGTTCATAGGCAGTACCCAGCTTCAGAAGAGGGCACAAGAGAGAGCCACACACAAGAGAGCTGTTGGATGTTCCTGCTGGGCTACTTTTGGTCCCCAGATCAGAGAGGTCAAGGCTATCTGGTTGGCTGTGCAGTTAAAATATCGTGCTGCAGATATACCCAAACCTTCTTTCTTTGCTTAGCCTCAGGCCCTGCTTAGTAGCAGGATGGTGGCCATAGCAGAATACACAAAAGTACAGTTATTTTAAATGAAATTACAATGGGAGACCCTTTATCAGGCTACAGAAGGATGCATGAAGGAAATAGCATTGTAACCTAGCTTGCCCTTATAGAAATACAGGTCAAGATTCAATGGATTACGTTTTAGCAAGAGAAAAATAATCACTTTTGTATGTTTTGTTGGTTATTTTAATAGCTACTTCCACTGATTGTTCCCTGTGGTTGGGCTTCTTTCTCATTATTCCTGTAAGCAGAGATAAAATAAAGCCTTCAAAAAAAATACGATGAGACAACTCTACAGGGAATACAGACATTTCCAAAATAACAAAAAGATAAGGCCCAAAAAGAACCTTATCCTTGTCCCTACTGTTAGCTGGTTTATCAAGCCCTATATAGTAATACTCAAAGAAAAAATGGAAAACACTTTTAAAGGACTATTGTTGCAATCCCAGTTGAAGTAAAAATGGTATCATTAAACATTCCAAAAGGAAAAGTTTCTAGCTGCAATCATACACCTTTTCAGCAATCTGAAAAGCTATTTAGAAGAAAGAGAACAGCTGACACTTCCCCACTGCTGTCCCTTGATTCGTGTGTGTAGATGACTCGTGATAAATAAATCCACATTTTTGAAATGGTCTTTTTTATAAGACTATGAACAAACTATATTACCATACCATAGAGATTTCAGAACTCCAGATAGATCAAAAATTTATTTTCAGTGTCCCATTTATTTTGCAAATCACTGCACCAAAATTTTGCAACATCTCTCAGAATCCTGCAGTGCTCATTTTTCTGCTGTGCTTCAGTGAACACTTCACCAGCTGCACCTTTCTGCATCAGAATAAAACGAACATAGAGAAACCTTTCAAATCATCAAAACATAAAAATAATTTCTCTTTTCGCCTTCATTTTTCTTTACATCCACTGTCTCAGGTGCTTGTAGAACCATTATATGATCATCTGGCTGTAGCAGTTAAGAGACGTAATGAAGCCACAGTAATTGTAGGAGGAAGTGCTTGAGCTGCCTTTCTCAGATTCAACATTTTCCTCACCACATCCTTGCACCTTTTCCTTAGACTGGACATATTTAATAGATCCTTTTTTATTTAAAAACATAAGAAAATTGTGCATATAGTGTACTAGAGAGCCTTGAAATTTTAATATTCCAAAAATCTATTTGTTGTTTCTTTCCAAGAATGGTAAAGCAGGACCAGTCCAGAGCAGAGAAGTAGTGGCTAGCAGCTTATCAAGAGTCTGGGATTGACTGTATGGTTTTCATCAAAGCCAGGAAATGCACCAAGTCTGTTCCAATAGGACTGAAAAAGTCAAAATTAGGAAGATATTAAACACCTAGTCACCCTTCTCAAGTGCATCCTGGTCAGAAGAAAAACATTATGCAAAGTATTATGGGAGAGCCAAGCTGGACATTCTTGCAGAAAACTCTTGCTGCGGTCACACAACAACAGAAGCTTTACATGCACCACTCACCACAGTAAAGAGTCTTGCACAAGAGCAGGCACTAAGGAAGGAGGCACAACTAATGAAAGTTTAAACAGATCATACCTTGCCAAGGTCAGAGAAGACCAAAGCTAACAGGTAGCCTGAGCACAGCACTCCTTCAGGGCTGTTTTCAGTCAGAGAAAAGAGTGTGAAAATATTCAGAATAAAATCTAGATGCTTTTCCTTAATCAAATTCCTTGTTGGCAGCTTTGTTCAATCACTTAGTAAAAGAGTCTAGTAATTAGACACCAATTTCTATCTAGACTCTTCTAAAGTATTATTCTTTCTTTTCCTCGTAATCTTTCCCTAGCATACATCTTCCTTTTCCACATTTATTTAAACAGACTTTTTCTTTGCCAGCTCTTCAAGGCACTCTACACTTATATTTGTACTTCAAAACTGCCCTGGAAACCAGTAGGATGCCAGTAGTCCCTACATCCCCCAGAAAGCAGACAGCATGGTGAAATACCACCACCAACTGATGACACACACATTCAGAGCAAGTGGTGTTGCATGCAGCCCTTACCACCCGGCTTTATCCATGAAGAACAGCAGTAGCTGGCAAATTTTGCTGGTGTCATTAAGCTGAGCCTAGAGAATTAGCCAAGCTATAGATACTAGACAGAAGTATGTAATTGGTGCTTTCCTCAGGGAAATATCTTAATTTGATTAGTGTTGAACTCACATTATTTTCATTAGCTATTACTAGCCATGTGGGAAAAGGGCCTGCTGTGCACAGGTGGCTGAGACATCTCTTCATGCTTTCAGGACTTCTGTTCATGCCAGTAGAACAGTGGCAGAAACTATTAGAGGCAGGGAAGTGATTCAAATTCATTTTCTCTAGGCTAGAAAAGCCATTTAATTTAGTCCTGTGAGATAAAACAAGAACTTGTAGTAACAAAAAAACCTGAGGCTGCTGAAGCTGGGCAAAGGAGTTCAGGGCTCTTTAACAAGACTCTGCTTGGAAGAGTTCTGCTGGCTTGGATTTATAGTCCCAATGTGAGAGAAAAAAAGCTGTAGTTTATTTACACATGAGTTCCTTTCCTCTCTCCTACTTCAAATGGTTCCCCACCACCACCATCCCACTTCCAACCTCTGGGTTGGAAGGCAACTTTTTCCAGAACCCATTTTCTCCAACCATACCAGTATAGTCGACTCAGTTCGTACCTCTGCTACAAACACAGTAGAAAATACCATGAAAATTAAGAAATGTATGCTTGCAGTTATATTTCTACTAAAAAATCCACTGTTCTCTTCATTTCAAAATAAAGTCAAATACAAAAAGGTTTCCAAGGCAGAAATCATCACAGCTAGCCCAGTTGTCTGCCATCACAGTTTCAAGCAGTAGCAGCTAAAATCTGACCTCAGGCCATGGTTCAACATGTATTTTCAATCCAAATATGCAACTGTTTTCAAATCTGCAAAATCACAATGTACCCCAGTTCTATACAGGCCTAGGTTCAGGCTTCCAAACATGTTCTCCATCTCCCACAAGTTTCATACTTTTAGTAATAACTCTGAAAAATTACTCTGATTCATGATCTAGTATCTTACACTACTCATAGTTTTTGCAGTCCCTCAAGCTCAAATTCTCCTTTACCTCTGGATGGATTACATCATTTCAACTGATAGCAAGAGGATCAATGTTATAGATGAGAATTGCAGTGGAAACTATTTACAAGTCCAGATGGCGAGCTCAGCCCTTAAAGATGAAGCCAGATAAGAAAACTTCAGGTGCCTGAAGACACGGAAACAGAACATCCATGCAAATATTCTTTGGTGTTGCAATATTTTCACCTTGTGTTGCTTTAAATATATATATATACTTATTTTAAAAATTGTCTCCACACACAGCAATGATTTTTCATGCAAAATAATACAAAAAAAAATATTTAACTGGAAAAATACTTGTTCATGGAGAGAAACTGTTTGGATAAAAATATTGAGTAGCCTTGCTTCACATCCTGCCGCAGGAGAACCCGAGGTGAAGAAAGCGGCCAGCTCTTACATAAGAGAGCAAATGAGCTTTGTGCATCTCTCTGACCATGGCTTTCCCTACCCTCCCTGCTCATTCCTCTTTCCTGCACTCACTCGTCTCCAGGAAGGGAGCACAGCAGGAAGAAAAAGCCTCTGACTCCCTGCAGCAGTTCTCCAGAAGAGGATTTATAACCAGGAAGAACAAACCACGGTGACTTTCAGGATGGAGCCAGCTAGGCACCACACACAAGGGAAAACAGCACAGAGATATTTAGGCTTCCCTGAGCAGGATACCTCCTTTCTTTTGCAACAGGCAAGGCAGCCTTTAGTGCTGTTTATACCACAAGTGGTGGCACAGAGCCCAGATACTTGTTTCCACTGCAGTTGCTGCTTAAGAGATTTCCTGGCCTCAAAAATAGGTTTATACAATTCATTCAATAATTTCTATTAGCAAATACTCATTTATTAGGAAGTCCTAAGCTAAACAAACAAGGAAGTCATCCAGTGTGCTGAAAAATAAGCTCTTTCACAAAACTGAAGCCTCTTAATACTACTCTTCAGCACCAACCTTTCCCCCCTCCCATTTTTGTGTTAGGGTTTCAGTCCATTCTTCTATGCCACTGAGGCTTCACGTACTCCAGTGGGGGTAAATGAAGGCCATGAAGGCTTATCACTTTGGGAAATGTGGTCCTGAAATGCGTGGCTACAATGTTGGGAAAGAGCACTGGGATGGATTTTAGTGTCTCCTGTGTTCTCATCCATCTGTGACAGAACTGGAAACCAAGCAGAGACACTCTCCATGGAACATTACGGTACTTCAGGTAAATACACCAAGGCAGATAGCTGAATCCTGACCTCCTTTTGTACCTGGTTCTCCACTCCTCTTTTTTCCTCATTATGATATTTTTACAATGAAATGTCTTGGTAAAGGGAAAACTTTTCACACATTATTCCGAAAACTCACCTTTTTCCTATTACTATATAGTTGCCATAACAACTTGATGCAACATCTTAATAATCATTCTCTGCATCCTTTTTAGCATTGTAGTTGTCATGACAACAACATGGATTTTATTTCAGACCTACCACCCAACATTCTTAGATGTGTTTTGGTTGCTTTGAATGAAATCAGACTCAGTCTCCACTAAAAAGACCAAAAGAAAATTTGATGAAGTGCCTAGAAAAGAAAGCATCTTTACAGAAAAGTGTTCTAAAGCTGTTGTATACAACACATAACTACACCTTTTCCTGATGTATGCATGTTTACTTTACAAAAAGCTCAATGCAAATGCGATGTTTGAGAATTGAATGTACAGAATACAGCTTATAAATACCCAATATGCTGTCTAGAAATAAGTAATAGTTATTGATTAAAAAAGCCAGAGTTTTTTAAGCTACAGTAGGTATAAATAATATTAATCTAGAATAATTCCAAGCTTCAGTGAGGAGGAAAAAAAAAAATAAAGGTTGTGGCAATCTGATATTGCTCTATACTTAATACAGTAGTGGAGATTGACACTTTTTTTAATGAGATGGTTGTCAAGAAATAGCTAATTTAAGAAAAGCTTCCTAGTCAGTGCCCCTTTTGCTGTTGAATGTCAGAATAGAGCTTAAAATTATAAACTGAGATTTGTAATTTACAGTATCATGAGTGGTAAATTCACATCACTAATACAGAATAGACAGATCATGAAGTTCACTGTGAAAAAAACCTATTCAATAGAGATGTCAGGCCAAAGACTGAACAAGTTCTTGTGTCTTTTCCATTGACAGCAATACAATCTCTGTTCCCTGGAACCTAACCTGCTGCTGAAAGGAGTGTTATTACCTTATCACTTCAAGCACTCAACTTTTTGCAGCTGTCTGAATTGTTAAATTCAGAGCAATGTTCATGCAATAATTAAAAGCTGTGAAAACTTAAGATCAGCCCAAAAAGATTTCCCATCACTTCCTATTACACATCAGAATATGCTTTATGCATTTGCAGCCCTTACAAACGTTTTCTTAACCACAGGAAATGTTTTAGCTTTCCCTGAATATTTCAAGCTTCTTTTCCCACAATGGGAAATTCTGAGTCATCCAAAGTGCAACATGCGGTTTCTAGGCTGCAGTAGCTGTAATGATAGGAATGGTGAAGCATGTGATTAGGGAAATAGAGATTAGGAATTTTGGAGATATGAATCTTAATTTCCATTTTATTGCCTCTGTGAATTGGTGTCATGTGTGCTGTATGCACATTCAGCTTGACTTTCTCTAACATTATCTTCAGTTCTAACAAATCCTGTTATCTGGGCACCATACTCTGGAGCTGCTGCTTCTCTCCAAACATCCAGCTTCAAAAGTACACAGTAGAAGTAAAACCATGAAAAAGAAGGGGATTTTCTGTTTTTTAGAAATATGGAGAAATAATTTATTTGCAAGAAAAATGCAGAAAAGACTGGAACACAGAGTAAAAGAAGACAGTATGAAAAGTAATGAACAGATCAAATATCTTAATCTTTTTCTTCGCACAAGAGCTAAGCAAAAGCCACCAAAAGTTAAAACACAAAATGTTTTGACACTTACTTATTGGTGAACTTCGTAGACTAAATATTATCAGCTGGGACAAAGAAATAGCTACAATTACCTAAACAAGAGGCAATAAAAGAATTATAAGCCCTCATGCTCAACTGTTAACTGCAAAACACTTGAGATTGGAAATTTCCTACTGGCAGAAATTCCCATACACGTTTACCAGCTTATAGACAGAGAGACACGTAAAAGCATGGGAATAGACAACCACAGAAAACAGTGTGCTCTGTATGAGTGCAAAGCAAGCATTTGAGAGACAATCTAAAGAGAAATTAAATTAACATCTAATTGTTTGGAATGGAGAGAGATAAACGGAATGTGAAAGTGAATTAACGTAAAAATCTTTCCAGAGAAGAGAAATCTGGTTATTTAAATCTGGCTGCTTGCAATTATAAAGCTACCACATGCAAAATCTGTGCTGATTTATCAATCTCCAACTTACTCTTGACTCTCAAAATGTTCTTAACTGTTACCATTTGTGTCAAAACACTATAAAACAGCTTGGTTTTTATTTCTTTTGTGTGAATTAAGAATTTATTTAGGAAGGAGACTGACATGAATGCTTCTTACTAAGAAATACAGTTTCTCTAATTTTCTCTCACAGGAAACATAAATGTTCAGGTTATTCTGAGTCTTATGCTGGGATAAAAGGTAGTTGATAAGCACCCAAACCAGTAAAAATACACTTCCATTCTCCTCTAATACATTTCTATGACCTTATTCTTCATATATCAGGACTCTTACCAATGAAAATCCAGTTTCTCAGTGTTACTGTCTTAGCTAGATGATAATGTTTCCCAAAGTCAGTTTCCATTCAAATCATCAGTATCTGCTCAGACTTCCATTTAGTATTTCAGATAAGGATTACTACCTTTTCAATTTATAAGGGTACAAATCATCTTCAATCACTTCTGCAAATGAATTCATGTCATAGAATAATGGGGAACATCATATCTCTTACTTTTGTACATTTAAATTTCAAACATGAGATTTTTGCGTGAATATTTTCCACCTCTTGCCGTACTAAATCAGGCTGTTTTAATCAGCCAAAAAAAAAAAGAAAATCACCACCAAAAAAAAAACAGAAGAAAAGCCTTTCCTAGTTTGTAAGTGCTAGCCTTTCTTCACAAAACTTTCTTATGAAATAAAGCTGAAACACAATTTGCAGCTACAAATCTCACATACTTTGAGAGCATTTAGAAACTAGAAGAAAATCTGGAATATCTACTGATATTTTCCACCCAGAGTTATCAGAAACGTGCTTCAAACAGGTTTGCAGAGCTTGGCCTCTTACAGTAGCCAGCTCTGAAACTGACTTTTAAAAGTACCTGGCAATAGTTTTTTGCATAGTTCTTGCAATACCAGCCTGTTGACTCCAGCATATAAGATGATGGAGAAGGGAATTTATTTTTAGATAGATCTCAATTCCTCACATAACAAACAAAACTGAAAAAATACTGTAATGTCTACAAAAAAATAGCCAAATTTAGAAAATCTTAATTATCCATAAGCACTTACAAATGTCTGTGCTTGTGGATACTTTGTGTGTGTGGAAAGCAGGGACAGGACATCATGTCTGACAATAAGAGGCTGATTAGTCCTGCCTGCTGCAACACCTGGTCCAGTTTTAAGTGCTTACTGTCAGAAGCCATACAAAGCAACTGGGAAGGGGGGCACACCATGAGTAGGTGAGTCCAATACATCAAACGGCTGTAATCGTTCAACAGCATAGCTTGACTCTGTGGCCAATACTATATGGTTTTCCACACCACTCTAGAATCTCCCTCTCAATCTTCCATCTTTGGACATGAAGAACCGCACAGCTCAGGTAAGAAGGGGAGAAGAAAAAAAAAAAAAGGCAAGCAAAGAGGCTCTAGAAAGCAACTTCTGCAGACTTCTGACCTTTAGAGATGACTTAGGTACTCAACAAGTCTTTAAGAGCTAGCTGCCTACATATTTGCTGGGCTGTTCTAAATCGTGCCAGCCACAATAAGCAATAAACCTTTGCTTTCCAACTCTTCTGGACACCTACAACTCACTGGAGCATACCTCAATGCAGGAAAAAATCATGAGTTACCTGCTTAGCCAATCTTTATGGCGGCTTTTTGCAGGTGTAGCAGCCTATAATGAACCCAGGAGGTGCCAGGGACTCACTTAAGGTAGTTCCTAGGTAACATTGCTTGACAAATGCTCAGCCAAACTGCTGGAGATATGAAAGCACACAGTTCTGTTCCCACTCAACCAGAACAAAACCAAACCAGTGACCTCAAAGGCCCCTAGGTTCCAGTGATGGCCAGACATGCTTTTGATAAATGGAGGCAGGCATTAGCATGTGCTGGGGATAAGAGAAAAGAAGAGGGCCACTTTATCCCTGACGAAGACATCTAAAGAAAAGATGGCACATTTGGGACAGAGTCCATGTCATTATGCCCTGCAAATGACTCCCAAAAACGAGAACAGAAAATATAAATACAGAAATGGGGTAATAAAAGGATTGTTTTTCTGAGTCCTGACCCAGTGATCCTGAGTAATGTAGTCTAGGGAACCCTGCTTGAGCAGGAAGGTTGGACTACATGACCTCCAGAAGTCCCTTCCAACCTTAGCCATTCCATGACTGTGATCTGCTTCTCTGCGTGTTATGAACCAAAACCCTGTCATTTCCAGGCAATGTCCACAGCAGTGTTTCTGTCAATCATAATGAATCTCAAAACACAGCTCCTGGTCACATCTTTTCCCAGACAGTTAGGAAGATAAATTACTTTCTCAGAGTGACAGACATTTTTCTGGGGCAATTTGCTTGCATTATTTGTAATAATGCAGAACACCACTGCATCCCATTACCCCTATTTCAATTGAAAACAATGGCTTTTGCTCACAGCGAACAGAGCCAACATTATTATTATTATTATTCAGAATCACCTTCTGTGTCATGGCAACTGGGAACTTAATATCATAGTGCTGCTTTTTTTTCCAAAGAACTGATTGACTGCTTTGATAGCAGCATTAATTATACCGTTGGCATAACTGCAATTAAATTAACATGATCACAATTTACCATTGACCAATATCAAGCAATTTACTTCAGACAACTACCAATTAGTTAGTTATCAAAAAAATGCCCTCCAGAGACATGATCTGCAAGTTCAGCTGTTAATCTAATTGAAGTGCAAACAGTACTGTGATTACTGATCAAAACATGTGGTCCAGCAGGACACTGATGCCCTTCAGGCATCTTGGAGCCTTCGCTGTTTACCTCTGAGCAGATATGAGGGGAAAGGCTAGAGAGAGTACCATCAGTATCATCTCCTTTGGAAAAGCAAAACCTATGCCCACTTATACAGGCCCCTGGCTTGTTTTACTGTAAAATACTTCCAGAGTTATGAGGAAATGAATACGACTTTGCTGATCAAAGGCCATAGAGCAATTCACAGGAAGCATTCTGTTCAGTATTTATTTTGACCGTAAGTCAAAATAAGAAAGGATGCTGAAGTTTTATGAAACTTACATACTTACATATGTGCAGAACCTTTTTAAAAGCTAGAAAAAAAATTCTCTCTCAGAATTATGTTTTACTGATTTCTGCTGGGGGTTTAGTTATCTGGATTTTATTTTTTCGTTTTGGAATTTTGTTAATTTAAAAGATCTTTGGGGAAATTCCAGCAACATCCTTTCTGCAATGTACCTAGAAATAATCAATATGCAGACATATATTTTCTATTTAGAAGGGGTTTTTTCCATACTTACCTAAGCTGTTTGTATTTTAACCTGTTGAAACAATCATTACTATTTTCTTTTTCTAAACTCAAAGCAAGTAAATTGAAGTATAAAAACAGAAAAATATCTGTTCCCTACAGTGAACTGACATGACTGTAGGAGTGGCAAAAGGTTCTGCCAAATGAGAGAGCACCTCAGTGTCCTGGACCAGGAAAACAACAGACACCTCTGTAAGGACACAGCCATACCCCAGACACAAGAACTATCTGGCATTTACTTGAATACACAAGGCACCACAGCAAGCAGAATAAAAAAGTTATACCTAACCCATGAGGACTGGAAGAATTAAGACTTGATTTGTGACCTCTGTGGAAAAGAGGAAGTTAAGAAATGGAAGAATTTTGTTCCCTCAAAAATATTTACAGGTAAGTAAGCTGGTTCAGAGCTAGTGAACTCAAAGACCTATTCCACAGTCCGGCCCTTTAGTATTTTTTTCTGTGCAATTTTCAGATATTTACAAAACTCCTCCAGTTTCTTTCTCCTACTGAATAATACCACAACACAGTAAGGCACATTATAGATATCAATTCAGAATCATATCTGTCGTAGATGGTGACATTATACAAGTATTAGTCTAAAATTTAGCACAGAGAGTAGGAGTGGTTCCAATACAGCATAAGAACTATTTAGAGAAGCTAGTTATGATTTGTTTTCACTCTTCTTTGAAAGTTTTTGGAACAAAACAAAAACCACCTACATTAACAAAAAACCCGGAGTAGCAAGACGCCTTTCAAGTTCACTAAATACATTGCTACTCTTTAATATAAAAATCCATTTTGATTGATACCTTTTAGATGTAAAGCAAATAATAAGACACTGCTAGGTTGACATAGGCAACAAAAGGAAGCATAAACTCCTGAGGTCTGATTATTCATCCTGAGGGATTTCTGTTTACAAGACTAGTTAAGCTGAGCTTTTGCATTTCACTCACCCTAAAAGAAGGAAAAGGCAAATGTGTTCAATAATGCTTCTCATCTATTTAGTATGATCAGTCTGAGAGCACAAACTCATCTGTCTCAGGTGAACAATTTAAAGACTCCAGTATAAACTCTGGAGAAATAATGGACAGTCCATAAACTGTTCATTTCTCTCTTACACTATCAAATATTAATGATAGAATAAAAATATCATTATACCAGTTCACAGGAATTGTCCAGTTTCATTGAGGAGAGGAGGACAAAACACATTACTATTTGAATGTGATGGATACTATTCGATCATGGCTAGTAAGTGATGCTGTAACTTGATGTTAGTGCTGTCAGCATTTAAGTAGTAAAAATTAATTTCAAAAAAAGTTGGCTCTTTTTGCAGCCCAGACAAGCTCATTTAGGACATTGCACAAAAGTTGCATCCATGGTGAAAGCCTTGGGACCGTGGGCAGACTAACCATAAAGACAGACACAACAAAACCCCTACTCCATGATTCACAGGAATCTGTTTAGTATCTCCAGCATTCATAACGCTCTGAAAGTACTGACTGCACTTTGAGCAACTTTACAGCTGACCTTAGGATCAAAAGGAATTACTCACTTGAAAATGGGATGCTCAAACAGCTGATGCTTCAGAGTATAACTCGGTGGGAAGTCTTGTTTGGGCTCTGTGTGTGCTGAAAGAAGCAAAGAGAACAGACAGATTTAGTGTTGTGTACTTGCAGACATGAATTGAGAGCTTGTTCTGCTAAGTGGTGCCACTGAAGTGAACTCTATAAAGTAAAAAGTTGATCTAAAACCTTCTGGGTCTTCCCTGGAATTCTTTCCACTGACAACAAGAGATCAGGCCACAGCTTCATGCTATTAAATACAACTCATCAGGGTCAAAATTGGATCCAAAATATATCAGTACAGTCAGAAACAACTGTTACCTCAACAATATTCAGCTCTCTGTAGCTGAATGATGTGTATTCCTGCTGTGAGTTTTGCAAATGTTTACTTAGTTGTCATTTTTATTTTCTTTCAGGTAGGTGTGTCACCTACCTTATCTTTCATCTAGCACACTGGCATGGAAAACAAATAAATACGTAAAGACTACAAAAAATTCTTCATTTTCCTTTAAAACAGAATCCAGTTTACAAATTAAGTGTTTATTCCAGTGACTGCCACCTAAGCCAGGACTGGCAAAATTATTGTCCCAAATAAATCAGCACTCTGAGACAGGTAATAGGGGGTTTTTTTTCTGTTTGTCTTCTTCAGCTCTCCTAACCTATTTATTTGTTGCTTCTGCTCTTGGGCTACGTGCGACTATTAAGCTACTTGTTAGCAAAAAATTTTGATGCGGATAATACATTCTTCCTTGGCTTTCACTGGTCACACTGGGGTAACATAATATCTCTTTGCTCTCTCATACAGCTACCTTCATAACAAGAAAAACCTGTAAACCATCAGTGGTTAACAAATGATATGTTGTAATTCCCCAAGCACCACTGTAAAGACAAAGCAGTTTCCAAATATATTCAATAACAGCCTGGCCCCTTGATCAGCTCTTCCGAAAACGAGTGTTCAAAAACAATTCTTATATCTATCTATAATCTTGCACTCCAAAAAACACAGAAAAAAAACCAAAACAGGCAGAGGCCTTGGCTGAAAACACGGGTGTAGTGTAATAAACTTATATGACCTCTTCTGCTCTGTACATGTTATGCTGCAAAATGGTTACAAGTACAGAAAAAAAGGGAATAAGTAATCTGAAAGATTGTTAAAGTTTTTTCAAAGGATGCTGACTCACAATCTCATCCATCCTTCCGATTGCCCCACAAGATAATAGTGTAAGAAAAGAATCAGGAAGAAGAAGAGGGATTGTATCTTTCTGTTCATAATTATCATCTGCTCCAGCTCTTCAGTATGTCCAGCACAGATCTGCACATTCCCCAAGGAGCTTGTCATCTACCTAATAGAAGGTGAGATTCTTGCAATGGCAGTGGAGCTGACTGGGGCAGAGATCCCTAAGCAGGCTCCCTGAAGTGAGTGTGGCTGTTTGTACAGCAAGACAGTGCCCACCAAGAGCTGAGGCAGACAAGATCCAGCATTGAAGCCTTGCCTTTGGTCCAGAACTGCCTCAGTCAGCTCAGCTCACTGGGGTGTGAGTGAATTCTTGGTCTGAAGGTCTTTTCTCTTCCAAAGAACTGGGAGTTGGCAGGGTTTTGTAGCTTAGGTTTTTTTGGTTGTTTTTAAATCCCTTGAAATGGGGAAGTTCTCTAAGATTTAGTGGGTTTAGCTGAAGTGCATATAAGCATTCAAGCATGCATTCTGTTCAAAGGTGAAATAGCTTGCAGTCAATGCAAAGGGTATAGGATGCCTGGGAGGCTTATTTGACAATAGCAATGCATGACATTGGTCAGTAAAATGTATCTTTTCAATTAACATTTTATCTACTGGAGGCTTATTTAAGTTACACCAAACACTTCAAAAATCTAAAGCTCAGACTTTCCTTCACTTTTATGTCAGAAAATACACACTCTGATATTTGCAAGCTGTTAAAAAATCACTGGTCCAGATGTTTCCTTCCATTTTCTTCCATAAAAGTGAAGCAAAGTCACTGCAGCCAGGGGAATCAGCCCACTTCTGCACTGCTGAAATGGAGATGAGGATTCCACTTATTGTTTGACATTAGCAAAGAGGTACGGGAAGACCCATGCTTTTTCAAAATAATAAACAATGATGCACACAGTGCTCCATAACGCATCTATTTTTATTTTAAATGGTTTAGCCACAGCTGAAGAGCTTGAAGGAAATTAAGCTAGATCAAAAATCCTATTCATGCTTTCCAAAATGGAATGGATAGTCTGTCATTTTACTTATGCAGCTCTTTCAATTCCGTCCTTATGGAACAGTGGTTTTCTGACTTGTTTCTTCCACTGTGGGCTACTGATTGTATGCTGCACTTAAAGGCTCTTCATCTTGAAGAAAACTTATTACTAACACATTGTGGGATGCCAGAGCTACTGTTGAGTGTCCAGTAACTTTAGCAGTTCATTAGACTGAAACTAGGAACACGCAGCGGGTGGGACATCTGCCTGGAAAGCTACAATAGCATCAAAGACACACACACAAATTATAATAATGACTCATTATAAACTCTTTGTGCATCTGGAAGAACACACATATCACAGCTTGCCATCTTGTTATCATTAAGAATATGAAAATGCTGCTTGAAAGTGGGTGAAACATATATTCATGTAAATATCCATATTTATAGGAAAGAGAAAAAGTGACAGTTAAACCATATCAAAGTAAAGGTAAAACACAACAGTGATGAAAGCAAAAAGCCTCTTTCAACTATGCACACAGATCTTTCAAAAAAGAAAAAAATCCAAAAGCAGCTTTGTTTGTAGAGCAAATATGTGTACATGGAAAACCATTTATTTTTAAGGGATGAGTAGTTGTACAGTATTTTGTGTCCATAGGAAAACTATGTAGTTTTTTAGACTATACACTTTTTTTTCTTATATGATTAGGACTGTGGATATCCCATCCGTGGAAGAGTTCAAGGCCAGAATGGATATGGCTCTGAGCAACCTGGTCTAGCATAAGATGTCCGTGCCCGGGGCTGGAGGGTTGGAACTTGGTGACCTTTAAGTTCTCTTCCAACCAAAACCATTCTCTGATTCTTTGATTTTTTGCTTCCTCCAGATCATTATATCTGTTTTTCAGGGTCCTCCTAATGTTACGTTAAGGTATAAATTTTAGTCCATGTAGCCTGTCTGCATTCACAGGGGTTTTTTTGTCTTTGCCACATTTGGAAGTACATTATACCATCGTGTAAGAGTTTGTAAAAGTGAGGTGAGCCCTAGTCCACAACTACCAGCACAGGATTTAGAACAAGTTTGTATTACAGAATGGATTAATGGTGAAATAACAATTTTGAGAAACACTTAAATGGTAGAAAGTTCAATACTTAATAAAAAGTGGTAAGAAAGCTTTGTTGACTGCAGGTCAGAGAGAAAATTGTGCCTTATGCATCCCTAGTACTCTACTCCCACACTGAAATAAACCCAGAAATACAGGACAATGGAGTCAAAACCACTTCAGAAAGAATTTGGCAAACATATACTCCATCCTTAGCTAGGTCCATCCACCCTCAAGATGGAGAGAGTTAAATTCAGTGAGAACACTTTCTGGAGCTTTATCCAATATAAATACTTTGCTGACTACAGCTTTTCAAGGGATCGATTTCTCAAACATACTGAGCAAAAAAAAAAGCTGAAAACAAAAAAAAATTATTAACCTAAAATTTTCTTCTTTGAAGCAGCTTACACAAAACACCCAGGTTTGGAAGTGAATTGTTAGCCTTCGAGGCACCATTTACAAAACAAAGTTCTAGCAGCAGTCTGATCTCTGACTGTCCCACAGCCAGAAGATAACATCAAAAGGTCTCCATCTCTACTCATGATGACGTCCTATTAACAACAGAAACATTTACAGGATTAGGGCAGCATCACTAACAGGTAGTGAAGACACCCTACTCTCAAAATAATCCTTACACATAATGTTGTAGTACTTCCTTGAAAAAAAAAAACCAAAACATCAGTTACAAATTTTAACAGATGAACAGCAGCATGAGCCAGGATCTCCCAACACTCCCAGCAAGTTCTCCAAAAAACAGTGAACATGAAGATGTTGAAATTGCTGCCAGCTGCACTGGTGTGTATGAATAAACACATGCCCTGGGACAGAGGTAGTCACAGGATATTAGAGGAGTGAAATAGTACAAATGGTTTTTATTTTTCCTAGATACTGGCTAGTGACTGCTGGGCTTGCCCACGGCTAGCATCATGGAAACACTTTTCCACATCTTAGTCCAGGCCATTTGCCAGTGTTTGGTATGAACCACTGCTTATCGCTTGCACAGCTACTTTGTGCTGGCTAAGTGCCTCTCCCCAGCTGTCTGCATGCTATCATGAACACAGTCAGCACAGCGAAATCACAGTGCACACAGTGGTAAACCCACCGGCACCTCAAGGGCAACTTTCGGCAAACATTCGCTTCTATGTTAATCCAACTTTTCCATCAAACACACTTGTGATCCGTTTGTTCACTGGCTTTTCCCATCTAAATTCCTCTGAATAAACTGTGCACCAAATAAGAACTGACAACGAGCAGACATCAAAAGGGATTTAGTTCTCTGGACCACTTAACTCCTGAGGGGCAGGCACAGCAAAGGAGACGTACGGATTCCCTGTGCAGCAGGGTTTGAGGCTTTTAAGAAAATGTTTCATGAGAGTGAACATCACAAAATTTTAAAAAAGTTTTAAAAGAGAGAGGATGGGAGAAAGACAAACAGGGGAGCTCTGGTGCTTTCTTAGGAGGGGAAGAGAACTTACAGAAACAAAGAACAAGAATGAATACTTTAATGCCAGGCAACAAAGAGGTACCAAAAAGGGAAACCAATCAAAAAAGAAAAAAGGCATAAATCTGGAGATGCCTGGCCCCTGAAAAGGAAGCATGCACACCAGAAGGGGAGTAAACAATAAATGATTTACCAGGCATATTTCTTCACCAAATTGGTGAAGGAGGCTAAGAGCCCCACAGACCACCAACCAACGAGCAGTCTCCAGACACCACCGAGATCCGCTCTTCTCACTCTGAAGTGCTGCCATGGCAGTACAGAGCCTACTAGCTCCTCAGAGCCACAGTGCTGCAGACAGGACTTGCCTTCACTCTCCCAGCAAAACATGGGACACCCAGGGAGCAGCAGGGCAACCCCAGACCCAGGCAGGTCACCTCCCACAACCAGGTAGCTTCACCTGTGGCCACGCTGTAGTGCTCCGAGGCCACATCCACCTCCAGGAGCAGAGCTGCATGATAACTCTCCTGTACCATGTGCCCTGTTCAGGCTCCAGGAGCCCCTGGGACCCACATGGCTGCTGGTGCCCACAGGGGCTGTCCCAGGGCACAGCCTGCAGCCAAGCTTCCTCCAGAGGTACCTGGCTTGTTCAGAGCACGCCCACGTGAGGATAACACCAAGGCAGCGCAAGCAGGGCTATTGGAAGGCTCACTGCTGTCCATCCACACAGATATAGCTACAGCCTGTTCAAAGAAAACATGATCCGTGCCTGCAGAATTCACTAGAAGCTGTGGACACCAAGGAGCATTGAACTCAGGCCTTAGATACAAGGCATATAAAACTCCTTTCAGGCACTACCCCATCACACTGACATCGACCCCTTTTCCATGACTCAGAGATAGTTTAAAACCTTGTCTCCTTCTTTCTGTTAATTTCTTTCTCTAGAAGTCAGAATAAAACCCAGGCACACCTGCATCTGCCTAGAAGAAAATTATATTTTTATTTATGGAAACTTATTTTCTGACATACCCCACAAAGCCCAATATTTTCCCTCTTCCAGAAAGCACCTGGCATTTTAACCCAGCAGTCCATGATATCCACACATACAGAGGATCTAATTCAGACAGATGAAATTGATTTTTCACCTTAATCTCACTGCATTTAACAGAAGGAGATAAGGATGGGGGGGCGGGGGGGGTTTATTGGCAGCTTGACTGACCACTGCTGCCAGCAAGACTGACCAAAAGTGGGATCCTGAGGTTACAAAATGAGCAGTAACTCATCACAGGTTGCTTATAACCTGAGTTGCAGTAACTTTCTTATCAATCTTGCTACTATCAGATGGCCTAATGCTATGCTACAGGGAACAATTACTGTTACTCAAAATAATACTGCTTCTTGGGGGAAATATAAACTTAACTGAAACCTAAACAATATGCTTTGCTCTTATGCAAATAAGTCTGGCAATAAGGAAAGGAAAGACAACAAAAATAATGGTAAGAAATTGGCAAAATCATAACAGTTTGAGAAGTTCCCCATGACACATCTGCTGCTCTTTAAATGAGACAATCTGTTCATTGCAGGAACTGCTTCCTGGAATCCAAGTTTTCTCTTCTAATACCAAGCACTTTCAGCATTACTAAAGCCTCATTTGTTTCCTTTCTTCTGGCCCTTCTTGATCTGTTTTTATGAGAGGCATTTTGATAGCCTAGAACAAAAAAAGCACTTAAAACTTTGAAAAGTTCAGTGCCAGTTTCCATAAAGCATTAAAATAAACTTTTGTGGTAACAGCAATAGTTACCGCAGTCACAATCAAAATTATATTCAGTAAAGAATATAACTTCACAGCCCTGTAAAACGAGATACAAATGTGAACTCCCTCAAGTGAGACTTATTCTTCACATTCTTTTTTTCTACCTTTTATTGTGTTTCCAGATACCATCCTCCCTTTTGGCTTCCAGCAGCACTCAACAATAATGTAAAATTATTGTGATGTTGCCATGCATTAATAAAGCCAGTTCAAATCACCTTATCTTGAGAAAATGACCAGAAAAGTATTCCCTCCTGTGATAGCAAAGTATTATTTGTTATGCTCCCAAAGAGTCAGTAAACAGGGTTCCTTATTGTTAGAAAAGAATCTCTAGAGAGAAGACATTTTTGGGGACACCCCCATGTATACTTTCATATAACCTACACAAACTATTCCTGTCTTCTCACAATTTTATTTCCTCTGTGGGATCATTTTATTTTTTCCAACAGAAAATTATGCATTTTAATATCTTTACTTTTTGCCATTAACAGGAGAACAGTTATAGTTTGAGGCTATTTTCAAAAATGCAGTCTTTAAATAATATTAAGGGGAAAAAATTTAAATGGATCAAGGTATTGGAAGTACATGGCTTGGACTAGGTAATCCTTTTCTCTCTTACTAGTCCAGTCTCAAAGTTTATTTCAAGTAACAGTGCCATTACAGGGATTCCTCTTACCTGTAAGGTCAATATGGAAATTCAGGGGAGTAGTAATACATTTCATTAACCTGACAGTTTTTTACAATTAAATAAACACGTATCATTTTTGTTTACTTAATTTCCAAGTAGAATTTTCAAGTACTCATTTCATTCATCATCTTCTGCAGCAAAACTCTGACTCTCTTCTAAGAACAAAATTGGCAGCCTTCCAGAAGAGCAGAAATATCTTAGATGCGTGTGCAATACCTCTTGCTCTTAGAGGAGGAACTTGGACCCACAGCACACTGCACAGGCAGGAACCTTACCTAGAGCAGAGAGTTGCTCTATTCCCTATTTTGCATTAAGTACATCACACAATGCCGAGCAGATCCCAACAGTAAACCCTCAGGAAAATTCCATTTCTGTTTGTGTCAGGAAAAGACTTGAAACACAACAGAATTCACATAAATTATTATCTAACTGCTACTGCTCTCATTTTAACTTTAATACTTCATACTCAAGAGTCACAGAGAGGATGCAGTAAGAAAGCTTCTTTATGGTTAGGATATTTGCATAATAGGAAAGCACATCACCATGCCAATCTTCAGCAAATATTTGTCTAAACAAAGCAAAAAACTCAATGGGAGAAACAAGAAAAAAAATCACCCCAAAACACACTCTCTGACACTCTTCTTAATTTGGTCTTCTTGCAGACAAGTTTAGGTGCAATCCAGAACAGAAAATATTTTGTCTTGGCACTGACGTCCTGAATGCCTTCATCTACAATGACTGGATCTTCTAGTAGCCTTCCAGGTCACAGGGTGCACCTAGTTTGGTTCAGAAGCGTTTTTGAAGCAGATCTTCCAAGTATCCCTGCTTAGTGTGCCGTGCTTCAAATTTGGCAGAGATTTCAGAGCACATCAGCAGGAAAGCCTTGGGGGAAAAACAAAAAATGGAACACCAAGCCACTCAAAGACATTCTCCAGGACCTTACCGGATGCCTTACAGTGACTAAGGAACATTCAGTCTATGTATCAGTCTAGGAATATACCAAAGAAAAACATGCTGAAACATATAGTGCAGATGTTAAGTCCTCACCATCTGTTCTGCTTCTACTGTGTCACTTTTTTTTCTGCTATAGATGCAAGATATAGATACTCTTCTGGGCAAATTTAGACCAACATTACGAACAGTTTTTAAAGAATAAAGCCTGCACATTTGGATTAATCTTCATATTTGGCAGAAAAGGTTCACTTTTTTAGATCAACTCAGTGGGATTACCAGAGCTAACTGTGTAACACCAACAAAAAAACAGCACCCAGTAAACTTGGAGTAGTCACATAAGATTTAGAGTGGCCCAAAATGGCCAGATCAGTTTGGAGCAGGTGGCAGCTTTAAGAGCCCAGCATCTTTACAGGCTTGGTGGCTTAGCTAGTCTGAAGAGGGATGGAAAAAGGCAAGTGAGTCTAAAACAAAAATTAGTTGATCATGGTACACGCCAGTTAGCAAACACATCACTAAACAGAACTAGAGGAAGCAAGATTTAGTGCTCCAAGCAAAACAGAGCAAAGACCATATCTACTGAATTTTACTCCTACACAGTTTTCCTGTTCAGTGAGTAAAAAGACATACCCAGCTGTAAATCTAATGTCCCAGCAGAGCTGCTTATGTCTCAAGCAGTAATAGTCATAAGCACTTGAAAGTGCAGTAGAGAACATTGTTGTTGCTTCAGGTAGTAACCAAGGAATCAAAAAGATAAGTTTTTCTCAGTGGATTTCTAGACAACACAAAGGAAGACAGCAAAGTCTTTCTTTGTGTTTGCTTAACCCATGCTTGTTATGATCTGACTAGTGAGAGATATGTCTGCCCAAATTGAGGTGTAAAGAAGACCATATGCCAAAGTTAATAATTCAGATTTTATTAAACAGTAAATGTGAGGTAGAAAGAGATAGAAAGAAATAGTAAAGTGGGGGGAAGGGGAAGAGAGAGAAAGGTCAAACAGAAGATAGTCACCATCCATGGATCCAGTGACATCCCACTGGTCCTTCTTCACCCTGGGCTTCTCAGTGGTGGGGGTCTCAGAGTCATTCTCCTGGGGTCCCACCTTTATACAGTCCAAGTTCTGTGTACCCACAGGGTGGTGGCAGATGCCATTCCCATAATTTGGGAAGATAATGTGTATGACCAGTTGCTTCCTTTGCCACAGTGGGAATTTCTGTTCGGATGCATTAACCAGGATAAGTTAACCACCATCTTGCCTCATGAGGCCTGGAATTAGCACCTTTCTGTCATAAATTCCTCCCTTCTGTGCTTATTGCAAGTTCCTGCTGTGGTGGCTTACCCTTATGGCAAGTTCCTTCTGTGGCCTTGACAGTGTTTGAGACAGGCAACTGTGATCTTTAAGCCCTTACAATGTCGGAAAGTAGAATGAGTCTTGAAGTTGTCACTAGAAAATCAGAGATAACCTAAAACTATAACTAAGATTGAATTCCCCATGAAAATGATGGAGAATCAAAAAAGAGCTGATCTTTGCTGATGTAACACAACAAAACCTTGAAAAAAAAATCTTAGGAATCATTTTTAAAAGCTCTGCAAATGCCTTACTGAAGAACCTATTCTTTTCAGCATTTCTACCATTAATGCCATTTCATGTAAAATACGAAGAGTCATTGAAAGTGTTAAAAGTAATGCATTATCAAATGTTATTTGCAAGCTAACCAAAGAAGACAAAGTCTAATATCAGAATTGTATGTGACCCAGAGTCCATCAATAGTCCTACTTACCAAAAATGTTCAAAACAGATTAAACTTAATGCATTTTAGAACATCTATTCAAATAAGCTAAANTAGGTAATCCTTTTCTCTCTTACTAGTCCAGTCTCAAAGTTTATTTCAAGTAACAGTGCCATTACAGGGATTCCTCTTACCTGTAAGGTCAATATGGAAATTCAGGGGAGTAGTAATACATTTCATTAACCTGACAGTTTTTTACAATTAAATAAACACGTATCATTTTTGTTTCCTTAATTTCCAAGTAGAATTTTCAAGTACTCATTTCATTCATCATCTTCTGCAGCAAAACTCTGACTCTCTTCTAAGAACAAAATTGGCAGCCTTCCAGAAGAGCAGAAATATCTTAGATGCGTGTGCAATACCTCTTGCTCTTAGAGGAGGAACTTGGACCCACAGCACACTGCACAGGCAGGAACCTTACCTAGAGCAGAGAGTTGCTCTATTCCCTATTTTGCATTAAGTACATCACACAATGCCGAGCAGATCCCAACAGTAAACCCTCAGGAAAATTCCATTTCTGTTTGTGTCAGGAAAAGACTTGAAACACAACAGAATTCACATAAATTATTATCTAACTGCTACTGCTCTCATTTTAACTTTAATACTTCATACTCAAGAGTCACAGAGAGGATGCAGTAAGAAAGCTTCTTTATGGTTAGGATATTTGCATAATAGGAAAGCACATCACCATGCCAATCTTCAGCAAATATTTGTCTAAACAAAGCAAAAAACTCAATGGGAGAAACAAGAAAAAAAATCACCCCAAAACACACTCTCTGACACTCTTCTTAATTTGGTCTTCTTGCAGACAAGTTTAGGTGCAATCCAGAACAGAAAATATTTTGTCTTGGCACTGACGTCCTGAATGCCTTCATCTACAATGACTGGATCTTCTAGTAGCCTTCCAGGTCACAGGGTGCACCTAGTTTGGTTCAGAAGCGTTTTTGAAGCAGATCTTCCAAGTATCCCTGCTTAGTGTGCCGTGCTTCAAATTTGGCAGAGATTTCAGAGCACATCAGCAGGAAAGCCTTGGGGGAAAAACAAAAAATGGAACACCAAGCCACTCAAAGACATTCTCCAGGACCTTACCGGATGCCTTACAGTGACTAAGGAACATTCAGTCTATGTATCAGTCTAGGAATATACCAAAGAAAAACATGCTGAAACATATAGTGCAGATGTTAAGTCCTCACCATCTGTTCTGCTTCTACTGTGTCACTTTTTTTTCTGCTATAGATGCAAGATATAGATACTCTTCTGGGCAAATTTAGACCAACATTACGAACAGTTTTTAAAGAATAAAGCCTGCACATTTGGATTAATCTTCATATTTGGCAGAAAAGGTTCACTTTTTTAGATCAACTCAGTGGGATTACCAGAGCTAACTGTGTAACTAAACACCAACAAAAAAACAGCACCCAGTAAACTTGGAGTAGTCACATAAGATTTAGAGTGGCCCAAAATGGCCAGATCAGTTTGGAGCAGGTGGCAGCTTTAAGAGCCCAGCATCTTTACAGGCTTAGTGGCTTAGCTAGTCTGAAGAGGGATGGAAAAAGGCAAGTGAGCCTAAAACAAAAATTAGTTGATCATGGTACACGCCAGTTAGCAAACACATCACTAAACAGAACTAGAGGAAGCAAGATTTAGTGCTCCAAGCAAAACAGAGCAAAGACCATATCTACTGAATTTTACTCCTACACAGTTTTCCTGTTCAGTGAGTAAAAAGACATACCCAGCTGTAAATCTAATGTCCCAGCAGAGCTGCTTATGTCTCAAACAGTAATAGTCATAAGCACTTGAAAGTGCAGTAGAGAACATTGTTGTTGCTTCAGGTAGTAACCAAGGAATCAAAAAGATAAGTTTTTCTCAGTGGATTTCTAGACAACACAAAGGAAGACAGCAAAGTCTTTCTTTGTGTTTGCTTAACCCATGCTTGTTATGATCTGACTAGTGAGAGATATGTCTGCCCAAATTGAGGTGTAAAGAAGACCATATGCCAAAGTTAATAATTCAGATTTTATTAAACAGTAAATGTGAGGTAGAAAGAGATAGAAAGAAATAGTAAAGTGGGGGGAAGGGGAAGAGAGAGAAAGGTCAAACAGAAGATAGTCACCATCCATGGATCCAGTGACATCCCACTGGTCCTTCTTCACCCTGGGCTTCTCAGTGGTGGGGGTCTCAGAGTCATTCTCCTGGGGTCCCACCTTTATACAGTCCAAGTTCTGTGTACCCACAGGGTGGTGGCAGATGCCATTCCCATAATTTGGGAAGATAATGTGTATGACCAGTTGCTTCCTTTGCCACAGTGGGAATTTCTGTTCGGATGCATTAACCAGGATAAGTTAACGACCATCTTGCCTCACGAGGCCTGGAATTAGCACCTTTCTGTCATAAATTCCTCCCTTCTGTGCTTATTGCAAGTTCCTGCTGTGGTGGCTTACCCTTATGGCAAGTTCCTTCTGTGGCCTTGACAGTGTTTGAGACAGGCAACTGTGATCTTTAAGCCCTTACAATGTCGGAAAGTAGAATGAGTCTTGAAGTTGTCACTAGAAAATCAGAGATAACCTAAAACTATAACTAAGATTGAATTCCCCATGAAAATGATGGAGAATCAAAAAAGAGCTGATCTTTGCTGATGTAACACAACAAAACCTTGAAAAAAAAATCTTAGGAATCATTTTT
>VZRS01009363.1:140061-320885 GCA_013398055.1 Ifrita kowaldi
TGTTCATTCCTTTGTCCCTTGAGATTCTCGCCCCAACCAAGATTGGAAAATAAACACTTCAGTCTGCTTAAAAGAGAATCTCCCTTCTCTCCTTCCTTTATCCTCGCCGGTTAATCGACCGAGGCCGGAGCCCGAAACATCGGGTGATTGCCTGCGGAGCCCTTCACTGATCCAAGGTCAGGACTTTGTTCTTTCTATTACTGGCCGCGGAAAGTGTCGCGGGCCGGGGCCACCCGGGCAGCCCAACGGTTGATGCGACAAAAATGGAACACCAAGCCACTCAAAGACATTCTCCAGGACCTTACCGAATGCCTTACAGTGACTAAGGAACATTCAGTCTATGTATCAGTCTAGGAATATACCAAAGAAAAACATGCTGAAACATATAGTGCAGATGTTAAGTCCTCACCATCTGTTCTGCTTCTACTGTGTCACTTTTTTTTCTGCTATAGATGCAAGATATAGATACTCTTCTGGGCAAATTTAGACCAACATTACGAACAGTTTTTAAAGAATAAAGCCTGCACATTTGGATTAATCTTCATATTTGGCAGAAAAGGTTCACTTTTTTAGATCAACTCAGTGGGATTACCAGAGCTAACTGTGTAACTAAACACCAACAAAAAAACAGCACCCAGTAAACTTGGAGTAGTCACATAAGATTTAGAGTGGCCCAAAATGGCCAGATCAGTTTGGAGCAGGTGGCAGCTTTAAGAGCCCAGCATCTTTACAGGCTTAGTGGCTTAGCTAGTCTGAAGAGGGATGGAAAAAGGCAAGTGAGCCTAAAACAAAAATTAGTTGATCATGGTACACGCCAGTTAGCAAACACATCACTAAACAGAACTAGAGGAAGCAAGATTTAGTGCTCCAAGCAAAACAGAGCAAAGACCATATCTACTGAATTTTACTCCTACACAGTTTTCCTGTTCAGTGAGTAAAAAGACATACCCAGCTGTAAATCTAACGTCCCAGCAGAGCTGCTTATGTCTCAAGCAGTAATAGTCATAAGCACTTGAAAGTGCAGTAGAGAACATTGTTGTTGCTTCAGGTAGTAACCAAGGAATCAAAAAGATAAGTTTTTCTCAGTGGATTTCTAGACAACACAAAGGAAGACAGCAAAGTCTTTCTTTGTGTTTGCTTAACCCATGCTTGTTATGATCTGACTAGTGAGAGATATGTCTGCCCAAATTGAGGTGTAAAGAAGACCATATGCCAAAGTTAATAATTCAGATTTTATTAAACAGTAAATGTGAGGTAGAAAGAGATAGAAAGAAATAGTAAAGTGGGGGGAAGGGGAAGAGAGAGAAAGGTCAAACAGAAGATAGTCACCACCCATGGATCCAGTGACATCCCACTGGTCCTTCTTCACCCTGGGCTTCTCAGTGGTGGGGGTCTCAGAGTCATTCTCCTGGGGTCCCACCTTTATACAGTCCAAGTTCTGTGTACCCACAGGGTGGTGGCAGATGCCATTCCCATAATTTGGGAAGATAATGTGTATGACCAGTTGCTTCCTTTGCCACAGTGGGAATTTCTGTTCGGATGCATTAACCAGGATAAGTTAACGACCATCTTGCCTCACGAGGCCTGGAATTAGCACCTTTCTGTCATAAATTCCTCCCTTCTGTGCTTATTGCAAGTTCCTGCTGTGGTGGCTTACCCTTATGGCAAGTTCATTCTGTGGCCTTGACAGTGTTTGAGACAGGCAACTGTGATCTTTAAGCCCTTACAATGTCGGAAAGTAGAATGAGTCTTGAAGTTGTCACTAGAAAATCAGAGATAACCTAAAACTATAACTAAGATTGAATTCCCCATGAAAATGATGGAGAATCAAAAAAGAGCTGATCTTTGCTGATGTAACACAACAAAACCTTGAAAAAAAAATCTTAGGAATCATTTTTAAAAGCTCTGCAAATGCCTTACTGAAGAACCTATTCTTTTCAGCATTTCTACCATTAATGCCATTTCATGTAAAATACAAAGAGTCATTGAAAGTGTTAAAAGTAACGCATTATCAAATGTTATTTGCAAGCTAACCAAAGAAGACAAAGTCTAATATCAGAATTGTATGTGACCCAGAGTCCATCAATAGTCCTACTTACCAAAAATGTTCAAAACAGATTAAACTTAATGCATTTTAGAACATCTATTCAAATAAGCTAAATTGATCACTGAAACAAAAAATCTGCTAAAAAAACCAGCAGGTAAGAATCTTGGAGATGCCCTTTGTGAAATTATTCCCTCTCTATTTTACAGTGAGACAACACACAGGCACTCATGGTGCAGGTGCACAATAGCACCCTCAATCAGCTCTGTTGGCCAACTGACACTGAAAGGTTTAAGTCAAGTGGCACATCCATTTCCCAGTGAAGAGCTTCACTATATCATGTATGGCTTCAAATGAGCTATATCTGATTACCAGCTTTTCCCTCCTGCAAATTATGGAACAAGCAAATTGTTTAGGATTTGAAACAAAACCATCCCATAATCATAACTTCCTAACAAGCTGCTGAATCCCTTATGCAAAAAATCTGGGGTTTCTTTTTTATCATTATTTTCCACAGCAAATTACGGTGTCTTCTTTTAACATCTTGGTTTAATATTACTGGTAAAAATACTTGTTAGTTAATATTACACCACATTCCTCTAAAGTAATTTTCCTGAGAATAAGAGCTTCTGAGTCATATTTTTATGGTTGGTTTTGCATTATTCTCATATAATTTTGTCTCTCTTACAGAATATATTCTTCCCCATTTTGCATGGTATTCTTTTCATTTAACTCTAGTAGTTAGATGCAAGCAGATGCCTAAAAGCCAGCCTTCCTTTATAGGCTATGGAAAAAAAAAATACACAAGACCCCTGAGGTTGATTCAGCTTATCTGGAGCACACACTTATTGCAGAGGGTGATTCATGTCCTCTATATCTCTGTTCCTGACTAGCAGACCTACTTTCAATAAGCTGGTCAGACAAGATGAGACCTATTACTAATGCCCTACAGAAATATCTGCATTGTCAGCTAGCACAGTGCAACAGGAGTGCATCTGTAGAGCAAAACACTTGGGCTGAGAAGCACATTTACACACTAGGTACGCTTCAGGGACAGAGGGAAAGCACTGTTTCTAACTAACTGCAGTCTGTCCCCACTGGCTGAAAGTCCATTAGCAGCTGGAGCACACTTAGGAGTGCTCCTGCACACAGGAGTTTGGGCCTGGCAGTTTAGTTTTGTCACCAGCCTCCACAGCCCAGGACTGTTCACAGTGAGAACCCAAAGCAGCAAGTGCAAAAACCCAGGAGGTTCAAGTTAAAAGCATGTCCTTTGTCCGAACTAAACCACTAATATAGACGTATCATAAGTCAGTATTTGTGCGCTTTGAAATGCACTTTGGGCTCTTTTTTGTGGCACATTCAGTAGATGCCCTGCATCCAGGCAATTACAATCCTGTTTGTAAACTGCCCACTCTCAGTAACAATGCTGCTTTTTGACCCTCATATTGGACTGCCTTTCATTCACAGAAACGTTTTGAATTAATGCCCAGTACCAGCTACGCCACCAGCTCTGCCACCCCTGTTTAAAATATCTTACCAGGCACTTCTGTGTTTGCATCTGACACTTTCACGGTTTTATATATACACTGATGTCTAATCTCCCTCTCTTGTGCCACAGATGACTGATTTAAGAGACAAACAGCAAAGGGACAACAATATTGTTGACAGTGAAGTGAAAAGCTGTTGGCATATGTTGAAGAACAAAAGATTCCAATGCTTCCATTTTCTCAAGCACTTTATTCTTGCCTTTGACCTTAATGAGGTTTTTTCTCACTATTCAGGTTTTTAAAGCCTCTGATGAATCTAAGGGCAAAACATTTTCATTTTCAATAAGAAATCAAACCAAACACGGTATGAGGCAAACTAAATTGAAAAGTACTCCCTGGGAAGAAAATAAAGACTAATAATGGACACACTCAATCACCTGATGGTGAGTCTCACTACAAATGTCACTACTAAATCAGGCAACATTTGTTACCATAGGGAAGTGATTGCATGGAAAATTTAAATCTCACACAGGGAACCATTGATTTTAGAAGATAAAGATCTGCTAATAATGAACCCAGCAACAATATAACTTCTCAGATATTTAGTAGTATAAGCTGCATGTCTTGTATCCTTTGGGAATGCACCGCCAGCCAAAGGTTGTTCTGTTTTGTTATTCATATCAGCACATTTCACTTAGGAGGCTCTTCTACCAGTCGCAAGAAATAAATGTATTTGCAGAAATCAGTATTTTGCACATGACGCACAGTCACTAACATGTGCCTTCATTTCAGGAGCGCTATACATTTAAAATTTCCAACCCAATTTCAGTTGGAAGCAGTTGAGTGATTCAGGAGAGATAAAGCAGTAACTCACAATATCTTCTATCAGGAGCAAAGGCAGAATTGGCATTTATTTCCCCTTCTACTCCCATATCACTATTAAGAAAAGTTATCAAAGTCTAATCTCATCACCAGAAATAAAGGTTTATCTGTTCCCATATCCCAAGCCTGCACTGTCACTTCCCCCATGGCTGTTTCAGGACCTCCCTCTGACCACCTCCACAGATGAGGAGAGCACGGTTAGAGATCATTCCTGGCCACTGAACTACCTGAAGTGAATTCACCATGCCCAGAAAACACATGGAGGAGGTGAGCCATTGTGTTCACCACCTTCATATGCCAGCAGCTCCCTCCTCCTCTTTCTATATCATACCTTGCACCTGCAAGTCAGAAGGGATAAAAATGTCTAAGGTAGAACTACCCTCCTCTTTACACGCAAATACCTGTGTTTCCCTGACAGCTCTTTGCCCCTCAGGGGCTCCTCAGTACAGGTTACATCAGCCCTCAGAAGCAGCAGATCAGACACAGAGATAACAAAATACCATGTAAATTATATGCTTGCATCCATGCAATGGCTAAAACCACCTCTGCAGCACAGTCAATGCCTTGAACTTAGGTCAGGTTAGACTGAGCTAGCTAGAGGAGCTCAGCACAAGGCTGAAACACCTTTCCTGGATGCCTAGGAAATTCTTGGTGAGTACCTCATGTTCCTGTGCTCTTGGCTAAGCCAGCTAATTTAAAGTTACCTTGGGTACACCCTGATGCACAGTCACAGTAGCATCTGTGCAAGAGTAGAAAAACCCTAGATAATTTGTCTTTCCTGGTCCAATACCCTACTGCTTTTTTATTTTGTTACTACATAACTGATGAAAAATGATTACGGAATATTCCAGTACTATCTGAAAGAATTTAATATATAATACACATCTGCACACGATTCATGTGAAACAAAGCTTTAAGTACCTATTATAAAGATTCAAGGGAAGCTGGAATTAAATGCAAAAGCTCCAATACAGACCTGAGAGGCTTTACATCAGTTTTCCATTGATATTAGTGTATTACTCCTAATTTACATCAGTGTAAGGAAGAACACATGCACATCCAAAGACTATAAGAAGACCAAGCCCACAAAACAGGAAAAGAAAGAACAAATTATATGAACAGAGGAGTCCATTAAGCTGCATATACAATTCCTGAATTCCCACATCATAAATTAATGCATTTATTTTTATTACAAAACACTTTTTAACCAACAAAAATTTGCCTTATTAAACTAAACTAGAAGTTTGACAACTAAAATCTGTCAGAATAGTCCTGAGAGAAAGTTCTTCGGAGTTCATGTTTCACAAGCAATTTGAGATTTGCCCTTAATCCTCTTTAGTATTGAGGCTTTTTGCTAACTTGTACCCTAAATTCTAAACTCAGAGCTTTATAAATACTACAGAATTTTTTTAGTCTATTTAGTGTCATTGTCAGCTCTGTCAGACTACAAGAGTCCTGTCTTCACATACAAAATAGAAAGGCTAGCAGTTGTCTCACATACAATTAAATGCAGTGAATTACTACAGAAAGAAAGTATATTGAAAAAGAAACAGCACGATTCATGTCAGTTTTTTCAAAATTACATAGAAAGACATTTTCCATCATCATTAAAACATCTTGCTAAAGCTTTTGTAACCTTAGTGTTCTTTCTACTGACTACCATAATGTATCCCACAACCCTTTTTTGCCTCATATCAAAGCAAAAATGAAAGAGAAAGTGACATGTTCAGTGCTGTCATCCCATTTCATGCTTTCCACAAATACACAAAATTGGCTTCAGTGAGTGGTAGAAGTTTCAGTCGATAACTCAACTGAGCATTGAAGTTTATCTGGACTAAAAGTACAAGATATTATGCCTTTATACTCAGTGAATTTTTAATCAAATCCCTGCAGCTGTTATTTCCAGCATCTTTGGTTTTGCTTACTAAGAACACTAACTAATTGAGGTTCTGTACAGCAAATGTTTTCACACAGTAAACATTTGGCTCAACATTTTAAATATGGTGAACCAGTTTCAAATAACAAATATGTATACAACAAGAACAAAAACTGTTCACAAGCATTCTTCTAATTGTGGGCAAAAGCAGTTGTCTCATACTATAAACTATGAATTATTTCTATGTAATACATAAAGAGATACTGCTTAAAGTTTGTCCCAACTGGCAGCCCAGGCCTTAATTTGCAATGCAAGTTTCATCTCTCAACAGACTGAAGCTCAATAGCAAATACAGATCTTAAACTCGAGGGGGAAAAAAAATGTCTCCAGGCTCTAGACTGGAAGATACATCCTATTACAGAAACACAGAAAGTATGCTGAGATCCAGATTTTAATCTGAAATTCAATATGGCCTGAGAAGGCATACATCATATTTGGGGACTCCAATTAAATTTTAGAGGACAAAACCATGAACTGATACCCTCCTACAATCAATCTAAGGGTTGAAACATCTACCTGTGAACTATGTCAAGTGGCACTAACAGGATATATTCTGTGGGTTTTATTTCTGCTACACATTCATATTTTGCATCCAAATCAGATACTGTGTGAATAAGTATTTTGATAATGAAACTTAATTCCAACACACACTAGTCATTAATACTTCACCTCTTCTCAAAAGTTTTCAACCTTACATCAAAAATTGATATATGTCATAAATAATTAGACTTATAAGATCTCAACATTTCACTGTGTATATGGTGTGTGTCATCCTAGTTATCCTACTCTATGGCTTCATTCTGCAGGTATTCCTTGCAATGTCAGATACTTCTCAAAGCGATAATGCTGCCAAAACAGATGGGATTACTTACCTAAGAAATGCAGTGCTTGAAAGCAAAGTACTGGGATACATTAGGCTCAGAGACACAAACAGTGCATAGATGATCCATGCTAAAATAATATGAAAAGGCTTTACAAAGGTGAAGTAAAGAACAGATGCAGCATGCTGCTCCAGGAGACACAGCTCCCACGCCCACAGAAGTGGGGCACCTTGGCCTCTGTATCACCCTCTATTCCCTAAATCTCCCCAGCCCCCTGATCTGACGCCCTGCAGCTGCAACACGTTTCTCTGCACACCCACAGAGGGATCAGCAATATCACCCCCTAGACTATAAACTGTTCAGCTAAATACCTAGCACACAAGGTAAACAAAATATTTGCTTTCACATTTGCTCCCATATAACAGCTTTCACTTTTCTTTTCCAAGCAGTTAAATATCTCCCAGGGGACATTCACATCACAAAACCTTGAGAGCAAAACAGAAGGTATGCTTAGCTCTAAAGCTAGGTCTATCTGCACAGCAGATCATTACCACCTCATGCAGTTTCTCTCAGAGCATTTGCTCTAAAAAAAAAAGTCCCTGTAGCCCCTGTTCTCACCTTGAAGTAACCTTGTAACACAGTCTTATACCCTGCACTTCTGGATCACAGGCAGCCATCTGGACTTTTGTCTTCCTCTGAGCTTGGTCGCCGTCCTGGGCCTCCTCACAGTTGTTAATTAGTGGCACTGTCTACATGCAAAGTACTCTGCCCATCATCATTTATATTATAAATGCCTTTTCCCCCCTGACTCTCTGCTATGCTCTTGCTGCTAAATGCCCTTAATTTCAAATTCTTTATGCTAGGCTTTGCCTTTAATAATACTTGAATGAAAAGCAATTTTAAAGCAATCCATACTGTCAGTGGTCCCCTCAAGCAAATGTGATTTCTCGTAGCTTTGCTTTCATGTCTAGGTTAAGAAGTTTAAATTGAGTAATTAAAAAAAAAAAAAGGCAAAACAATAAATGTTTAAGGTCAATCATTGAACAACCCACAGTTTTAAACATTTCCCCAACAGCAGCCCATATGCTTGTGAGTTCTTGCAGACCATCACCTCCCACTCCAGCCTATGTCAATCATTACAAGCTTTAACTTGTAAGAAAAACTAATGCAACACAAAAGGGAAGTTTTAGCAATGGGAAACGAACTGGAGTTAGTAATGAAAGCAACAGCTGACTGTCAACACATTCTGCTCTGATAATATTATATCAGCATGGTGGCATCAAGGTAGATGAGCCTTTTTGAACAGAGGAATTAGGCAACCTTGAGAAATCAGCCAAATAAATCAAAAGCTCTTGCAGACATAACCAAGAAAAATATTAAGAAAGCATATTCTTATAGACAAGATCCTAAACTTGGATCCAGAAAAGCAAGCTTTAGGGTTTCTGAGGTTCTTAAGTATCCATGGCATGATCTTCAAATCAGTTGCTTTGGTAATGACAGGTTCTTCTGAATACATTAAAGTTTAGATTTGTATATCCATATTACCATCACCTTTTTCCTGCTTAATGATGGACCAATTTTAAAGGGCCTTCTGGTTTCCAGTGCTTCTGTAAGGCTTGCTTGGTGGGCTGGCACTACACCATGCATAGGGGGTTTCCTGTGTCTCCAGAGGGATTCCAGCTTCTCCTCCTGAAACTTTTGGAAGCCACTGGAAGGCACACAGGACAGTAGCAGCTCCTGTGCAGAGGATGACAGAACGGCGTTTCCCAAAGCAAAGTTCACGTATTCCCTCATACCCCTGATGCAAAGAAACAGATTCAACAAGACTCATTTTCCAGGCCTCTCATTTTTAGTGTCCAAACACTGGCCTTTCCCATTATGTCTTTCCCTCCTGTGGCATATGCAGTCTGGGTACCTCCCACAAGGGGCATACAAATACAGTAGTACCAGCAGCAACACCGAGAAACCTGGAATGTGTTGCAGAACACGCTCCAGCCCTGCCTCCAGACCTAGGAATTTGCTCCACAGATGGTGCCCCTCGGCCAAAAGCAGGATGTGCTCGTATGTGCTTGAGCTTAGTGCTGCGTGTGTCAGAGCCCTGGAGCAGCGTCTCTGCCACCATGGCTGGGACCTGACCTCACCTTCCTGTCAGACATGAGACTGCTTTCCTGAGGAAGATTTACAATCTTGTTTTGTTTTAAAAGAAACTTATTTTTTTAGAAACAGAACTTGGCATCCCTCTGGAGACACAGGGAACCTCCCTATTCACTGCATGCTGTAATGGCAACCCAAGAGGTAAGCATTACAGAAACGCTGGAAACCAAAACACCCTTTGAATGGTCCACCATTAACCAGGAAACAGATGATAATAAGGATATGAAAGTCTAAATTTTGAGTGCTTTCAGAAGAAATTTGTAATTTTATTTCTCATGGAGTCTCAAGGCAAAAAATGCAAGCATCACCAACACACTACCCCCCAGAAAACCCCTACATATCCTGAGCCAGTGGATAACAGTGTGCCCACATTAACTCCTACAGCAAAATAATTCATGAAGACATGCAAGAAAAGAGCTCTGCTGAAGTTTTAATTCCTTTCTCTTGGGCACAGACAAGTGTAATGATACAGCACTGCAAATTAAATATTCTAATGCAAATCAGGCCCATTTCTGAATGTCACAGTGACCTGAGCAGCCACTCAGAATAAAATATTGCCACAGTTCCCTAAACCAAAGGAGAAGCCTAATGGTGCTCACAGCACACAGAACTGTAGAAATAGATTTTCTCCATCTCATATAGAAATGTACAAATCTTGAAATTAATTCCTCTGAAGGAAATGAGATGGCTAGCAGTTATATGAGAAACTAATGGGAATTTTAAAAAGGTTCAAAAAAACCAAAAAAACTTGTGATGGACACAGCTATTTGACATCTCTTATGCTTCATTCTGCATTTTAAATAATTAATTTTAAAAACCAAATAAACAATAATTGGGTTTTAATAATTGAGAGAACACCAGAGAAGGAAACAATATCCAATAAAGAGCAAAAGAAATTAGGAAGTAATGGAAATAGTCTTAGAAGATCCAGATAACTTGAAATCATAGTTCAATGTATTTAATTTTTTCCTCCTGGGACTTCATACACCCTCATGTTCTTGCTCAGTTTCTCCTTATGCAAGGCTTCAAGATTTTTGTGTCCTGGAGCAATACTATATGAGTTCTATGATTTGCAGTAGTCAACACTGCAATAGGATGGGTTTGTACTTATTAAGAAGCGGTTCTGCTAATGAACTGTCCTCCATGATCAGCTCTGTAAGACGTACAAGTTAATTCAGAAATGCACTCCCGCAGATTATACCCGTGACAGCTCTCTGAACAGCAAGTCACCTACCACTGCCAGCTAAGCTTTTCACGGGAAGAGAGCACCTGTACACAAGCAACAAGCAGGTGTAGGCAAGCTGTTTGCCAGCATTGTTTCTCTGCTATACAGCTCTGTTTGACATGCATAGGCACTGATCAGAGCAATGTACAAGGATTAGTTTTCCTCTTTCTTACAAGCTATTTAAGGATATAGGTTGCTTTATATATGAGGACTATGAGATAAAAGTCAGTCTACTCTCAGCTTGTTTCATCACATGGAGGTCTGAGGTCTGACGGGGTGCTGTGGATTTACAAAATTTGAAAGCCTAACTATTTCTAAATGCATAAAAGAATATCACAAGAGCCTCGTATGGAGAACTCACAAGAGACTTCAAGCAACATGTCTCGATTCTCCTAGAAAGAATAAAGAAATACCTCAGCTCATGCCAAAGCCTTTGAAAAAAAAAATAATTGCAGTGTTTTTTCTATCCCTCACTGTCCTATACATTTGTTTATTTAGAAAAGTCTAATGCGAGATTCTCAGATATGTGGTATGTCTCTGATATGACTAAGCCTGGGGCAACTGGCTTAGCACAGAAATCCCTGTGAATGTATCTGAAGCTCCATCTGGGCAATAAGCCAATTGATGGAGTCTCCAAGCTGCTCCCTGGGAAGGCTTCTGCTCCAGAACACTCCCAGCGATGACCAAAAGGGCTACGTGCCTGAAAGTTTCCCAACTGTGTCTTCAGCGCAGTTCAAACCCTAACAAGTCAATCATGCTCAGCAAAGTTTTTAAAAATTACAGGCACATTTTGTTTCTGCTTTATTATAAAACAAAGCTAGCCAAGAGCAGTCCTCTCAGTCATGGGTGAATGCATGGTCTGCTGTGCTGAAAGCCAGCAGGATTATTGTGACTGTTGGACTAAGTCAACAAGCATGTACAGGGATTCAGGTCCCATAGAACCAACAGGGGCAGATATCCAGATATTCCTTGTCTCCAATAAAGCACTGCATAATTTTTATTCTTGGAGTAGTTGTACCTCACAAAGGGGAGTATATCTTGTCTCAAGATGTATTACTACAGCTCTGAGCATGAGCAGTTAAGAGACCTGTCTGGAAGCAAAAGAGAGTCAACTCAGTAGTTAAACTGCTTAACCAGCTTCACTGGCTGAACCTTGTTCTTTTCTTGTGCCAATGCAAACCAATTGACTGAGATTATTTCTAATTTTTACCACTGTATCTGAGAAAATAATCTGTGTTGTTCTTCTCAGGGGATGCCCTGAGCTAGATTCCAGCCTGCACAGCACATCTCTGCAACCCAGAAAGAGTCCTCCCTCCACTGTGCACAGGGACTTTATTTCCTCTTCTCCTACCAAAACAGAAGGTGTGAATTCTACCATTTCCTAGTAGCACACACTATAGTGAATAATCTAAAGCTGTGTACTACTGGATCACAGTTCTCAGAAAAGCTAAAAACCCAAACCTACTTATGTCTTCAATAGCACATATTCTGGAATATTTAGGAGGGTCTTTTCCCTGTGATTTATCTCCTTAAATAAAATTTTCAGGTTGTTAGTATAAGTTATCATTGGTCACCTAACACCTGGCTATCCCAGGAAGTGCCATCTGAGAAGTTAAGCAATGCAACCTTTAAGAAACTGAGTCTTGAATGTCCTTTGACCTTTGCTGAGAATCATTTTTCCCCTTTAGGAGTGCTATTTTTGAAAGATAAATCAAAGAGAAAAACGTAAATGTCAGCCTGCTCCTCTCCCACCTATGAAGTTGGAGATGCTGCTCCCCACTGCGCTACAAGAGTGGCACAATCATCCAGCTGTCACGGAGAGAAGCCAGTCCTCTCTGTTCTGCTCTCCTACCTCGCATTCTGGTCGGAACCAACAGAGTCAGCAAGCAGAGCTTCTGATGGGATGCCAGCATTGGCAGCTCTCCTTTTCCTGGGTTTACTTGTGTGGGTTTCAGGCAGTCAGGGAGATCACCAACAGCAGAAACCGTAAGACCTAAATACTTCTTTTCATGCGTGCTTAGGAAGACCTGGCAGCCATCCTCCTTCCTTCTCCACTGCTGCCAAGTCCATGCTGGCTGTCAGACTCACACCCTATTAAAACAAGATTACAGGAGTAAAAGCGTACCCACAACCACTTTGCAAGCTGTTTAGAGCCCTGCGGTGACACTGGACCATCACCCTCAGGCATCTCACATAGGTTCTCTTCACTCTACACTGATGATGCTTCAAAAACGCCTCTGAACTGCCCTTTTCAGGTTCTTATCCTGCCAACACAGCCATCAGGATCCCTAAGAGCTACACTCACAACCCCAGCAAGGCCCAGGGTTTATTCTCATTCCTGAGCATGGGTCTCCTAGGTCCCTCTTGTCTTGCTCCAGCCCTATTAGAGTTTTCTATCCAGCACACACATTATAAAGCACACAGATACAAATAAGACAAGTTATAATTCTGCTTTCTTGACAAGATCTGCCTCTTAAAGTCTCTCCTGGTAATAAGCTAGAAAGCACTTGGAGAGAAATAACATCAGCAGCACTATGTAAATAATTAACAAAACCACTCTTTTAGATTGCATTATGCAAAGTAGAATAAGTCATCAGGCAAGTATTAAATATTTCATGGAAGTTATTGTAAAGCTGAAGAATCAAGTGCCCTTCTCTATCATTTCAGAGCATCGAGAAGTCATCAATACATTTAAGAACTGCCTCTCATCCCCTTTGCAGCACTGAAGGAAACGCATTCCCTTGAATTCTATATGCACTGTTTTCTACATCCAGAATTCTAGAAGGCTGATAATAAGAATTTCCTTGGTGGGGGGAGGTAAAAAAAAAAGGAAAAAAAACACCACAAAAAAAAAAATCACAAAAAGATAAAAACAAAACCACAAGCCACTCCCCTAGAGAAGCCTTTTACAGCCTCTCAAATTGGGTAGTCAAAGATTGAGGCAAACGAAATTGTTTGTAATTTCTGAAACACTGACTCACTGAGTTAGTAATGAGCAGTTGCATTGCTAAGTGACTATTGAAACAAAGAAACAGGGCAAAACCCAACCCAACTCCCTATTTATAGTGTTGCCAAATGAACATTTAATGTGGTATAATCAGAACTAATAAATAGAAAACCACAGAGCTCATCCAGACATATAACTTTCTCTCCAAATCATTAGTTTTTCAGGAACAATGGATGTAGTAAGTGTCTTGTGATTTTTGCTATGATACATTTTCTCTTAACAGGCTGATAAATTCTCAGTGCAACCATTGACTTTCCAAAACAGAAAAGAATTCTTGCAAGAGAGATCATCTAGAACTGAAAGAGTATAAAATTTTTACTAGTTATCCAGTTTACAGTTACATTTATCTATTTTAAAATACTTGTACTCATTACCAATAGCAAGTCTGCTATAATTCCAGCATCTCTTGTGAAACTTTTCTCTCCTTGTCAACCTTCACCTGCTGCTTTTCATCCCACACTGAAATTCCAGGTCCTCCTCAGGCCTGATGAAACTAAGTCAGTGCAGTGTCTGAAGAACAAGCCAATGTGGATTAGAGCACCATGATTGTCTGCTTTGCGGCAGTAGGTGTAGGAAGCCCAAAGTAATTACTAATTTGAATTGAGATCACTGTTTGCACAGGGCCTGGACAACTTCAGTTTCTAATATCCAGCCTACATTGAACAAAGTCAGTGGAAAAAAGGAGTTAGAGCTCTGAAAACACAAGACCTTTTTTTGCTGGCAGTCTCCACACAAACACAAGATGTGACCAGTACACTGTATTTCTAAGCTTCTGGCATTGTTTTAACTTAAATAACACATGCTAAAGCCATTGTTATGGTATTTTTACTTCACTACAAGATCAAAATCAAGCAAGTTGTGAAAGTTGTCATGTGAATAAAAGTGATTTTAAAACAGCAAGAGAAAACTTTGACCTCAAAGTACAAGCTTTACCTTTTGCTGATTTCCTGAGAATTTTTGATGGCAGAAGAACTTGAGAAATTGTGCAATGTGCAAAATAATAAACTCTGCAAAAGTAAAATGCGTGAAGCAGAGATTGTTGAAGAAAATTAGTTTAAAACACACTGGCAGTATACATGCTTGCATATAATAACCATACAGATTCACAGTCTAAAGCCTAGCACACAGAAAAAACCCTACTGATATAACTCTTTCTTATAAACATGAAAAGGGGATATTTCACAGTTTCTCAAAAACTTCAGCAGTTGTGTGGAATCAACACTTCAGAGATGGCATCTAAACACAGGCTCTGAGTTTGGAACCAAGTAGAAATAAATACAGGATCATTTGCTGTAAGTCTAGGTGTCACCAAAAATATGAAAAAATTAAAGTCTCCTCTTCTTAATAACTAAATGAGTGAACACTTGAGCATAAACTCTGTTAGTTCAGCAGTTACTGCTCCAGTAGACAGCTTCATGGCTGGATTGGGGAGGTTCTGGGTTCTGAGACAGCAAGTGCTACTGACTCACCCTCATTCTACAAAGATGTTTGACTGCACCTTGTTTCCAGTTTTTTCCTCAGATTCATCAATTTCCAAAGCAAGATACTGATACCAAGAACAGGCTATACACACAAAATCACTCACAACAACAGTGTGATAAATGGGCAAAGCCTTACTCCAAAGTGCTTGGTCGTTTCTTCCCTTTTTCCTAACTAGGTAAGCCCTATTGCTTTCTACCATCTGATCTTGCTCCCTACTCTTGGACAGCATTTGTAAATCTGAAATCAACAAAATATTACATCTGCAGTTCATTATAAAGCCTGGTTGTGCCAGTTGTACTGGGAGGGAATAGGTCTGGTTTTCTTCCCCTCCCAATTTAGACACAAATAGGCAGCCAGGCACAGGCCAGGCCAGACTACACAACATCATATTTTACCTGAGCTAATGGGCTATAGCTAGTGCCACATGTGTTTTGTAGTAGGGCCAGATGCATTCAAACAAAATGCATTTTGGTCTCTGGTGCTGCTTGTTTAATTGGAGCTGTTATTCTCCCTTCTCATAAAATAAATTAGTCAAAATATTATTTTATCCAGTATCTAGTCAACCTCTGCTATGCCATACTCAAAATATACCCAATCAATACCTTGAAAATTTTCATTTTATTTGTTTAGCCTAGAAGAAGCTCATCAAGCTCCCCTACATCAAATTCAGTAGTCTGATTAACAAATTAATCATCATCATCACTCAACATCCAGTATAGCACAACACTATTATCCTGCTTTCTTCTAGCAAGCAAAACAGAAATCCACATGATCACGTAATGAAGCACAAGTGAGATACAAAGCACTGAGCATATTATTTGATACTATTCTGCGGAGAGCATGTGTGTTCAGTTGTCTCCCAACCAACGAAGGGGGGATTTTGTGTCTGACTTGTTATTCTATAACACTGCATAATTCTAACAGGAAACTTGAGATTAAAATAGGCAAGCAAGGAACTGGACCATTTCCCAGAATGTCCTCTGAAGGCAATCTGCCATTTTTAGCAACTAGTTAGCAACCAAGAGATGATTACTGTGGATTAAAGAATTAGCTAATAAAGCAAAAATCTAATCAGAAACACTACTGCCAGCATTTTACTGACACAGGACACATTTGAATAGATTTTTTTTTTTTAATGCTCTGAAATTATTTTCATTTAGTCACAAAGTTAATAGAATGAGAAGGAATAGAAAAAGAAAAGCACGACAAAGATGGAAGAAATATAAACTACTAAAAACTTCCGAGGAAGAAGAAGGAAAATCAGTATTTTTTACCATATTAATGGCTTGGCTAAATTTAAGCTAGTCAAATGCCTTTTGCATTTGGGGACACTGTAACAACTCACCCACTTAGACGAGGAGGGACAAATTCAGACCTAGTTCAAGCAAGCATAATCCTCCTTAAGGTAGAACATAATTGTTCACTTCTTCCAAGGACAAATCCAGGCTGTTGGCCACACAAAAAGCCAGAAAAGGTGAGTTAGCGATTAAATTTTGAACCCCAAGTCTCACATTCTACTCCCTTTTTCGAGACAAGTGGCAATGCTGTCCTAGGGAAATATTAGTTGAGCCATGTAATCCAGTGCAGGAGACCAAAGGAATCACCACAGGAACAAAATACATTTATGCAGATCCTCTAACACCTATACTACCCTCCATTATTCCACTCCATACACTAGAGCAGCAAAGGCCAGGATGTCAGTTCAGAAACCCTGACCCAGGGTTCAAATGGGATAAATACTTGAGATTTCTAGGTAAACCAAATACTAGTCTCTGATACAAGGGAAATTTCAAAACAGTTTCAAATACCAGTTGCAAAATTCAAGAAGTGCCTAATCAAATAGTCTTAAGGCTAAAGAATTTGTCAGGTACCCTCTTATTGTTTTTTTTTTTTTTTAGTATGCCAGTATCCCATGAAAGCTCCAGAAGATTTCTTCAAAGCTTTCCTTCATTGTCTCTTCCTCCCATGTGAAAAACAGAAAAATAATTACTGAAAAAGAAGAAGGTTACATGATCAAACCCAGAGAGTTCAGGGAATTCCAGATTTTAGGTTAACCAAACTTTCACTGTACCCCTATACGCGTGTTTTCCCACCGTCCATAATGTACAGTGACCACAAACTCATAGATCAATCTGCATTACATTTCAGGATGTTTGTAGACTTTCAAGGAACTTTAACACATGTTTGTTCAGTTTTAATAGGTGGTTGAATAATAGTAATTACAAACCCAATATTTCTCCTTTGGTGTTTCAAAGTATTGTTATTTTAACGATTTCCTTTCAGCTTCATCTTAAAAAGGATGATTAGTTTAGACTATTACATACACAATCTGACATATCAGCTATTTGCACCCTTTTGGATACTAAATAATGTAATTAAGAAATGTATAATTTATTTTAGCATGCTTACTTTTTGTCTTTTTTCCACTAAGAACAAACATCAGGCTTCTGGTATGTTACCATTTCTCCTAGACTCATTGTGATATGAGCCAGTGTTTATTAACAGTCCTAAATTACCAGGTAGGATGCCAATAGTGACATATTTCATTCATCTTCCAAAAATCTTAGAAAAATTGCACATTGATAGAAATAAACAGCTTAAAGTTACAAAACATGCCGTCACTACCACAACAATATAGGACATGTGAGTTTATTGGTCTGTTGACAGACTATACTAAGTTCTGGCTAAAGTACTGTGAAATCAAGACATATCACAAAGGAAAGATATTTTTCAGAAAGATTAATCCCTTTCCCAAGGTCAACAGAGACTTAGTGAAGAGTTTATGGGATTCGCTTTAAAAAATAAATAGAAGAATTAATAATAATAAAAAAAAAACCCTAACCAAACAAAAAAAACTTTTCAGCTTGAAACTATCCAAAGCTGATGATTAAAAGCCAAGATCTTCACATTCTAAGTCTAATCTTAAGTCTAAGAAACTTAACAACACTACACTCTTTTAAAGGTTTTCCCTTCAGGCAGAATTAACATGTGAAACCCTTGTTCTAAGCCAATACAGATTTGTGATCATTGTTAATGCTTTGGAACTAAAGCACCAAAAATGCTTATGTTCTCCAGCATCAAGGAAGCACCATTAGTTCAGGAAGGTAAGAACATATATCTGCACAGGTAGGCCAATTATTTTTAGCACATAAAAAAACTAAATTCCCAATTATTTTTGCAGAAAATATGTTACCTATGTTAATTTTTCCAAAGTAAATCTGGAAAATTTGTTTAGTTTTTTTGTTTCTTACCCATTTTTCAAAGCTCTGTTGGTATCTCAGCATTTTTCCCATATGAGCTCATGCATTTGCATAGGCTTCTGCATTTAGCATCATCTGCATATTTACCGAATAGGCTGTTCACTTGACTTCTTATATGATTAACAAATACATTAAGGAAAATGCACTTAACATTTATTTCCAGAGGATTATTGTACATCTCTCCACTGCCTCTTCATTTATCAATTTTAAAGGATCCCTTTTCTGTACAAACCAATTTGGAATTGGGACCCTCGTGAAAACCCAAATTCACATTCAGAACGAATTTGTCTGACTACAACATATTTCATTTGAGTTACCATAATTCATCTGTAATAAGACTATATTACTGATGAAATTTACTCCTGATTACTTCAGGAACCGGCCAGGGCAATCTGAGAGTTGCTCAAGATTACTTTCATGAATTCATCAAAGTTGATGAAGATCTCTGAAGTTTAAAGTTTTGCAAGTTGGGAGGAGAACAGGAGGGGAAACACCAGTATCACTCATTCTCCTGTAAAATACATTGCAATAAGCATGGATTTGGCAAAAGCATTTAGATTTCTTCTAGGGTATGAAAACAATAAGAACACAAGAGTAAGTAAGCATGCAAGAGGCATTGCAATGGCTTTTATTGCACAGAAAATAACTAGTATGAAAACACAAGCAGACCAGGTAAAGATATGCAGGTAAAATCTAAATTGATGTACTACCAGGTTGGGGACATCATATTTTAGGGAATTTCTAGTCTGCTCAGAGGCAAATCAGACAGCAGGAAGACAATTCTGAAACCCAGAAAATCACGTTCAGTACTTATTTCCTATGGTCCTGATATATTACAGTACTGCATTTCCAATTAAAATAATGAAGACTAATGATTTACAGAGACACCTGACAGCTAGGAAAGAACAAATGATTTTAACACCTACACTATTACACTGACTGCTGTTGGTTGTGTGTCACATGCACACAACCAGCCTTACTAAAAACAATCTGACATAACACGAAGAAAGGAATTCTACACCTAAGGGCCAGATACTTTGCTGTAAAATTCTGAAACTTTTAATTAATAGAAAAAATTGCCAAGTTTCAGAAGGCTAAATAACCACAGTCAAATTTAAATCATAGCCCTCAAAAAGTGAAGCATTATGGACTGACCTGGCTCTGAATGCTCTTTTCCATGTACTAACTAAAACAAGGTGAAAGCCTATGGTGGGCAAGGCACTGGAAAAGCACTAAAAACTGCTAATCTCTCAATCCCTACAAAAAGTTAGCAAATTAGCTTAATTGACTGCGGCCCCAAAGCTGGTATTTAAATGATAGCACAAATGTTATTCCAATAACACTGTTTAGCAGAACATGCCACGGGCATCATCCCAAATAATTTGAGATAATCACACTTTGGGACAATTCAGAGAAGTAGTAAAAGATGTAGTTCCTCAGGTCAAATCTCACATCTAAACCCCATCCCAAGGTGAACAAAGACACAAATTAGCCCTTGTGCAGCCCCCTTTTCTCCCCAGTATGACACAAACCACACACAGAAAAAGAGATCCACAGCAACAGCTGAAGGATAATCATGCCAAGATAAGAAAAAACCAATAGTTCATACTGCAAGCAGCCAAGCTATTTCAGCCAGAAGCCTCTCCATGGGGAGAAGCACTCAGCCATACAGCTTCCATGAAGCCAGTATGCCTCTAGCAGTAAAAGCATCCCAGCGCACCCACAGAAGGCTTACACCAGAGAGATTACAGTGCAAGCAATTGCACTCACATACACCTCACTCTGCTGGCCGAGGGGGAAGAATAAGCAACCTGTCAACTTGGCTTTCAAACAGTTTGCAATTAGCCATTATCCAGACTCGAGAGGGCCTTTATGCTTTTCACTGCCTCCTCTCCATTGTGCAAACAGAAAGAGAAGTATGAAGGCTCCTATCTCCCTTGCTGAGCCAAACCTAGCAAATACCCCAGAACACTTCCCAGCAACTGCAAAAGAGCAAGTGTGCAAGAACAAACACTTTGTTGAGACAAATCTGTCACAGAACTGAACTGTTAATTCTTTTTGTATCAAAAGTAGTAAACTTCAAAAAAACACTCTCAGACAGGACACTTGCCAGAAAATTATTAGATTTAACAACATACAAGAAAGTGCATTACAGCTTTCAACTACTACCCAAGAGCCTCAAAGAGCTCAGTGCAATTGAGATGACCACAGAGGTACGGCAATGACAAGGACTCCATTTCTCGTGGCCGTAGCAGCTCAGCCAGAAGTTTAATCTTCTACATGCAGCAGGTAGGTTTCACACGTACCCTCCAACTGAGTAGAAATACTAAAACTTATTAGCCTCCTTCCTCTGCACACAGAGATAAATTAGTGGGACTTTCTGAGATTGTAGGTGGATATATTTAGAATCAATATCCTTCTGAATTGCAGAAACAGAAAAAAGAACAAGACTGATGGTTCCCTTGGGGCAGTCTCTTACCCGTCACATCAAAATGGGTTTTGCAAAAACACAATCAGATCTGTCATAATGTGATGGTACAGGGGCTTTTGTCACTACATAAGATAGCCTTAAGCAGCATAAGAGATTCTCAGCAATGGAAAAATAGGGTAAAAATACACTTCCCTTATTCAGAGGGGCTCTGCCAGTGGAAATCATCTCAAGCAAAACAAGAAAGTAACTGCAGGATTGGAGTTGGCCTTATCTGACAGAACATCAGAAAAAATAATCCAGGCGACAATCAAGAAAGAGGCGTCAGGATATGGTGATAACAAACCTTTGACTGGCACAAACTTTTTGAAGAAAAGAAAATTGTATATTCAACCTATCTGTACTTTAGAAAAGCGTTTGATACAGTGCCACGCGAGACCAGCTAAAATAAAGAAGAGAGGAAATAGCGTGGTGTAGTAGGGACTGACTGTGTGGAGTTGTGCTGAAAAGCAGAAGTAAAGGGCTGGAAGTGGAGTAGCAATGGACTTTGACTCTTTAAGGTTGCCAGTGAATATAGTGAGCAATATCAGTTCCAAGGCTGGGCCCGAGCAATCTTGCCACAACCCACATACTCCTCTTTCTCAAGCAAATGCTTGAATAAAATCTTTCATGTGTGACCCAAAACTCAGCAAAATTCCCCTTCAGAACACCTAAAAAGACAGCAATACCAAAAATTATGTGTTCCTGTCACTATCTAGAAATCCATTGCTTAATTTGCTTATTTTTGAAAGCAGACTCTATGCAGAGAAGTCTGAATAAGTAACATAGCTAAAATGTTTACATAGCACCGGAGAAAATCACAAACTCTGAACTAGCCAAGGTCTGCAAGATTAGGCCTAACTGAATATTAACAGTTAAATTAAAGCTAAAAGTATTTAGAATTACAACTGAAAAGTTTTGAAAGTCTTTAAAGTTCAACACATTTCCAGAAGTTTAAAAAAGTGTTTGTGATAACTTCTAAATGAAGTGCAAGTCCCATTGTTACTGAAAAATTTTCCTAACTGAAAACAAAGATTTATCATAAAAATGTCAACAGAACTTTAATTGAACAATCCTAGCCACCGCAGTGATAAACAAATTCATCAACGATCATATGTCATTTCACAGGAAACAGTTTCCAAATATATTTATGTTGTTTTCACGCTTAGAGGCAAACAGCAAAACAGATAAAAATGCAGATAGAATTGTATCTGATATCAAGGATGCCAAAACAAGCTATTTAAAGCTATGAAAAAAGCAAAGCCGGAGAAGCTTGAACTGTTCTGTAGCACATGATCTCTACAAAGAAAAAATTGTAGGCTAAATTAAGTGATATAATTCTCTTCTTATGTATCAAGCGAACAACCGAAAGTGAACTATTAATTCCTCAGTATATTCTGACTTTTCTTTATTGTTCCAAACCACACACGTTAACCTCACAGGTAAGCCTGAGTCATTAATTTATAACCAGGAAAAAAAAATCAATATCATTTATACAAGCAAAATCAATTCATTATGAAAGACAGAGTAGGAATAATAGATAAGGAAGAAGTTGTTAAATGCAAAGCTTCACCTGTTCTCCAGACATTGCTTTAAAGAGCAAGTTTTAACTTAGATTTACAGACAAATCATGTGTTAAAGACAATTATCTCTTTTTCATCCTCTGTATTTATTCATAACTTTTAAGCTGACTTGACCTTTCCCTTTTCCCACAGAATAAATGAAACACATTTTTCCTATCACTTAGCAAAATAGTTAAGTAATCAGAAACTCAGCAGTATGTTTTTTCTGGCAAGTGTGGCTGTTGACACAAGGAGCTAAGTTATCCTAAGTGCATGGACAGAGTGTTACAGGACATGTTCTCACAGCTCTTCTCAGACCCAGGTCTGCAAGAAGAGTTCTTAGGTATATCCCCTGACTGGCACACTCTGCTTAAGACCACGAGCTCTAGAAAAATTAATCCATGCACTTGTATGATGACATTACAGATTTACACAGACCCTGACCCAGCAAGGACATGCAGTTGCTTTTTTGGTGAGCAAGTTGAAATATGGGCTTCCTGTACTCCAAGAGCTGAAAATACAGACTCAGTAAAGTTCAAGTGATGCACACAGACAATATCTAATCCAGAAGTCCTGGTACATATTACAGATTTACCCATTTGAATTTTTGAATAGTTGAATTGGCAGTGCAAGTTAATGACATAAGTGCTTTTCATTATGTAGCTCCGCAGTTTTGATCCTTAGTAGGTACCCTTAATCCAGACTTAATGTATCTGGGAAAGAGAGTCTTGGGACCATATCCCACAGAATTTACAATGATCTTGGGGAAGCTAAATTTTAGCCAAAAACCCTACAACAGCAATTTTCTCCATCGAACATGCTTTTCCTTTTCTGTGCCAGATAGACCCTGAGAAAACCAGAATGGAATTTTCCATCAGTGCAAGAAACCTCACAATTCTTCCTCAAAACCTAGACCTCCTACCCACTCGGCCAACAGCTCAACTGTCCCATTGTATAGATTCTGTTTCCCCAAAAATGTTCTGTAAAAGCCATGGGTCCACATATTTCCTAACAGCACAAAACTGGATCTTAAGCCTTTCTGACTTTTGTCCCAAAAATGAGTGTTTCAGAGCATCCCCCAGTTTTGAGTCCTGCCATGCTGCATGTATGGCAACCAGCTAACACCATGTCCTGCACCTTTGGGATAAAAGACAGTTGAACTAGTAGGAGCACAAAATAGAAACTGTTCAAAGCTGATCAACGAAGAATTCCCATTGCCTGGGAAGTCTCCTGCACCAGGCTGGGAAAGGAATTTTTGCCATTCTGCCCTACAGATAATCTGCAAGAGAAAAGACTGGAGCAGAATAAAAGTGCTGTGTGCCAGCGATGTACCATCCTGGCAGCACACACTCAGTGGGCTGCAGCCAGTTCCTCTGATTTCCTCCAACTTCAGACTGCAGCACAGACCAGCAGGATAACCCAGGGATGTTTGTCTGCCTTGAGCTGCATCAAAAGATTTTCCCATTGTAAACTTATCAATTTATCTTTTATCTTCAAATTCCGAAATTTCCAGTGCAAAGGAGTTCTCAAGGTTTAGTGATATTCCAGATTATGCATCTCAAATATCCTTATATATAATTAACTACTATTTTCTGCTAGTTTAAAATAAATTGGCCATGTATTCCACTTTGAGTAGTTCAGTAGCTGTGCAATTTACATAATTTTAAATTATACAACCAATAACATACTAATTATTGTACTTTTCTGTTATATTTGAATTTGCAATACAAAGGTCAAAGGCTTTAATTACTATAAAATCAAGTCTTTCAACTGCTGGTTTAGAACATGGTATAATTATGATAAAATCAAACTACATAGTACTTTCAAAAGGTGGTTAGGTTATATTACAGTAGATCTTTAAAAGCTATGCTGATTTAATTGCAAGTGAACAAAACTTTATTAATATGGACATATTAAGAATCCATGTACTCTCTGGAGGCAGAAATATATTTTATGGTGTAATAGAAACTTTTGGCTACAGTACCTCAAACAGCATGTTTTTAAAATAAATGCATTTGGCATAGGAAAATGTTTGCTGTCTCAGAGACTGACATTGCTTTTTTCAACTTGTGAATAATCCAGAGCAGAATCCTGGGCTGGTACAAGCAGCTGCTCTTGTTGTACAATACATATCTTTGGCATCTCTTTTTAAAGCTCTCCCAGGGACAGGCACAGCTTAGCAAATTATTTTCATGACAATTCTGGTGCCAATACTCCCTCTCACTCCTAGTTTCCATCTATGTTTATATAGCATTAAAAAATAAAAATAACTTTTAAAAATAGTCTATGAGTGAGTGCTCTGCACAAGTTGATGGCTCAACAGACCCACGAGAGAAGCACAAAGGTCACTCTCTCAGGCAGCTGTACCTGTCAGTCCACTTTACACAAGCAGAGAGCGCCAATGAATGACACAGGGCTGGACCCCCAGAAAAAAAGGCTCCCATGATTTGGGCAAACACAGTTCTCTGTGTTGAGAAAAGAGTTTATTATGTTATTTCTGTTGTTATTATTATATTCTGATTTGTTATTTCTGGATCTATACAAGTTTAAGAACATGACATTTACACTCTGAAATTTGGCATTACCCAGATGTCCAGCCAGCTGATTACTCCTAATTTTTGTATTTTCCCCATTTCTTTGAAATTCTATTATATGTATGTGTCAAAAACATGCATAATAGTTGTGCCTCTCTCTCTGTACATAAACCCCGTTACATTTGGCTGGTAAGCCTTGCAAAGATGTCAGTCTCTGCAGGAACAGCCATAGTTGTTTTTCCTAAAAGTGTTGAAACCAACTACCCTCCAAACACGTTTAAAAGCTCAGGGACAAGGCAGGAAGGTTTTTACATAGCAACAATCTAACAGTTGAGTTGATTTTAATTATCTATGTTTAAGTAAGAGGGGTTTATTAGCGCTGAAACAAATATTTTTATTCATTTCTAAGCCACTTCTCAGCAGTAGCAATTAATGCTGTGAAGTATATTCTGAAATGGTTTCTAAAACCATTTTAACCAATTTTCCTAGCAAAATTTGGAACAGCCCTACCAAAACAAGCAGACAAAAAGCAATCTTGTTCAGCCAAGTCTTAACTATTCATCCCCTACTCTAAAGTATTCCTTTAAGCCACTTTTCAACATTTGTATTGTGTGGATAAACACAGATTGCAGTGCTGTTTACAGCTCTATAACCATAATGATGTCATTCTAACTTAGAAAAATATATTCATCTGTGAAGTTAATTGCTTTTCTTGTTAGCAAGCCTTATTCTAGTGCAATGACTGATTATAAAATAGTAGTATATGCTGAAGTTAGGCTCCATCATCAACTGCAGACTCATTTACCTATGCAAAATGTACAACCAGGAATGATGGATTTTCTTCTGCAGCACTGAAGGGAACACAGTGTTCATTTCCCATGCATGTAAGCCTCCCAATGACCATGAACGCATAACCTCCTAAGGAGAACTCGGCTCTCAGTAGAAGACTAAAACTATCAATATTATGAACCATGGCAAGAGACTAAAAAAACCACACCATTAGTGCCCCCAGTCCAGTTCCATACAATAGCAAAACATTTATTAGGTAAATATCACAGCTATCCCAAGTGTCATCAATACAGCTGCTTACAGCAGTTTTAATTCATCTTAAGAGTTCAAGAACATAAGGCACAAAATCAGGTCATATTCAAACTGTTCAAAACAGCAACAGTCTAATTTGTGAGTTTGCTTATTTCACAAACTTTCTGATGTCATACCTAAGAATGCTCACACCTAGCAGAGGAGAAAATGCACACAGACGGCAAGAGACCAATAGCGTGACAATTGTTAAGCTGATGTTCTCTGTTGCAATGTAGAAAGTTAAGAACTCAGCCTCATCTTTAGAGATTATGCCTTACAAGAAATTCAATACGTGACTTTTCTGAGCAATCCTGCTGTGCCCCTGAGGCTTAAGGAGTTAAATTACAAATTAAGAGGGCTAAATATTATCTTCATAGGGGTCAAACATGTACAGACTGAAAGATACCGTGTCAGGCTCATATTCACATAATTAGCCTCCTAAAAACAAAAGCTCTTTTTTGCTCTGTACTGCACTTCATATTTTTTTCTTCAAGAAGTCCAAAGAAAGTTTAATCATCGTAAAGGCTGAAAATAAATATTTTCAAACACTGGAGAAACACCACAGAGCTGACTGATCTTTTCAGAGTGAAGGAGCATCTCTTCAATAATACAGCACAATTAATACTTGCCATTCTTAACCTCAGTAACCTGACAAGGGAAACTAACACCTTTTAGCTTCATGACTTCTTTTTTCATCATCTGTCCTAAAGCATTTCAGCTCCTTACTGCAAAATAATGCCACTATCTCATCCAAGCTACACAGAAACAGTTTCTAAGAGTGAGAGGGAAAAGAAATTCTCTTTGGATAGCCAACACCAAAAAAAGCCCACAAAGGGGAAGACATGGGGGATGTAAAAAGAAAGAATTCTTCAAGGCAGATATCCATTGGACACTAGTCACCATCTTTTTTAAAAAAGAATTTGGGTAATTACTGACACTCTTGTCTTTCCACAAGTTGCAGACATACCATTGTAATTAGGCATGTTCACTAGACATTTTTGAAAGCCCCAAAGAGCACTTGCCCCATAATAACATACAGAACACATCTGCTTGAGAAAGATGGAAGGCAGCAGTAATCAAGGTCACATGTGATCTTTTCCCAAAGCTGTTTCAGCAATGGGTAGTACCACCGAGAACATCTTCAGTCTTCCAACTATTTGGGCAGAGAAGCACAGAAGCATGAATCACAACCTCCATGAATTTTTAAGAGTCCTTTTGAGAGGAACATTACCCTCATTTCCTCAAGGAAATATTACCCTCATTTTTTTTCACAGCTGCCCTTAGAGCTAAGCAAACCCTTTGCAACAAGGCCTCTTCTCTGACCTGCACTAATGCATTCAAGGGCATCCTGGGAATGTAACATTAGTCCTTGGTCAGTAGGCACAGAAGATGCCCTACCCACAAAATCACAATGAGAAAGCAAGCTTCGTGACAGAGCAGAAACCTTGGTCTCATTAAAACAAACGAGAACTTTTGGTTAATTAGTTTGAGACACTGACTATTGAGGTGGTATGTGAGACTATGAAGATATGTAGTAATCACTTCTCTCACTCCCCATCAACGTGTCACTCTGGCTTAATTGTTCAGTATAACCAACACATTGCTTTCCCAAGAGTTTCTAAATAAACAAAGTCTACTGGGTTTCACATAGCACTTCTTACACTGACTTGTAACTTCCATGCCTCGACAGTCTTGATTAAATTCTCACTTGCCCTTCTCAAATCCAATTTTAGTCTGTATCATGGCTATCCATCTGTAACAGATACAAGGGGTTCAGCTCAGCACTACAGAATTATCAATATGTAAGAAAGAATTTAAAGAAGAAAAGCAGAACTAAGAACACAAGACCATTTGATGAAGAAAAGTCAGTGAGAGGTCAGGACCCCAGAAACCACACCATGTGCTCTCTGGAAACAAAGGAGTGTTCACACTGTAGTTATGCTTTCCAGAACAAGCATATCATTTTGCCATTTAGTCATTTGTGCATGAGCACACATTTTTAGCCTAAAAGCAAAACTCCAATACACAGCAAAAATGTATTTTATTTCCTTTTAGACCAGAAATACTTTCAGCCTCTCACACTTTACTTCCCTTACAGTTATCTGAGCTTCAGATCATATTTTCTCAAACCTTCCCATACTTTTTGCCAAGTGGAGTATGATATTGCTAATTTGTGTCTTTATTAACTCACTTTGTCCTTCTCTTCCCTTTTTCAGCAATGAATGTGATTCACTTCAATTAGATATTATTTCTTAATGCCACTACTGTGTGCTTACATCCACTCTGAGGAAATTAGCAAAGATATCTTACTGAAAACATTAAGACATCAGGAACACAAACAAAACATATACATCGGTGATTGAGGGGGAAAGAGTCAAAAGTCTGCTCCAAGGCCAGGTTCCATCACAATAATTACTATTGCAACCATTACATAATCTCTTCTTATCCTCATAGGGAAGTTAACATAAAAACAGTTCTAACTTTATGCATCTTTTAAAGGCTTAGCTGCAGAAAAATCAATACTTACTTTTATTTCCAATCTCTGAGGAAATTCAGATCTTCATCAGATATCCACCCAAATTCAATTAATAAAGCAAATATCACTTTATGAAACACTGTATCAAGTGACGCACTAATATCCTAAAATTTTAATAGCTACAATGTACCAAATCTTTGCCTTCCCTTCAGTTTCTGTTTCCACTGTTTTATCTAGGAATATAGCCTAGCTTGCCTGCCAATACTATCTCTTTTATAAAGATACACTGATTGTCACCAATAGCACCATTATCTTCTGGAACAAACTTGTTTATGAAATGGCCCTAAGTCAGAGAAAGATGGTGCACCTCACTGTCAGTGTATGCAGTACTAGCATGGGATTTGCACTTACATACAGAATATGACCCCTGGAGGTCCTGCACCTCATTCAAATGGCCAGTGAGACAAAGTCACTCAGTGTTGACAATGAAAGTTTAAAAATTTCCAAGAATGGAGGCCCCACAATTTCTTTGGGCCCTTGTTTCAGTGTTTTGACCACTCTCCTGGTAATAAAAAAAATCCTAAGCCAACAAACACCTCTTACTATCCAAGTGGGCTTTTCTGTGATGTAGTTTAAGTCTGTTGCCTCTTGTCCTAATGCTGCATGTCCACAACAAACTTCTGGTTCTGTCTTCTCACTCCAGTGATTTTTTTTTTTTTTAAAGCAGCTATTTCTGTCCAGAGAGCACAAAGAAGGGAAGCAATCAGGCCATTTATTAACCCTTTACAGATTTTGCAGTTGCAAGAGACTAATGGAGCCAATTATTAGTAAGTCAGTCAGGGTAACTACAAACATATGATTCATGCATTCATTGGTGTTTCAGAAGACTTACAAAGAATTAAACAGCTAGACTGAAAACAGTTTCTCTCCCTCTTGCCCTGGAAAGAGTCTTCTTTTTAAGGAATATTTAGCATTAGTATGAAATTTTGCCACTATTTTTCATAACTGTAGTTGTTCAATATATATATACCCCTACTCCACTCAATGTCTTCTAAAACTCAAAAAAAAATTTACCAAATTCTCAAATTTTACTTGCAATTCATACTTTTCTAAAGTCCTTCAAACCCCCAGTGAGCCAGACGACCAGGCAACCTACCCACCATCAGACCCTCCATGATCCTCTTTCTCACCCTGTTAACATTTCCCAAATTCCCACTGTTACTTACATCCATCCAAATTCTTACCCATTCTTCCCAACTCCACTGCACTTACACTTTGGGAAAACTGTGCTAAGCAGCCACAACAGTTCCCAACTGAAAACAACACAGCTTTTCACACATAGCATATATATAATACTTGATGTGTGACAGGGCAGAAAGCTTTTATGGTACCTTATCCTGCTCTACTTGCCTAAATCCCTTCAGCCTTTACCCACTTTTAGGTATGTGAGACAAGTATTCCCAAAGTTATGCTGAACAAACCTTTATCAAGCAATCTTTGACATCAATGGGAATACAATCATTTAGGCCAACCACAAATTTCCCATTACACATTTACACTGTATTAACCACTTTTTCTAGTATTTTTGCATTCAGTCATAATTCATGTGCATTTAGGTTTTTTATCTCAGCTGTTTAATTAGTTCTAGTTTCTATACTTAGGGAGAAAGACACCTGTCATCATCAACCTAATAAATGTACTGGTCCCACATGTAAGCCAATGGTATTAAGTACATTCTTTTATTAAAAATATATTAAGCTGCCCCTTTAGGAGGATATCCACATGAAAAATACTACTGTACAAAGAAAGTGTCTTCCATTCCAATTTCTTACCTCAAGATTTCCATTATTGGAGTAGAACAACTCCTTATTTGACACTGCTGTTACTAAGTTTCCATTTATCTGATGGAATACTCACACTTCAGTGTACCACACATTTAATGCAGCTAATTAGACACCATTTGTTCTGTCTCACATAACAGCGGTAAAAATTTCTATTATCTTTCCCTTTATATTTTTCTTTACTCCTCAATGAGGTCATCAAGATTTATAAATATGTGTCTGAAAGTAGTATCAACTTACTTCCAATTCAATTTTATTTTAATTTTTCTTCATGTCCCTAATATTTTACATTAACTATGCAAGTTCTTCTGTTCGTCAGGTGAGGCAAATTATGCTTCCTTGCTTCTGTTTGGCCTTTACCATAGATTTCTGTCAGGCTTCTAACTATTACATTAAAACAAATTCCCTACTACAAGATCCATAAATCCATACATGTATTTATGCAGTCAAAATGTATTTTTGCAAATTATTTCAGTTATAAGCACTTCTCAAAAAGTATATCCCCTACCAGCATATTAAAAGGCCATTTTGTGCAATACAACAAATGTATATAACAAATGGTGGCAGGTGAAAAGAAAGTAAAAATGTCTCATTTTCTCTTGAAATTACAATAAACTCAACTCAAACATTGTTCTTTTCTACCTATCAGTGCACTCAATCTGAGCAAATTCATCTCAATACCTAAACTCTCTCTATAACTCCAGTTACACCAAGAAGCTTCTTAATCACATTTAGCCTACATTCCAACCTCTATCCATTTCCTTTTGCTAAAGGAAAGCAGCCATATATCAGTCCTTTTTTAAATTTAAAACACCATTGAAATGCATTGGGCAATTCCTTCTATAGATAGACCAGATGCAGAATTGCTTCAAAAGCAGGCAGATGCTCCTGCTCCTCACATCCCGCAGTGCCACTGAAGCCTTTAGAGCAAGAGCACGCTGAGCAAGCAGGCTACAGGAAACGGGCAGGTGATACAGCCTGCACAGAACACCAAGCAATTTCTATGGGTCATATAAACACAGAAGCAAAAACTGAGAGGTACACAAAAACAGCTAATGGCATTTCAGGAAGAGTGGCAGGTTTTGGCAAAGGTCTCCAGCTCTACTACACCACTTTTTTTTTTTTTTCTTGCCTTGAGCAGATCCCTCAATAGGGCTCCTCAATAGTTAGCAGTTTAACTTCCATCAAGCTTCTATTTTCTATGGAGTTTCTGCTTCTAAGACCTCTACCAATTGCCCTGTGTAGCTTTCAGATGGGCTGATTTTTCAGTCCCTTAAAAAATGTTGATGCTCAACTTCAAGAATGCAAAAGAGCCAATTTTTGCTCCATTTGCTTTACTGAAAGATTATTCTTCAAATCAAGTGGGCATTCTGTTTTAACCAGCACAGACACTTCAAGAGCAAGTGTCAAGCTGATAGAATTGCCTGTAGCACTAGGTGAGTTATGGGAGGAAGGCACCACTCCAGATTACAGCTCCACTATAAATTCCTAGCTGGGCTGGCATCCTCTCTAAAATAGTATTAGACGACAGAGAGAGCAAAGATTGTAACTTCAGCTCCTTCCATCTTCATTATAAAGGTCTCTCATAATACATTTTTTTGACATTGTGATAAGTTTCACTCTGTTCCCCTGGATGTTTCACACTTCATTATATTTTAGGTGTAACACCTTCTGATCACAGCCTAGATATTTGAAGGATTGTGTTGCTCTTTTTGGTCCTGGAAGGCAAGTTTGACCTAATCATGCACTGCCCCTCCAATTAGCAAAAGCATCAGATGAAGACATTTTTCACTGTAAATCTTATACACTGCATTATATAGCTGACAGAAAAGATCTCTCAGTCTTTTATTCACTTAAACCTAAAAAGTTTGTGGCTTTTTTTTTCCTCTTCACACCATTAGCTGGAAAATTCAAAGTGCAAACTTGCAATAAGTCAGACCACGAGCTTCAAAATGTTAACGTGCTCTTTTTCATCACAGGATTTCTTGTCTGTTTTGCAGGCGAAAGATTACAACACTCAATAAGAAATGAGGGGATGAATAAGAAGATTAAAGACAACAGTGTTGCAGCCTCCTGGTCTTCCTTGATCTGCTTTAACATGAAGCTTAGAACCACAGACCTCAAGACTCAGCTAAGGAACAGGGTGGCAAACAAAATATAATCTCAAGCAACCTCCCTCAAGCGGAAATCTTATTCCAAGGGTAGATTACATGAAGCAGAAAATTATTAGAAGAACTAATCCTAGCTCTCAGCACCAGTGTTAAAGAAAGCCCAGTGAAAGAGAATATATCTTAAAAAGGCAATTACCAGACGGCTTTCAGCATCACTGGGTTTCTGCAAGTGTTTTCCCTACTGGCCAACATTTAAAAATAGGCACCTTAAGCAGAAGCCCTCGACCAAGACTAGGTCTCCTAACTTTTGTGCAGACTCAGCTAACAGTCTGGAAACTAGCACTGGAATACTGGAGCTGCACAAGCTTGCTGTTGGATATATATTTTATATATATTAAGGTTGAGAGCAAACTGCAAGGTGCGGACTAAGAAAGAAATGCAAACCTGGACCCAAATGCAAATCTTCGTTGGCTACATCAGTATTACTGAGAAATTCAGCACAACAGAAAATAAAGTAGTAGATGGAGGCAGTCAGTGCTACGACCCCTCTTCAATGCTTGTTTGAGGACCCCATGGGCAATGTAGCCCACGCACTGGTTCAGCACCTCAGCTCTGCGTTAAGCACAGGGGATCATACAGGGTACTCAGAGAGAGCGCTGGCATGACTGCCTTAACCAGCAACCACCAAAGCCACTCAGCACACCAAACTGACATGCAGGGAACATAGAGAAATACAGATTAGTTTAAGAAACAAACAGAAATCTGAAGAATTTGTGAAAGCTCAAGGGTTATGACCATATCTAGTGTCAAGTTACTGGCTTGAAAGTACAGCCATTCCCACTGGCACCTATAAAAGATGAATTCTGAAATTACTGTAAAATTTTTTTAAAGCAGTAGAGTACTTTAACTTCATTTCTTTAAACATTCCCCTTCTTCAGATGAATTCTCATGAGAAAGACTGTTCTTTCCAGAATAGTTGTCAGATGCAGGACACAAGTTCATGCATTAAAATTTTATGTGCAGCTGACACAAGCCCCTCCTGTGTCCTCCCCATAACTCATTCAATAATGTTGAAGCAAAGACCCAGTCAGGTGCAACTGAAATTAATTTCATGAAATCATTTGGATTTGCTTCCCTTTGGAGCTTTAGAGTAATGCAAAAAATATCATTGCAGTGGATAGCTGAGACACACCTTTTAGTTTTGAAACTGTAACCATGCAGAAATGTTTGAACTCACTTTACAATATCCACACCACGTGAGGATAATTTCTCTGTGCAATACTTTTTATGGCAGACAGCTGCCTATCATCGACTTTCATTGGGACCTAAGCATTCAAGTTCCTTTGAACCTTTTAAAAAACCTACTTTTGAAAGCCATATTGCTAAACTTCCTAGAAGTTATTCACTTCTAGCAGAATCCTACTACCCTCACCTAAATTGCTTAGTAGTGCACAAATCTAAAGTTAAAAAGTCAGATTTGGTTTAAAAACAAGTCTGGACAGAAATTTGTAGGAATTAATAGACCTATGTTCACCAGACTTTTCTTGGTCCTTAACCTCACTTTCCAATTCCTCTATCCAATAACCATTCAGTTGTTTCAGACCAGCCTCCATAGATTGGTGTGGAGCAGTACGACAATGTCTATGCATGACTTCAGGCAATCAAACTCAAGTCTGATGATCGAGTATGGTGAACCTTTGCCCAAATCTTCTACTGCCACGTGCAGTAGTCCCATTCAGGCATTAGGTGACATGCTAGTGATAACAATTCATTTACTTCCTTTACCGCCACCATAAGCTGGTAACCAGTTTCCCTAGTCGTCCTTTGACAAATGTATAAGGACATAAAAATTACGTTTTAAATTCAAACCCTCAAACAACACTAACCTGCAGCTCTATTCAAAAAGCAAGCTGTGAACATACTTTCACTCCCTACAGGTTTTGTCCTCAAATTCTGAAGGAATGAGGTGTCCCTGCCCATGAGAAATGAGTGAGTCCATAGAAGGGCAACAAAGTTGGTGAAGGGGCTGGAGCACAAGTCTTATGAGGAACAGCTGAGGGAGCTGGGGTTGTTTAGCCTGGAGAAAAGAAAGCTCAGGGGGGACCTTATTGCTCTCCACAACTTCCTGAAAGGAGGGTGTGGTCAGTCTTTTCTCCCAGGAAACATGTGACAGGACCAGAGGAAATTGCCTCAAACTCTGTCAGAGGTTGTTTAGCTTGGATGTTAGAAATAATTTCTTCACTGAAAGATGGCCAGGCATTGGAACAGGCTCCCCAGTAAGTGGTGGAATCGCCATCCCTGGAAGTGTTGAAAATGCATCTGGGTGTGGCATTTGGGAATATGGTTAGTGGTGAGCATGGCTGTTAATAACAGTTCAACTCAATCCTCAAGGTCTTTTCCAACCTTAATGATTCTAATAACAGTCATTGTGTCTTTAGTCAGCTTTCTTTGACTAAAAGTGTGATTAGGACATAGGACTCCCTGGCTGCTGTTTGTTTTCTATATGTCTACAAAATGCTGCATGATGTGTCAGGTTCCCTGCAGCAGAGTAACTGTTCAATAAACCAAAGAGCCTGGAGCTCAAGCACTGGATCCCAATGCTCAGATGACATACTGTTTTCAGGAGGTTTAAACCACTTCCTTCAGGGTAAGCATATCAAGTAGCTAAAGCAGAATGCAATATCCACCAGGGACCAAGCCCTGAGCCCACTTTATGTTTGATCCTGGCTGCAAAGCTTTACTTTTCTGACATCTGCTTTGGATGGGCAAGCTCTGCCTACCCTTTAACTGTTTATTTTTACTCTCTAGCATTATTTGAGTTTTTCAACAAGGCAGGCATGCACGCCATCTTATCTTCCAGCTGCCAATCTCCATCTTTTTTTGCTAGCTTATCTACATCAATGTACTTTCTAGCATCCAACTTGCTTTATCTTATCTTTAGTGCGACTTGTCTTCTACTTGTCACAATCTCTTTCTGAGGTCCCAGACAAATGACCACATCCATCACATCTACTTCCTCTAATCCCCCATTCAGCATTCAGTTTCCCCCTTGGAAGCTACACACTGAGTTTAATCACTGTAAAACCATGCAGGTACAAAATTGGACATCATAAATATTAACTGCATACTAAAACAATTGCAAAGCAATGAAAATAATCAACCACTGCTGAAATGTATTTACATACCAAGGAATCCATTCAGCTGGCAGCTTGGAAAACAGCGTGCTAGTTTTCCTGTGGTTATTTCCTTTGGAAAACACTCAGTGTTACATGTTCAGATGGGGTTACTGATGTGCAACTGCTTCTGGCTGCTAGTACCTGTCAACTTACTCATAGGGGTTTTGAGATAGAAGTTTCTATCAGCGTAAGTTTCCCACTAGTGCACACTTCCATGCTTTTCATGCTGCTTTCCCACTGTCTTTTGGAAATAAATAGGCCACATTTATTTTTTAGTTTCTGTAGATGTTTTAAAACTACAGTTAAGTCCTACACTCTTGTGAGGATGAACTCACAGCAGACTTACATGGTTCTAACAAAGTGGCAACTGAGACAGTGCTTTTGTAATAACATTCTGAAGAGGTCAGTCTTGCTACTTTACACACAAAATTCCCAAAATAAAACATTCTATAGTCTTTAGTCTTCTGCAATATGTGAAAAAATGAAACTGCAAAAACTTTTCTTATAGTCTGCTTACTACGAAGATAGCATTGGGAAGAGGTCACCAATATCATAAGCTTTTAAAGTTTAGAAAATAACCTATTGTTCCAGACCACACTGAGTATTACCTTTTCTTAGTCATGTTCAAACTTCAGCTACGAGGCATTCATAAATACTTTTTAAATTTTATACACACAACTGATGAAACAGAAACTTAGAACTTGATCTAGACACCGCTAGCTGCGGTCAAGTCTCGATCAGATTCTTGATAAAACCAGACTTCAGCACATACAGAAGATCTTTATTGGCTAGAATACATATTTGCATTTATTATGCACTAAAGCTGGAGGAATTTCCTTTTCTGATCACATAAGCTTGAAAAAAAAGTTGCCTTTCAAATTTTGATATGTATATAACCGTATATCCTGGGACCACGTGGCTAACAACAGCTTTTTAAATATCTTTTTGTGTGCTGTATTCATCTTCTCTTAGCATCAGAAAGCCTCCTTTAGTCCTATTAAGGTGTATTTAGAGAAGAGTTAATGGAAGACTTGTAGAGAAAGGGGGGAAAAAAAGCTAATACAGTGTCTAAATTAAGGGGAAAAGATAAAAAACATAACCATCATCATCTGTGAACTCCTAGCCAGTAATCTCAGCTGTGATGTAAGAGGTCGAAGAAATAAAATTCAGCTGTCTGCACTGTTTAGGCATAAGTCTGAGGGCAGTAGTGGCATGGACAAGCCACAGTCCTACAACCAGGACAGGCCAGAAGACACAATGCCTTAGGGACAGCCTTGAGCATTACAATTCCAATTTCTCTTCTTGTCCCACACCAGGCTACATAGCCAAGTAAGCAGCACACAGCTCATGCCCTCTGGTATCCCTGTGCCCTAATCCAGGTAGTGGCATAATGAGAGCACAGAGGAGAGCCTTTATTTTTCTTGACTCATTCCTGCTCACAATCCATCTTTTTCTGTTACCACACAACTTTGAAAAAAAATCTGAAGATTCTTTAATACTAAGGATGTTTAGTTACATTTTTCTCATTAATATTTTAGTTCTGACAAGACTTTGATGTATTTGATATTTCACCAGCAATACAAATAACACAGAACCATTGCCTTGTTGAATAGATGCTGCACTGTGTTGAAATTCAGACACATTTTATTCCTTTGAATATGCAACCTCAGTTGCAGAACCAACCTTTGCCTTCATCCAAATGAAAAGTAGAGTCTCTGAGTATTTGTGGATTCTAAGTCTTCTGAATTAGGGTATGAATGAATAATAACACAAAGATAGTGATGGAAGCAATGAGGCAGCAAAGCGACTGCCTTTGCCAGATTTTTGTTAATATGTATTTATTCCAGCACACTTGTTGTGGCATGCACACCTAAACATTCAAAGCAATTCTTCTGAAGGATTAAACAAAGAGAACATAACTCCACAATTACTAAGCCAAAAGGTGACTTGAGGTTAGGTTTCCCCTAATTTCTCTCTAGTGCTGGTTGAAAGAGACAGTAAATGATTTCGTGAGTTTGCATGCTGGAGGCAAAGGCCCTTCAGAGCAGGACTGACGGGGAAGTAACAAGGCAGCTAAAGAGTAACCTGGCCAGAGGCATGTGCTGCACTACAAACGGTACAGCCAAGCAGCTCCAATGCCATGCATTTGTTTGGAGTTAAGCAAGGGTTTCTGGGAGCTGCAGGAAGCTGTGAAACAGAATCTTGAAATCTTTACATCTCCAGGGACCATACGCATGCGCTCAGCTCACCAGACATTTTGAGTGCTTCTCATGGCCAAAAACCAGAGGTGTGTATGACATTCTCTTAACTGTTCCCTCTTAGGGATTTGCCACCTCCTCCTTTTGTTCTTAATCTAAGAATAACATAATCTAGAGCCCAAGTTGGTGGCTGTCCTTTGCACATCTTGTAGACCCACTTTGTGTATGTGAGAACACAAGGCCACAAGCTGTCATGAACCTAGAATTTTATAAATCTATTTTATAAAACCTATTTATTAATCCTTCCTGTAAACCTAGACTATAACTTCCCACCACATGCCTCACTGTTCAGCTGACAATTGCTACAAGCTCAGGGAAGCAAAGTAGTGATGGGCATGTGTAAAAAGGGGAACTTACTTTCACCATCTAATCCATCCAATGAAAAGCATCATTTTGAATATTATTGGTCTTACCTTCTCCCATCCCACTGTTACCAAACCCTTATTACATACACTCAATATAGGGTTCAAATGTGTTCTAAGGGCAAATGACAGCTAATATTTGAAATGTCCTGTGGTGATTCACTTCCCAGGGAAATGTGTCTCTGTAGTTGCTGATAAGCCCATTAAAGAAGGCACGGAAGTCGTATGAATGCAAAAGGAGAGACAGTCAGATGAAAAAAATGACTAAAAAATATTACAACCTGTATATACTGCTGATTAGAAAGGATAAAGTTCAAAATAAACTGACCTAGAAACAAAGGTTTGTGGAAATCACCACCATGCCCCAAAAAATAACCATGTCAAGACACACATTATGTTATATTGATCTTTCCTCTTGCATGACAAGCAAACATCAAGACCAGAAGTTTAACACTTGTAAGAAGAACATAGCTGTATGCCACACAAAGGAAAAACAGAAGCAAAAAAAGTGATGAAAGCTTGAAAATAAACAGAATAATGCAGATGTTTTTAAGACAGAATTTTTACCACAATCTTATCTAGAAGTCTGTGACTGTTCTTTCCCTCTAGAAATATTTATTGTCTTGTCCACATGAAACTTAATGTCATCGTTGAACCCCAGCCAGCAACTAAGAATCACACAACCACTTGCTCTCTCCCCACCCTGAGAGTGGGAGCAAGAGTCAGAAAAAGATAAACTTCTTGGGTTTAGATAACAGTTTATTAGTTGAAGCAAAATATAATCTAATACTACTAATAATAATTGTAATGAAAACGAGAGAAAGGAGTAAAACAAAAAAAGCAAGTGATGCACAGTTCCTGAGCAGCAATTAGCTCCCTCCCAACCAACTCCCTGCAGGCTGAATACTGAACATAATGTTCTTTTGTATAGAATATCCCTTTAGCTAGTTCGAGTCAGCTGTCTTGGCCATACTCCCTCACAGCTTCTTGTGCATCTTCTCACCAGCAGGCATGGGAAAATGAGGAGTCTTTAATTTAGAATAAGCACTACTTAGCAACAACTAAAACATCAGTTTTCTCCACATTATTCTCATACTAACTCCAAAATAGAGCACTGTACCAGATACCAGGAGGAAGGCTCCTAACCTCAGCTGAAACCAGACCGCTCAAAGGAGGAAGAGGTCAAGGTAGATATATGACTGCCACTATAAAGAGACATAGTCCCCAAAATATTCTTTTTTAACTTGGGTAAAGCAGCACTGAGAAAAGCATTAATCCGTCCAAACACCTCCCACAATATGCTGGTTGCACTCAGCCACTCAGTGATGAAATGCTGCTCCAAGGTGCAATGTGGCTGTGTATAAGATGCCAGCTGTGACAGGCTTGGTCCCATAGCTGGGTTAAGGCCCACCATCCCTTTTCTATGGCCCAAAAAACCAACCCTATCCTGAGTTACATTAAAAGTGTGACCAGCAGGTCAAGGGAGACTATTCTGCCCCTCTACCCTGCTCTCCTCAGACCCCATCTGCAGTGCTGCCTCCAGGTTTGGAGTCCCCAACACAGAACGGACACAGACCTCTTGGAACGAGTTCAGAGGAGGTTCATTAAGATCCTCAGAGAGCTAAAGCACCTTTCCTGTGGAGAAAGGCTGAGAGAGTTGGTGTTGTTCAGCCTGGAGAAGGCTCTGGGGAGACCTTGCATCAGTACCTAAGGGACTCCCACAGGAGAGCTGGAGAGGGATTTTTTACAAGAGCATGTAGAGATGGGACAAGGGGGAAAGGCTTCAAATTGAAAAGAGTAGGTTTAGATTAGATACTGTGAAAAAATTCTTCACTGTGAAGGTGGTGAAGTACTGGAACAGGTTACTCAGAGAAACTGTGGATGCCCCACCTCTTCAAGTGTTGAAGGTCATATTGGATAGGGCTTTAAGCAACCTGGTCTAGTGAAAGGTGTCCCTGTTCATGACAGCGGGTTGAAACTGGATGGTCTTTAAGGTCCCTTTCAACCCAAAACATTCTACGACTCCTCCATTGTAGCTCCTTATTGGTAGGAACTAACTGAAACTTCTGAAATCCTCTGGGTATCCATGTTCATGAAATACTAATTTAATTTCTAAAATAATAGTTAAACAGTAAGAAAAGAAAATAGACTATTTCAGTTGGAAGAAACCTGCAGCAATCAGCTAGTCCAAGTGCCTGAGCAATTCAGGCTGACCACAACTTAAAGCTCATTTTTAAGGGCATTGCCCGAATGCCTCAAACACTGACAGGCTTGGGACATTGACCACCTCTCTAGGAAGCCTATTCCAATGTTGCACCACCCTCTCTCAGTAAAGAAATGTTTGCTAATGTCCGGTCTAAACCTCCCCTGGCACAGCTGTGAACCATTCCCACGTTTCCTATCACTGGATACCAAGGAGAAGAGCTCAGCACCTCCCTCTCCCCTTCTCCTGTGGAAGAAGGGAAGCTGTGGAGAGCAGTGAGGTCAGCTCGAAGCCTCCTTTGCTCCAAATAAGCCCAAAATCCTCAGTTGCTCCACTTAAAACAATGCTTACAGCCCTTTCACAGGCTTTGTTGCCCTCTTCTGGACATATGGAAGAAAGTCCAAGACATGTAGGAAGACCATGATCCCAAACATGCCCTATACCCTTTAACAATTTTTCTTAATTTGACAAAGCTCTGGGATGGAGCAACTACCAGCTTCTAGACACCTGCCCTTGAAAGCATAAATCAAAAACTTACTCTGGAATTATAGTGTCGATCTGGGTTACACTGAATTTATCAGAACTGCACAATTAGAACAGTACAGTTTGCTGATAAGTTTCTCTCCTCTCAGAGCTCTGGTTCTACTGAAAGCTCATTTTGCATTCAGCTTGAGGGTTTTTTGTTTTGTTTTACATCTCTCCTCTGGCTATGGTAAATCTTCCTTTCAAGGTCAATTTGCTTTCCCAACAATAACTAATTTAGCATCACAATACCACAGTGAGCTATGCAAAAATTATCTTCTCTATAGTTCAGATTAGGATTCAGAAGCACAAAGAAACTTTCCCATGTTCACATAGGGAGTCATCAGGGAACACAAACCGTGCATCTTCAGCGCCATTAGCTGCAAGACCACACAATCCATTTTAGAGTCAAGAATACTTGTGCATTTATTTCACTCATGAAACACATTAAATTATTATGGTATTTTTAATAATCTGATTATTCTTCTTGATCTCTATCACTTAATTTCTAATCTTATTACTGTCAAGTAGAATTGTTTTTAATTAAGCATGTTCCATAATCAAGGTATTTTTATTGATTTGATACTCTATTGTCTAAAAGGGCCCAAGTACCTCTCCAGACTTATTTTCATATTTGGACACGGCAAGATTTTTTCCCTATTCCTTCCATCCAGTAACATTCATTAATGTTGTGGCCTTCCTTCCAAGAGGAAGACTAATAGAACCAATGTATTCATCTGGTTTTTAGGAAGCTCATTGTAGCTTTGTGTTTTATGTCTCAAAATTTGAGAGGGCTCAAGGGTTCAAAAGTTGCTAGGTGGGGTTCATATATACATCCCTACAAAGAGCACAGTCATAAACCCCTTTGCTCTTGAAGGTCTAAAAAAACATGTTTTCAATGAAGTTACTCCTCTGTCCACCGCAGAGTCTTCTCTGGTACTGAGACCCACATTCATTCATTTTTATAAACACACAAAGTCAAAGTGCCCAAATGCAATGCAAACTTGCACTTTCCACTCTTCTTAAAGGAAAGCAATGTCTCCTCTTTGCACTTTTTAACTATCCGAAATCAACTTATATCCTTACAAAGAGTTTGTTGAATCTTCTTAAGAGACTGTTTAATTGTTCAGGTTCTCCACCTTTCCATACCCAATACTAGGAGGCCATGGAAGCAACATCATCTTTTAATTTATTATTTGAAAGTATTTAAATGGGGGGAAAAGTAAAAAACACACAACACAATCCATTCCACAGAAAAAAAGTATCAGAGTGATTACCTTAAAATTGCAACTCAGTACCCGCTTCTCTGCAACTACATTAGGATGGATAATGACTCTTATGCATGACTATTATGAATTGAAATCTGCTGCCAAAAAGGAAGAATAATTAGCCCAGGAAAAAAAAATCCTTTTCTTTTGTACCATTACTGCATTTTTTCACATCACAAAAAGCAACAGTTCCATGTTCGTGCGAAGTTCCTGGGGACTGTAGGAGAAAAAAAAACAGTGATGGAGAAACTCCTGATTTTTGCCTTGCCCTTGTGGTTTTGACATTGAGCAAGTAACTGCTGATGTACACATGTAAATATGACACTGCAAAGGTCATAAGGATACGGTTTCCATTTAAATTTTCCAGTTACATCTATTTTCACACTGAAAAATTTGTCCCCTGCTGACAGCCAGAGACAGCACCAGCTATCATGAAATGATTCTATCAACAGCACACAAAAAATGTGGACTTATTGGACAAACATCTATCCCTATTTTAACAGAGTATCCCATCTCTTGCAGATAGCTATGCTACTCTGTATTCAAAGTGCTTGGTGGTACTTGTTGCTTTTCCATTTTCCCATCATGGACACTCAGATGGCCCCTGTTGCAGTAGTCAGTAGGCATTCCATACATTGAGATTTTTCAAGGCTAGACTTCCAAATTGAGATAAAATGAAAGACTAAGATATGATTGGGCTTGCATCTGAACATAGAGTAGAACAAATTCTATATTTTGACTGTCCCAGAAATCTGGAATATTCAGGATTCAGATTCTTAGTATGTGACCCATGTTCATGTTTTCTCTAAATAGAAGTTAAAGGTGATGGCGGGGTGGGGGGGAAAGAAAAGGAGAACATCTATATGTCATAAGATGAATAGAGACAAGGAGAGAAAAACATACAGAAAAAAGGCAACTTAGGAGGACAGACACAGACAGACAGGTATAAAGACTGAACTGCTCAAGAAGAATACTGGCTTGCCACCTACAAAGTACCCAATGCCATGTGCAGAACAGGCTTTTGTGTTGGTGAGGAGCACTAACTTGCACTATTCCAACACGACTGCATAAGACTGTCAGAGCCCACTGTAATGATGGCAAATATTTATCTTCTTCTCAAGGTAAAATTTCACTAAAAATTATTAAAATATTTTAATAAAATAGAATTAAAATAGTAATTTTACATAAATGTTATCTATTGCCATCCCATTTCCTTTTTTTCCAATTTATGGAAGCAGTATAATCTCTCCTCTAAAACATTTTTACCATTATCCCTCAATGAAAATACCTTTCCATCTGGCTGCATAGTCATGTGTGAATACACATGTGAAATAATGGGTTGTCTTCATGCCCATATTTTTATTATTTAGGAGTTGCCACATTGAAATGCTGCTTTAAATCAAAAGATGGTGTATTTCTGACAATGTTTGGCTGACATATATCACCCTTCATCACATTACAATGAACAAGAACATAGCAGGACATGATTTATTGCTGCCAGGATTGGCATTCTGAAGAATGGTTCCATGGAAACTCAAAAACATCACTACGTTGACGGAATTTGCTTCCAGTTTTGGGGGTTTTTAAGGGCTTATTTTCCTCTCATGATCTGCAAGAAGCTAAGTATCAAGAAACCAGAGTCTACACCAGTAAATCAATGCTCACAAGTATCCACAGCTTCAGCTGTATCTAAAATTCCGAAGGATATGCTCAACAAGAAAAAGTCTATTGAGATGTAGGAATGTTTCATACCTGAAGAACTGCTACTAGAAATTTTCATTTTCAAGCAGCTGTATCAAATATACAATTACCAACATCACTAATAGCTCACAAGTGACCAATGAAATTTTTTACATGTGTGGCCTTATTGTACACACACACCCCCTTTTTCTTCCAGACATAGAAGGAATTGTGAAACAGATAACTTGGAACACTGTCATCTTCTAGAAAGACAAAAAGATTATGAGAATAAATCAACCATTCCACAGGGTATCAGTGAGCATGAAAACCCACTGGGTTTGGAGAGTTCTGCCAGTACAGATAATCACTGAAGCAGTAAAGCACTGATTCCAGCTAAAGCAAACCAAAATGCTCTTTTTGTACCCTTTGAATTAAATAAGGTTCACAGGCTCACCTAAATACAAGACTGGAATTTGACATGTTTCTCCTTCCTATGGTTGTCTTGTGGGAGAAATTCTGGGTGCAAGAGCCAACATAATTTGCTAAGCTGGATGTTCTCACTTAGACATTTACTTCTACTGGGTGGATTCAATTATCCATCTTTGGAGTTGCATGAAAAAATGAGCACAGAATGACTATCAGCTACATGTCAATAGCTGAACTGATGTTGGCCAAAATACATGCAACACAGTACTTTGACAAAATACAGTAGCTGTGCAGGAGGCACTCTAAGAATTGGACAAGTATACAAAGATACTTGCCTGGATAACCACTTGATTCAAGAAGCTAAAAGAACTTTCTAAATCACAGAAGCACTGAAATTCCATTTTAAGGTTTGTCATAATGGATTTTCTTCTATTTATGTAATACACTTACCTTTTAACCCATGTCTAGATTTAGGATCAGCAATATCCTCTACAACACTTTGTGACAAGTAGTGGGTAGCTTCACTGTAGCTTAAATCTGACACTTGCTGTTTTAATCTGTTTCTCAGTCATATAAAAAAATGAGTGGACAGGATTACTTCCTCCATGCCTCCCATGAGAAGATTAGATGGAAACAATAGACATTAAAAATAGATTTCTTTCTCAAGGCAGAAGAAACTGTCTTCCATTTAACTATTCCTTCAGCAAAGCTGTTCCACATAAATCTGAGCATCTATAATGATGCTGCATATCTGTTTATGGAAAAAGCCAATGCCTGTGAGACCTTTTCACCCCTGCTTTGTTGCAGGACAGTTTCCATTTTCTCCTGGAAACACTTGATCTTGAGGCAGGAATCTGAAAAGGAATAGGTCATTTTGCACAAGACATCTCTGTGTTTCAGAGCTGATGGGTTAATGCCAGCCTCAACTTCTATTGCTTTAGCAGTGACCCCTCAAAACCTGCAAACATGGTGAAAGCAGTTTCATGGGGGACAGATACAATAAAATATTGGTCCCTTCCTTCCAGTAAGCTGTGATCCATCTAGGCAAATTAGACATTACTTTCAGTCTCTACCCAGGAAATATCTGATGGCATGTTATGGCCCAATGAAGGGAACTGAAAGGAAAATACTTAGCACACTGTTAAAACTGCCCCACAAAAGTGTCAACACATTAGACTTCCTTTTTTTACCTAAGGAATTTGGCTAATTTGTAAAGAACAAACATTCCCTTGCTGTTATTTTTTTGCACTCCTTTATATGTTCTGGGGATAGATTGTGAACAGGTACAATAATTCTCATTGGTTCAGATCATATTTCCAAGTACACATTCGCTATATGTTTTCAAAGCCATTTTGGTCCATCAATGTCCAAATGCATTTCATAAGTGAGAAATCTCGCACCTCCAAATGTACTTGCCTATTTCCTGAATTGTTGACAGATACCCAACTGTATTGAGAACACGTACGTGCTAATTGAGTCTGCCAGGATCCAAAATCTGCTATTTCAGTGAATTCCATTAATTGATTCAAAACACAGCAGAAATTTCAATTTTTCTGAATCCTTTGGGGATAAGCTGTGTCTATAAGAAATTACTCAAGGAGTTAAAGCTGCCTCCCACAGAGAAGGGCAGAAGCCAGTAGTCTAATTCAGCAGAGCTGATCATGCACAGATTTCTAGCCTTTCCTCTGCTCTAAGAGAACTCAATTGGTATATCGAGGACAGAAGGAAAGGATACAAATCAATTTTCATCCCACATAAAATCTTTGAATCTTTTAATCCAATTTAAACAAGCTTCCAACTGTGAATGTCCTCCAAGAAGATTCAAAACCCTTTCTGTGCAAAGATGCAGAATTAGCGTTTCAATTAAGCAGGGACAAGAGAACATAAATGAGTTCTGAGGAATGCTTCAAGCAGTGGGAGAATCTTATCAATGCACAGAAATAACAGATGGGAGGGAATGAAGAAGAATGAGCCAGACTCTTATCAGTGATGCCCACTGAGAAAACAAGAGACAGTGGGCACAGATTGAAACACAAAGCTCTATCTGAATAGAACAAAATGCTTTTTGTACCATTTGGGTGGTTAAACACAAGTTGCCCATAGAGATTGGGAGGTCTCCCTCTGCTGATACGCTCCAAAGTCAATTGGGCAATGTCCTGGGCAACCTGTAGTAGCTGACCCTGCTTCAACAACAGGGTTGGACTAGACTGTCTCCAGAGGTCTCTTACAATCTCAACCATCCTGTGCTTCTGTAGTGAAGAGATAGCAGGCCAAAGATACCTCTGCTGTAAAAGCCATAGTTAAGCTGCATAGGCAGAGTGTAGCCAAGTTCCAAACATCCCAGTGGTGGAACAGACCCAGCACTCAATTTTGATTTGATAGCCCTTGCAGCCAAGCGGGGCCATTCCAAGCAGGACTCTCTGCCACATCGGCATGAGCACACAGCCTTAAGTTGCACAGTCCACTTGGAGATCACCTGCATCTGTCTATAAAAAAATAATGGAAATACCTCCTAAAAGAAAGCTAGCTAGAAGAAAAAAAAAAAAAAATCATTTTCCTCCCTCCCCTTTGTTTTTTTTGTTGGTTATTTTTTTTGCAGTGGGAGGGGTCATTTATGTTGTTTGGTTTTAATATATCTCAGTAGAACCAACAAGTCCTGCTGCTTTCCCCTGGGAGTTTCACTGGGAAGGTGCTCCTGGTTCAAGACTTCTCAGCCCTAAGGCGATCTTGCCCAGTTAGTTGTAGCCTCCTCAGCACCTTCTGCCACTGCAGAGCTTTACTGCATTTTTTCTGTTCTTCTGCAATTTGCTGAAGAGAATCAGCAACACAATCAATGATTTAAAATAAGAATGAGCTAGAGCTAATTTATAGCACGTTCTTCTCCCCACCCCCAAAGAGACATGAAATGGAGAAAAGCAGCTTACAATACCATATCATTTCTTAATGTGTCAGACAGAAAAGGAGGTTGTTTTTTTCAGTCTGAAAATGTATCCCTTCCAAATAGAAAGGAATAACTTGAAATAAAAGTATTCCATTGAACTTTTTGATACAATAATTTCAAACACACACCTTTAACTGTTTAGATATATAGATATTATAGATATTATTCTTATTCTGTACTTGAGGGTTCATTCTCTGTTACTCGGGAATCAGCCTCCAGTTTTTCACCTAAAATAAAGCTCCAGGTCACTCACTGGTTCTCTTTTAATATACACAGCAAGTATGGTCCTCACTCACAGAAAAATCTCAGATATAAACATTTTAGGTCCACATGTAGCTGTTCCATTCTGCTTATAATGTTTCTCAACACAAATATTTCAAAGCAAATACAAAATAAAATTTCTATGTGATTATTGGAGGAAAGCAAACAAAAAAAATCAGCAATATACACACAAAGAATGCCACTGCTCTACTTTCTGGGTGACTTCCGACCAGGAACTTTTTTTTTTTTTCCTTCAGAAATCTACATTTAAACACCTAGATTTACAGACTACCACAGCATAGCTAAGTCAGTTTGCATAATACAGGCTACACAGAGATTTTGCTCTGGGATCCCACACCTGGCCCTACAGCCACTGACCTCTGTTTTAAGCCTGCCATGCCTCAGAAAACTGTGTTTTATTTGGTCTTTCCACAAGGGAGAGAGAAAAAAAGACTACACAAGCTCCCATTCTAAGCTGCCATCCACCCAGTCTTATTTAACTGTTACAGTTATTTTGATGCCCAGATTGCAATAACAACACTAGTTTTAAATTGGCTAAAACTTGGTGTCTAATAAATGACATGTTACCCCTTAAAAACTTTGAAGGGTTTTTGATCTATTTCCCTAAAATTTCCCTTAACCTTCTGGCACTCCCGAGAAAATAAGAGATGATTCTCCTTTACAGCAGTTTACATTTGTTTGCATCGCATTTATTATTGCATGCACTAAATGTATACCCTAAGGACGCTGACACACTCTATCCCAACATGCACACACAGATACAATCTGGCAACCAAAGAGGGGTAAACAGGGTTAACCTTCCTCTGAAACACTGAAAACTGGCCAAGATTAAAAATATGAGAGGTGAGGTGGGCTAATCCTATCAGAGGCATTGAAGCCTGTCAAGAATTAAACTAATCGTCAGCTTTCAGACCAAGAGTGGGAGAGTTTGAGGCAAAGCAACTAAATAACCACTGAGCTCCAGAGGCAATAGGCAAAAAGCTTGTTCAGCACTTGAAGGTGGAGGAGACACAAGGGGCAAAAGACTAAGAAACTTCTGAAAACGTAGCAGAAGACCAGAGAAGGTACAGGGAGATGAAGAGTGCTTTCAAGCAGAATAATGAATGATAAGGCAAAGACGGTTCCGGAGCTCACGCTGCCTGCCAGCAAGTCAGTTCCCTCAACCGTGTTAAAGCTCTGGCATTATAAGCTCAGTTTGTCAACTTTCTGGAATGCTACTTTGCCACAAATGATCTCTGGACTTGAAAGGCAACAACCTTCCTCCAAGCTGCCCTACAACTGACCAAAAGTGAAGAGGTTGAGGGCCTGTGCAGCTGCAGGCAGAACTGGCTTAGTTGCACCTATTACAGAAACCGAGCGTGCAAGTTTCTGCGTACACCAAGTATGTAACGTGCATAAACACGTGGCCTTGAGATGTTTTGTTGTTTCCTATGACATGCAGACCTTATTTACAATAAATTGGGTGTTTTAGTAGGGAAGGGACAGGCACTGGGTGATACAGCTTCTAGAATCAGGACTACATCATAAGTTCAGGTTTCAGGAAAAAAAAAAAAGGAAAAAAGGAGCAATTCTGGACAGGTATTCCTTATTTTGTAGAAATTTTATTTCTTAATCAGTTAATCTGAAAAGAGTTCAGAAGGTTCCCTCCTGATTTTCCACATGCTGGGCGCCAGCACTGCATCTTGCAATTTACACTGTTCTAAAACTTCATGCCACAAGTGAGCTCTGCATGTAATTTTAAACAGCCACCTACTAAAACCTTTATATTATACGTATTGCCATGAGGGTCTCCCTCCTAGTGAAGGTGCTTTTCTTTATTCAGGTGCACAGATACTTAAACATACCTATACATACTGGTTCAGAACATTTGTATGCTTTTTATTCTGTATGCTTCTCCTTGGATGGCTGAGGCAAGCATGATGGATTAGAGCTGCTGTTCAAACACAAAGTCATTCAATGACGGTCTGACAGAGGGCATTTGCCTAAAAAAGTACTCCGTGAGCTGGCATTTTGGGCATTACTGCTTCAAATAAATCAACTAAAGCATTTTCTCTGGTTTTTCTCAATGATATTTTGTTAAAACTTCTATGTACCATCTTAAAAAGTTATCCTGATTAAATGCTGTATCTGATTCCTGAAATTGAGCAGTAGTTGAGAAAAAGTAGCAAGGTGCTATGTATATCATGGCCAAACTCTTGAATGTTATTTCTCCTAGTTAGCTATAAGCCCGGCATAACCACATCCTTCTTTATATGCTTCGCTAATAAGAAGTGGCGCACGAAAAACCCTGACCAAGACAGCTGCTAGCACTATAAAACTCCCTGTTTTAAACTACCAAGATAACAGCTTGAGGAAGCAAGCTGAACTGCCAGCCAGAAATTACACCTATATCTGATATGGCTTTTAGTGATTATCCGTCTGCATTGCTTTCAGCTGTTTCCAAGAAGATAGAAGTGCTCTTTCATTTGCATTTTCTTTTCCATTCTGTTTCAGACAAATAGCTACTAACACTTACTCATTGCTTTTGGAGTCGGGTCCTCAGATGAGAAGCAGCTCTTCAGCAAGGCTGACTCTGACAAGAACTACTCAAAATATTTTTTTATCTGAAACACAATGTACCTTTTGCAATCCACAATGGCATGCCAACATGCACCTTAATTACTGCCATTTAAAAAAAGCCACACTTAGTCTGATTTTCAAGAGTATTATAGTAAGGGGGGGGGGAGAAATCCCACCATGCAGTAGTAGCACAATGTATAAAGATAAAAGAATAGCAGAGGACTCCAGAGTCTCTTTTTTAGCAACCTACTGCCTTACCATTGTTCATTCTAAATTTTGGTGAGTTTCCTAAAAGTATATATTTTTAAATCACTGCTCCTCAAAAACCTGTATGGGCCATGCTTATGAAATCATGGCAATAATAGCTGGGCTAAACAAAGAGGACATCACTACAGTGAAACTATTCAATAAGAGTTTGAGTTCAGAAAACTTAATTCAAATATCAGGAATATCCACATTATAAAAAAATATAATATCTACCTAAGGAAAAGGCAGCTGGTTCTCCTCTTGATCACTCAAAGATAGCCACATTTAAGTTTAGTTTGTGTACATATAACTAAGAGCACAATATATACTACTTTTTTTTTTTTTTGCAAAGCAGCCCAGTGTAAGGAGATGTGTATAAATAGTACATGAATCTAATGAAAGCTATCTCAGAAAGCCCAAACTGTAGACATATCCAAAGTGGCAAAGGCACACACCTTATGTTTGGAATGAGAGAGAAAAGAGAACCTCAAGTGTGAGCGCTGGAGCTGTGGCATCCTGACCATCCAGGAGGTACCTATGAAGGCTATTCATCCCATATTGCCACATGAGGCACTTGAAACAGACAGATTAGAGTAGTAATCATATGATTTAGAGTAACCCAAACCCCTTTTTGCCATGGCACAGGACAGATATTACAGTGCGGACTGCATGAACAGAAGATGTGTTTTAACCTGCCTGTCAAGTGCAAATGTCCAAGGCTTAGAGTCAGTCCAAGAATGGCCAACTTCCACACAGCAGGTTCCCAATCCCAAGGGCCTGCTGGAGACTTGCTCTCCTTGAAGAGGCCAAGAAGAACATGTCCTGTCATTGAACCATAATGTTTCTGCCCATGAGACACTGCAATGCGTAATGTGCCACTTCTGTCACGGCTTTGCCCAGGCTAAGGTAGTGTCGTATTCTGCCAAAATGCCACTGGAGTCAGTTCATTATCTGAGGTGGCAGTCAAAAAAAAAAAAAAAACCTAAATGTTTCTGCTAAAAGCAACAAAACTAAAAGCATTTTTTGGGGAGGGTAGAGAATTTTTTAGTTTAGGGTTCCCCCTCACCCCTGCAAAAGAAAAAAGTGATTTGGAGAAGCAACCACATATTCATAAAGCAATCCTGCATTGCCAAATCTTTTGTGGCAAAAGAGGCTCTCAATAAATAAAATGCATTCAGCCCTAAATATTATAATTTGAAACTGTTTCTTGCAAGTGTACTAGCCTTACTAAAAGTGTGCTTTAAGGGTAAATATATTAGAATCAGAAAGGCTCTAGGAATATGGGGTTTGCAATGACCTATTTGTTTTCATGGCATCTCATCTTGCAGGAAAAAAAATAAAAATAAAAATCCCACAAACAAACAAACACTCCACAAACTGTCCCAGGAATCCAGCAACAGTTCTCAGCATGATCCTCCTTTCTCATCCTGAGTCAAATATTTCCCTTTCTTTAAAAGGATGTGGACAATTGCTAACCACCGAAGTAATGAAGAGTAGATTGAAGATGCATAAGCAAATTCAGTAATTTGAGGTGAGATTAATGCCATCATTTAAAATACACTTTACTAAACACGTTTTAAAAACATCTTGGGACAATTTTGAGGTCACCAAGGTAAAGACTGCAATTCAGTGCAGCACAGATAGAGCTCCTGATTTGATTTCCAGGAAGCCCAAGTGCCAGGCTTCATATGGTTTAACAGCCCTCACTGACAGCAGCTCAGTCACCAAGATGCTTGTGGCAACAGTGAGTTTTTTAAGCACCTCTTGCAGAGAATTCAGCTCCACGTATTCAGTGCCTGAAATACGAATATCCACTGTGATGAAGAAACACTTGGAGCAATTCAAGGAAAATGTTCTTTCACTTTAATGTCTACAGTTGGCTAAACAGGGAATATTCCTCCCTGCATGAATAATTGCTGGCCATCTGAAAAAGCCTCCAAGCTGAAAAAATTACCTAAAATTAGCTAAAGAAAAATTACCTTGATATTCTTACAGACTAAAAGGTGGGACTGTGAAGGGCAGCCAGGTCAGTGGAACTTAAGCCTCTGCTAGGAAGACAAGATCATCACGTGTTTAGAAGTGCTACAAGAATCACTAGCACTCACCACAAATCCCAACTACCTCTTGTATACTGAAAAAATACAGAAAACAACTGCATGATTGATGATGATTGCCCTGATACCTTGAACGGAATAAGCAATGAACAAGTATCCATTGAATCTGACACCTGAAGAAGTCATGTGAGACCAATGTCTCCTCCAGCTTCAAATACAGGTGTGATTGTAGATCATATTCTGGCCATGCTTATTTGGGCAGATATTAGAGGTCTCATTCTGCCATTAGAGATCCCATTCTGTCCATGCTTATTTGTACAGAGGTTATGGAAGCTCTTCAACCTTTTGTAAAGGTATTATTAGAGTAGTGAGCAGTGCTACATCATCCCTTCAACAAGGGCAATGGATAAATGCTTCCTACTTTTTCCCTGGGAATAGGTGGAATACACCCTTTCCCCTCATTACAGATTTATGGTTTTAATATGAGCGAGTTTTAGGTCTCACCAGTCCAAAAGGCCTGGAAATCAGGTCTTCAGGGCAGGTGGGCAGAACTCACAGTAACAGAAGGGGCAACAGTCTGATGTTCTTTGCTCAGCCACTGCCTGAAGATTTGGCTTTGACTGTCCCGGAGCTCACATGAAATATTTTCCTGCTGCCTTCTTTATGTCTTAGCTTAGCCACAAGGTAAGAGACAAAGCACTGAAATCAGATTCCTCACTGGCATCATGCAACCCTTCCATTTTCCTGTCTCTGGGAGATGAGAGTATAGCATCTATCTGTTGGTCAGTCTTTGGGTGACCACAGACAAGCCAGCCTTGTGGGCTGTTCAAGAGGTAGCAAATAGCCACAGATTGAAATAAATCAATGCCTGATAGCTTCAGTTTGGAACGAGGCTGTCAATACAAATGGGAATTGTCACAGTATCTCTCAGGTTTGACCAGGGATTATTTAAGACATTTCAGCTGCTTAAAAGCAGGATGTTGTGTCAGCATTGCATTACAAGGTGCCAGTATCATGGAAGCACTCAGTATTTAATCAGCTGTCAGCAATTTGGAGTTTTCCAGAGAAAATGAGCCCTCAATTCCAAATTACTTTTCATACTGCACTCGGGGAAGATGTCCAGATCAAACGTTGTACTTTGTGTCTCATAATGAAGTATAAGAGATTGAAGCGGGATGTAATTTAGGGATTGTATTTCTTTTTCCTCTAATTAAAAAATATTTTAGTTTCCACTTTATACTAATGCAAATGTCATTACTGCAGGCCCAGTAAATTTTACCATTTAGTATGGGCAAAAGTAATGGCCTGAAACAGTATTATGGAAAAACTATGCAAATCACCATGTACAGTAAATCAAGCTAATAGGCAGACTTCATCTTTCTTCCACTAAGGTCAAACATAGCCTGCAGACAGGAAGGAAAGAAAGAAAAAAAAATTTAAAAAAGGAGAAAAAAATAGACACCAGTGCCCAGCAAGGAAATTTAATGGCAATGCATTCATCGAATCTAAGTACAAAGACACTAAATAGTGGTGGCAGATTTGCCTTTGCAGATGGCATAAGTAAGAATATTAGAAAAAAATTCCCTTTGACACTATTTTAGGCACTTAGTCTGCGCGTTTCTGGTGTCTCCACTTTGGCATACCGACAAAAGTCAGAGTTTAAAGAAGGGAAAAAACAGAATCATGCAAAACAGACAATAAAGTTCAATGCAAAATATGTACCAAAAAGCAGACCAAAAGGTTACTCAATCAAGATCTGTCAGTACCTACACCATGCAGTGATTTCTGACAATAGATGGCCCTTTACCACAGACAAGAAAAATACAATAAAATATCATGTCTGGAAGCTGAAGCTAGATGGATTCAGACTAGAAATACATTTTTCCTGAAGACAAAAAATATGTTGTGCCCTTTGAGTAGCTTCAACACCAAAAAAAAAAAAAAAAAAAAAAAAAAAAAAAAAAAAAAAAAAAAAAAAAAAAAAAAAAACACACCTTGCAGAAGGCAAGAAGGCCAAGAGGGCAAGAAGGCAAGTTACATCTGATTTAGACATCAAAGGCTATTTTTTAGATTGCCAAATGAAATTCAGGATAGGTATCCACAGCTGGTAATACTAAACTGTTATACACGATCTTAAACTTCTAGAATAAAAGACTCTTCATTTTCCATGTTTTGCACAAGTTAAACAGCACTCCTAAACCACACAGGACAATATTTTTCTTAGAGTGTGATTCTATTCATTTTTGCCTAGACTAAAGCTTTGACCTGTCTTTACTTTGCCTTCAGCACTACAAATCCCCATCCAGAGTCCAGCTTTCTCTATAGCTGCACAGTACAGCACAAATTCATAGGTATCCAGTTCCTTGAGCTCCACCAAGCAAACATTCACATACCGACTTCCACAGAGATTACTATATCTGGATATTAGTCCTGGAATCAATTGCTCTGGTCCTCTCTATTTTGCCTTGGGCAGCAGTCCTTTCATGTACTTTACAGAACAATACCCTTTTGTTTAGGTCAGGCTTCTCTCCTTCTTTAGTCATGGCCCATCAGCTGCCATGAAAGGTGGGAAGCTTCCACATGCCCACAACTCCAAACCTCATCAACTCAATGTCTACTTAAAAAAGTGAAATGTCTAGAACAGATTCCAATCTACCTGGACAGAGTGTGTAGGCTCAGTTTTTTAACAGCTTGGCTATCTGCCCTGCCACATTCACATCTGGTTAGCCTACAGTCAAATATCACTTAAGTATTTAGGTTAAAATAATTGTATAACCTTTCACTTTAAAATCCTGTCATATACAGACCTCATCTACTGAAATCCCAAATAATTTGTCATTGAGTGCTGATAGCAAAATATACTAGATTTTTGGATTTTGTACTAAGAGCTTCAGTCATTTATAAAGACTAAATGGTAGAACTATCTTATAACTTTTTATTCCAAAAGGATCGCAGCAATATGGGTGTCACTAGGTAATCGGTTGAGCTACTTAAAGACAGTTTTAAAAGGCAGGAATTTCTTTCAGTTTCTGCTGAAGCCAGTAGGAGTTGGGGTGAAAAAGCCACACATTAAGACCAGATTATACTTGAATTCTCCTCTTACCTCTGTTCTTGTTGACTGCAAAAAAAAAAAAGTGATGATATGCTATTGTTCAATTTTCAAATTAAGGTAAGTGTTACAGACACCTATCCCTTTCATTTCTAAGCACCAGCTATAACTATGCTACATCAAATGCATCTGCTTCTGTATAATTCTTTTTAAAGCTGGCATTGCTTAGGCTTAGCCTTCTCAGACAGCAGGTTTTCACCTTGAGCAATACCATCCTGCAGTTACCTTGTGCTTCCTTTCGCCACTGTGTTATTTTTTCTCTAGTCTCTTCATCCCTTGGATGAACAGCTTTCAAGCAAGGGCTAATCTTTGCTCTGTGTGGCAGAGTTCACAGACTAACATGGTTCAACCTTATCTCCAAAAATCAATGTAATTTCTCAGACATGTTTTTCCTGCTCTTTTCCCCTCTGAATACTTTCAACAGAGCAGAAGGAACACTCTGTCCATATTGGAATGGAAATGCTATTCCCTGTTGTCTCAATTTTGGAGTCTATACATTATGAAAATCTAAAATCAATTAGATTTTATAGACAGTTTTAGGAGCCATTGAACTCTGAGAAATAATTTAATTAAACTCCTAATAACAGGAAGAAAACACATCTCATTACAAAACACTTTCCCAAACTCTAGTATTCTCCTAAAAGCTGTATGAAGGATAAGATTCCAATCACTGTTTCCCACAGAAATTTAGAAAGGCTATAGATCGCTCCTTGTCTTCATTCTGGGGAAGCAGATACAGCAGATTAGTAGAAGATGAAAATTAAGTCTAAGTAAGTACATCTGTGGCTCAGAAGGAAAGTGTATTTTAGTAAGCTTACTAAAGGACAGGTGTTTAACAACATTCAATATTGATTTTATTTTCATGGCCCCACAGAAGTCAGTAGACTATTTATTTTTTTTTTTTTTTGCACACTAAAACTTAACACTAAATGCTTCTAAAATTGTTTTTAAATATGCGTGAAGAATTCCAAAAGGTCATTGGGAGAGTCAAATGCATTACAGTGAAGCTGTACTGAAGGCTCATTCTGCAAAACGTTTTCGGATTTTGTATGGAATACTATGTCATCTTTTTATTTTTTTTTTTCTTTCAAAAGAAAGCTTTCTGGGCTGCACTACAGGGCAAGCACCACAGTGCCCTAAATCACATCTCTTGCCTGGTTTTCCTTTTTTCCCAGTTAAATTATATTCTTAATTCTCTGAGTGGTCATAAAGTTCCCTAGGGGCAGTTACACCAGAGTGTAAACTATAGCAGTCTTTGGAGACACGACAATGTCACACCACACTTTGTCTTCCTGGACAAAGCCTCCAAGAGTTGAACAGGAGACAGGCTGCAATACATCCCATCCACAGCCAAAAAGTTAAAGCTGTCTTTAAATACCTCTTCCACCTACTCATAACCAGATACATATCAGTGCTGCTCTTCCTGCTCAAATATGTTTAAGTATAGGTATAACCCTTAATTTAATAACATACCAGGTTTTAAAAGCACGCTTAAGGGAACCTATCCTTACAGGCTTGCAGCTATGGGTAGCTCAGTGGTGGGCACACACCACAGGCTGGATATTGCAAATCTAATTAATCTATTCTAAAAATCCAATGCTTTTGCTTTACCTATTAAACTGTCTTTATCTCAACCCACGAGTTCTCACTATTAACCTTCTGATTCTCTCCCCATCCCACCAGGGGGGAAAGAATGAACAGCTGTGATGTGCTTAGTTGCTGGCCAGGGTTAAACCACAACACTGAGGAATTATAAATACCTAAATAAATATAACTATATTCACTAACATTGAGGACACACTGAGGAAGATTAAGAGTTTGGTTCCACGATATTGCAAAGCACAAGCTATAGAGCAACACTGAAAAATTACTTTATTTATCAAGAATCAATCTTAAGCTAAAATATATTCCCACTTGGAACCACGAGGTCAGTAGTATATATTTATAGAATTGTAGCCTAATTAACTACTGGTAATTAAATCTATAAATAAATGGAAAAAGAATAGATCACATTTTGTTTAATTGCCTTAATTAAAAGCTGGAAGCTAGCAAGTCAGACATATTGCCTGCTTTCAGTGAGTTAACATTGATAAAGCTTGCTATGAAGTTAATATTCTTGATTCTGGCACATTACCACGCTGTTGTTATTCATGAGGAAGAGACGCCCTTCAGCCAGCTATCATGACATTATTCATAACACATTAATCATCTTCTAGATGCTTAACAGAATTTGCCAATTCAGCAGAGTGCAGTTTATTTAGGTAATCTGGAACAGAGCTGGGATGGGAAAAAAAAAAGTCTTAGCATTTGGGTTTCAGCGATTTTAATGCTGCAACATTTGCCTTTAATATACTCCCTTCAGCTAAATTCTGAATGCTTAGAGGTGGGACAGCAAAAATTTGAAGACACATATTTGCATTCTTGACCAGTAATCCCAAAACATAAACTATGTCCAAGCCAATTTCTTATCAACATTCAGTCACTCTTAAAGAAAAACAAAGAAACTTCCAATTAACTTGAAAGTGTTATAATTTACAGTTATTTTGTTTGCTTTAAATGGAAATGCTGTGCGGGATAAAGTTAGCTACTACAGCAAAGCTACTGCACATCATAGCCTTTTCAGACATGCACAAAAGTATTGTTTTTATGACTTAATGTTCAAGCTGGAATAAGGCCCCAGAGATACTCAGCTGTCATGGTCTGCATGCTATTATGAGAAGAGTGAAAAGCAAATCAACCAGTCATTTGAAGGGTAGATACAGTGGGAAATGACTGAACACCCATTAAACAAAGGAAGAGAAATGATCTAATGAGACTTTGGTAGTAATGGTCACTGCAGAAGTTCATAAGAGGAAGGAGAGGAAACAACAGGTCAAGAAAAAAACAGAAGGGCAATTTATTCAGCTGGCAATCTCTGAGGTGCTATGGCTGCAAGACAGCAGCTAGAGAGGCTAAGTGTGTCTTTATTTTCCTTACAAAATGAAAACATCTGAATCAGGATACAGATTAAAATAAAAGCAACCAGCTTGTCAACTGTAAAGTACAGCTAATAATTGTGCATGTCACACACATAGTCGGAGTCAAAGGAATATGCTGTTTTCTATGACTCATCAGCAGTGGGTACAGAGACTCTTGTAAACATCATAAAGCAGAATTTTATTCATTCTGAACTATACTTTAGGGAGTTTAGTGGACGCCATTAAAATTCTTCAAGCAGCAGTCTGGAAAATCATGCTAACAAATAACCTACCTCTGTAATAGGCATCTGTGCATTGAACATAACAATAAGTCACAACGGGCTGTGCATCAATAGGCTATTGGCACACACTTTCGAAGGCATTCTGAGGACCAAAGCAGAAGGTTGCGTGCCTCCATCCATCGAAGAGAAGCACCGGCAGCCTACTAATGCACACCCCGGCCTAGCTAATTGTTATGGCAACAAGGCTCATAAATCTCAAATTTTGGGTTCTCAAAAATAGTTCTGAAAACACCTAAAGGTAACATTCATCTCTCTCTAAAGACAGTAGGTAAAAGAGAAAAATAGGTACCTTTTAAATGTATGATTTCTCTTGATTTTCAAAAGGTAGTATTAGTTTAGATACTGTTATTACAGGAAACACTTCAGAGCCTGTGCACTTAAAACCTGAGACTGATAAGGGCCACTAGTGAGGTAGGAGTTTTATTTGGTGGGCTTTTTTCACCTCTGATAGGGAACGAAAAACAAAGAGTTGAGCTGACTTTCCCAAGGTCACAGAATAACCTAGCAACAGGACAGAGCTGAACCTGGTCCTCCACATAACTTAGCCACATAACCAGTGAAAAATATAATGCGGGTAGATCAGCAGGGGTTTCCTAAACCTTTTATAATGTTTGTGTCTTCCCCATACAGCTAATTTCCTACTGAAATTGAACACTGAGAAAACAATTTCTGGTGACAAAATAGGGACAGCTTAGTGAGGAGGGGATACTGCTAGCAGAGACAGGAACTGCATTCACTGCAGAAACTATTAATTTTCATAATCCTTAAATTCTGACTAAAAAGTTGTATTTCCATTAGGAACATAAAGAGCCCCTTGCTTCTGCATGTAAGGAACACAATGCAAGAACAAGATTAAAGGCAGAGGATTACAGAAAATGCAAGAGATCAAGTTATTTGCTTCAAAGAGATTCATACACAAGTAAGCTACAACCAGCATCCAGTTATCATTGTAACAGAGAGAGTCTGCTCACACAGACTGATGAAGTACATTTGAAACTGGGAATTTTCTGAACTCCTCAGTAGTTCTCCATTTTCCTAAAACAGGCTGCAATAGACACAAAACTCTGTCACATACAGGCTTGGTCCAGGACTGGTAGCTATTTACCCATCTTACCTTCTCACTGAGGACCTGAATCTGCTAGGTAGCCTTTCTTTGGAGAAAACAGTTTCCACAGAAAATAATCTCTGCAAGCAAATTCACTTAGAGGAAGGTGGGTGAACTCAAGAAAAGAATGCATCTCAAAGGCCTTTATGTTCCTGGGGGGTTTTAATGGAAAAGTTTACGGTAACAACTGAGCTGACATTTGTTTACTAAAATAATCTATGGTAATAAGACAACCAAACAGAAACAAGCACATTGTATAAACACACCAGATGATGTTCTAAAGAATATTAAAGCAACTTCAGCCACAAGATTTGAAAAAGAAACAGAGGCCTTAAAAGCACTAGGGAAATTTGAGTTTAAGTACTGGGAACTTCTCACCACCACAACAAACAGACAATAAGACAAGCTACTAAGGAAAATTCTGGAATTGGTTGTGAGCAACACTGTTTCTTAAACAGCTTCAGAATAAATAGTTCTGCTTTGCCACAACCACAGAGAGGTAACCACATGGCCTCTCTATCTCAACAACACTACGGACAATTGTCTTCCCCAGAGCTCAGCTACTGAATGAAGTCTCTTATAAAACACTGGGTTCCCCAGTACTTTAAAAAAAAAAAAAAAAGGCAACCCAAACAAAACTAACACACAAAAAAGTTGCACAGTGCCACCACCTGCACAGCAGTCCACACTCAGCCAGAGCAATGTCAGGTTTCACTCAGACCCTTCAAGCAAAACGCCAAGCACTCTAATTATGCTGCTTGCTTTGAATTACATTAAGAAACTGTTCTCCTGCATCAAGGTACACTTCGAAAGACAAGTGAAAACAGTCACCACTAGGCAATAGTGTTATCTCCATTCCATGCTTCAGGCAAGCTCTCCTACTACACAAGAGTACTCCCATGCACGAAGCAGCCCAGTGCTACAATTACAGCTGTTAATATTCGTTCAGCTCTCATTCTGAGAGCACCACAATATTGCTGGTAGCCTCCTGCCACCCACAGGGAGTTCTCGTGCAGCTGGCTAAGATGGAAGTGGTGGGACGGACTGAAGAGGTGCCAAATTTCCACCAAAAGATAGAAACTATGCTTCTGCATCACAGCCTAATGTCTTCCAGATTTCCTTCTAACAACACTCCACCAGTTTGCTATTTGCTCATCCAACCATGTACGTTCTTCATTTAGTTTTCTGGCTGGCTACTTTTTAGGGCTTTGCCCTCATTTGACGCCATGACAGACTACATAGTCTCTTTAAGCAGTGTATCAAGCTGTAAGATCTGTGAAAAACTGCGTACAAAACCAGTTGCAGAAATAAAATGCATTCTGTTCCTCTCACTGGTCCAGTTGGACCATTACTGCAATTCACACAATCTGATCAGATGCTCCAGTCCATTGCCAATTGCGTATTTCATTGCTAGCACAAGCTCAGCTCTACGTCAAGCAGACTAGGGAGGTAGTAACCTCTTCTTCAAACCCTGTCCAGTTTACCAAAAAGTCACTCCAGAGGGTGAGCCAGCTGACCATAGGTACTGAAAAAAGAAAACCACAAGGTAGATGGGAACCACTTTCATGGCTCAGTATCACTCACAAACTTTGCATAGGTAACAGAAAAGGAATAAGGAGAAGACAATTAAGATCTCTCATCTGGTCTATTTCCCTCATCATGTCTTTGCCTTTTTTATTTCCCTCAGTTAATTTCTCATTTTCTTTTTTGCTTAAACAGCAAACTAAAGCTACACTGAAAATTTTAGATGCATCTATCCTTATATTTTGTTGTTGAAACTGAAAAAAACAAACAAAAAAACCACCTCTGAAAAGACCTTGGTGTCTTTTACTTGCAGTAGAAAATTTCTCCAGCATAAAAAAAAAAAAAACCACCTCTTCTGGGGAAGGGCAAGAGGAATGCTTTTCTCCCATGAGTCAACAGCTTCACAGGAAGGGTGGAGAGGGATAGAAAATGGGTCAACTACAAGCAGTCTTAGCAAGGATACTGCCTCTAATTCTGCTACAAGCTTCTCTCAGTATGACATGAGGGAGGAGGCATTTGGTGGGAGGAAGATCTGCCCTCCCCCTGGGCATAAAGCCACCCAGACCCTTTGCTGGGAGAAAGCAAGATATAGCAGTTGACTGTCATTGTCTTGAAACACACAGAGAATTAGCTATTAGGTAGCAATAGCACCTTGGAGTGCATCTACTAGAGATTATCATCCTTCATAGTTTTGTTTATACTTCTGAAAATTCTCTTTTGGATAAAAAGAAAAATTAAGCATTTTTGAAGATACTCCCAGTATAGTGCCCCACATTAGCCACTTTTGAGAATGAATATGGCAAGAACATCTTCCAAGTGAAAACTTTCCCTAATGTCCAGTGCAAATCTTTCTCCCCAGTGTAAAGGGTTCATGATGAAAAAAAAAATCAACCCTGTAATGAAGAGATTATGAGGATTTAATCCCAGGCACCTGGTGCAACTCTGAAATTATAGAAGCAGACACTTCTGGATTGATTACTTCATTTCTTCATGTGGCAGCACATGGAAGTTTCACTCAAACCTGTTAGATGGCTCCAGGCCTACCAGTGCTTTCTAAAATGACACTTCCTCATCTCTAGAGTTGAAAAACGCTACAGCCTCCCTCTCTGCCTAGAGAGCCTGAGGCAGGTGTAATGCCATCTTAATTTTGTTTTTTAGGCAAAATCATTCTATTCTTTGTCATGGAACACCAGCATTCATTATTCATTCACCCACTACATGGAAAGACATGGAATTACTGTCTGTGAACCTTAAGGGCATCAGGGAGCAGTACAAATTTAGCTCTCTTAGTCTTATTTTGACTGTGTCCTGGAAAGAAAAAAAGGTCTGGTTTGGAAGATCCGATACTCCTAAATTGAGGTCAGAAGGTCTCCATACAATATGTCTGCTCATTCTACTGACCTGCCTGCCTTCAGAAAAATAGCAAGGACCTGACTTCTAGGCTTAATGAAAGTATTTAAAATCTTCATTTGCTGCAAGTTGATCCGTTTGAGCTCTCTCCCTGCAATTGGCATACTCATCAGGAATCCATTGTTTCATGACCATTCCTCCCTACTTATGCTGTGTTTGATAACAATCAAGCTGGGGCCAGTGCTGATGAGTCATGCACATAAATAAGGTCTGCAGTCACACATCCCAGGATACAACGAGCAGGCAGAGAAGCACAGGTGACAAGGAAAGCATCCAGTCAGAATCAGCCTGTGCTACTACCAAGCAGTGTCATGCACAAGCTGTAGCACGTACAGTTCTCACAGCAGCAGTTCCATGTGAGTAAATGGTGTGAAGTACACAAGCAACATTCTCAGACAAGCCTGCATAACTCCACTGCCCCCTTGTTTGTGTCTCCCAGCACAAACCCTTTACTCACAGATGGGTGTCTTTATGGATGCCGTACGACCAAGCACTGCAGAAGTGGTTCTACAGACTCTGAGTTCGTGGTGAAGGAGATGCACAGCACACAGATGAGTCACAAACATTGACAAGAACAAGATCTCATACAGCTACCAAGTTCCATCACAGTTACTGAAACAGGGATTGACAAGGATTACTATGTAATAGTGACATATCACTAGCAAGGAGGTGTCTTCCTGCAATTTTGCTGGCACCTCACTTAAGGAAAGAGGGAACAGAAAGCTTTTAATCAAGTTAAGCAACTGTCAGGTCACTTCCTACACAAGCCTTTTCTTTGAGCTCCAGGTGGGCACTTCAATAGCTTTGTTCTTATACAATCTCTTTTTCTGACCATAAGCATCATCCTGACACACTTGGACCTTGCATGCAACCAAAATGCCATGTTGGCAGTTTCTGAGGCCACATCAGTATATCCCAGTAAGCTCCTGAGGAAACGGATACCAGCCTTTTGTCTCTCTTTCCCCATATCCTCTGCTGCAACACCCTTATTTTTTTGTCAGGGAGTTCAGACATACTCAGAGATGTCCTTTTCAAGTAAACTTCTAAATGGGCAATGCTCTAATCTGCAGTTTAATCCTAGAAAGGAAGGTTATTATTCTCAGTAATTCAACTTAAAAAGTTTTACCCCTGCCAAAGAACTGAATGGCAGCTTCTTTCTTTCATGCCAAAGGCCAATTACAGCAAGGTTTTACTAATACAATTTAAGCCTCTGTGCCCCCTTTATGTTTTTCATGCTGGGAATATCATTTGTTTTGATAGTTTTGCATTATGCAGTTTTTCACGGCTGGAGGTTTCAAACACTGTGATTGTCCTGCCAGGAATCACATAGGGGGCTTTTCTTTAGAAATTCAGCCTCTGTGATTGCCCTGCCAGGACTCATATAGCTCTGTCCTGATGTGGAATGCCCTATAATTTCACTGTGCTAAGAATTTAACTCATATGTTTACCTTGAGAGGAACGCAGGAACACCAGCAGTGAACTATTTCACTCTGACTTGTTCAGGTTCCAGGGTGTGATTTCACCTCACTTCGTAGGGTTTGTACCAATTAGCAGGTATTGAGGGACCTCTTTCTGAATAGGAACAGAACAGCTCAGAGGGCCTTCCGTTTGGTTTGCCAAGTCAATTATTTATGTGAAATTCTCTTACAGTCCCTCAAGTTTCAGCTCCCTTCTCAGAGCAGACAAGGTGTTTGCCTGAGTGAAGATCCTCTGTATGTGACTGAATCACGTTCCTTCTGTTCCTCTGACTGTGGGTGCCACCCCATCCTGGGACATAAGGAGCACACCCCAAGCACGCTGGGTTGCAGAAAAGAGTACCTGTATTGAGGGCCCTCTTGCAACAGCAGCATATCAACAGGCTTGACCCTACTCTCTCTTTCCAGTGCAGAGCAGCATTTTACTGAAAAGCTGCAATTTGTAGAGTAGGATGAAGTGCCTTTGCCATGGGGGACGAAGAGAAGCAGAAACAAAGGGAACAGCAGTTATTGTTGCAATGTACACCAACTTCTGATTACTAGGGGAAGGGAAACATTTTCCTGAATCCAAGTAGACAGACTGTTATGAGACTCACTTTTCAATCCCTTTCATTTTGGGAGCATGACAAACATCTCATGTGGACAGCTCCTGCAACCAAAAAGCAACTCAAAAGGTTTTGTATATTTTTTTCATTCTAGAAACTCTGTTACATTGTAAAAAGATACTGCAATTACTCTGGCAGTATCCACACCATGGGATGCCTCTCTACCATCTGCTCTTTGAGGATAGAGTGCTGATTTGAGCCAGCTAGAGGGAATTCCCACCTAGAAAAAAAGACATCTGCCCACCAGTGAGTATACTGTCCCTTTCACAGTCTGTTTCACACAGACTGGACACATCTGCTTTTTTTTTGTGATGCAATGCATCCATGGGAGCAGAAAACCCTGAGATTTTCCATTTCAAATGAACTCACTAGGTCTATATAACCAAAAGCATGCTTGGTAACAAAACAGCAAACATTTATTCTGCAAGACAAAAATTACCCTTGTTTACTCGCAACTTGCAGCACCAAAAGACCACAAGTAAAACCAATTTAAACACAACCTTAGTTATACTTATCAGTAGGAATTCTTCCCACTTTTGGGTGCCCTTCCTCTAGCTCTTCTAGAACAAAAGCTTGAACCATCACATCCCACCAGGCTGTGCACTCAGCTTCCCTCTAAGACCCTCAGGAAGACCAAAGGGTTAGATTTCACCTTTAAATTCAAATTTGCAAGGCAACCTCCTGAAACCAAACACCATAGATACCTGGAATTGACTTCTTAGGCCCAGCCCAGCCCTGGCTACTGGAAGGGTCCAGCCATTGATGGCTCTTTTGGAAATTAGTCACAACTGACAGTTTAGGAGGATTTTCCCCCTGCTCCTCATTATCCCACCAGTAGCTGCCTCTGTTACCCACAGGGATATTCACAGGGACTTGTGGCTACCAACACAATCATAAAAAATATTGTACAGAACACATACAAGTATATTGTTAACCTCATGATTTCTGAGGTGCTGGTTGATTTTTAGACATAGTCTATGCAACACCACAACCAGCACAGAGATTCAGGCTGCTTTGCCAGAGCCAGTTCCCCACCTCCTTATCTTCTTACAAAATTCAAAATCGTTAGCTTGGCCACAGCTTTTACCATAAGCACATCAATCTTATGCTTCATCTTCTGCATCTCCTTGCTTTTTAACATCGTTCTGCCTGACAGACAGCTGCTTGCTCTGCCTGGAGGCCTCCAAGTGCTGCAGTGCAGAGTCAACTGGGAGTGCAGAACCTCAGGAGGAGTTTGTGTGTAGGAGATAAAGCTTAGCAAGAAAGAGGATTTAAACTATGAAAATTTTTACAATCATTAAAGACACCACGATTTTCATACTTTTTACAGAATTTTTAAACTCTGTTTTCCTTTATCCCAAAGATTTCTTCTTCCCCTCTCAGAAAAGGTCATAAATTATGAAACAGATTTAAAACCAAATCTCTGTCTACTTTCATAGCTAGTTCAAAGTAGCAACAAATTTTCTGACATGCAACCAGCAGCTCAGCATACATTTTCATTATTGACTATAGATGTTTAGAAACATTGCCTATTATGGCAGTATCATCAATTTATTGATAGCATACATGCACAACAGGACATTTGAGTATGGGATAATTAAAGATATTATTTATAGTCCTTTTTTGTTTCCCCTTCAACATACATAAACAAGTGATGACACCCTCCTATTTAAACAGAAGTACTTTCAAAGTTCTTTCAGCAGTATTCTCCTCTGCAGGCTTTCTCATCTAGCAGGCTCATGCAAATCCTGCCATCCTCAAGAGTTTTCCAGTTCTGAGTGAGGTAATGTATTTTTCTATGCTGGTCTATATCGATAGAGACTTTCGCTTTCAAGACACACTTCCGTGTTTCCAGCACGGAAAGTTTAAGGTTTCCTGTAGAAATCTTTAAATATGGAACCTCAGAGACAAACATTTTTGCTAAGAACTTTCAAACCTCTCACCTACATGATTTCATTTGCATTTTATGCACAAAAAAATTCCAATTAAATGCCATCCAGGTTATTTCGAGATACTGTACAACCCATTAGAAACAGGAAGCTGATAATGTAATCCTCTTTAGTAGAGGTATGTATGTCATAAAATGCCTCCTAGCTGCTCTTCATTTCACTCAGCAATGAAACAATATCCGAAGGACATCCAGAAATGCCACTTCAGTACCAGTTAATCAAGCCTTGCTCTAAAGCACTGTATGTCATTCAGAGAGGCATAGCCCCCAGAACGTCAGGAGGTGGAGAGGGAATCCTCAGGGCAGCGGAAAGGTGCTCCTGCGAGGTAACATCAGGGTGCTGATATCCTTCATGTTTGTAGCTGGAGCCACCGCACTGCCTCAGTCCCTGGGCCCGTGGCAACCTTCACGAGCACACGGCCCACAGTGCTGCTGTTTGTGCACATATTATGAGGTTATGTAACTCAGGTAATGCTATTCAAAAACCTTTCATTTCAAGCTTATACATCAGCAGATCCAGGATGTACCTGCTATTATCTGTAACTGGAACACACATGCTTGCCTGCAGCACTGAACCTTCACCTCTTTCAATTATTTGTCCAATTATAAGAACATAGCTCATCACCAAGCTTAATGATTGAAATGGACAATTTCTGCTGCTTTTCATGTAGTATACTTCCCAGCATCATGCTGTCTAGCTTTATCTAGCTTCTTCTATGGAGACATGAGTGATAATCTCTCCTACTGCAGGGATGTGTGTTGTATTGTATATTCATTTCTGATCACGCAGGGACCCTACACATAGAGTTATGAGCACATTGTGTATTTAGACCCCAAGCAAAATTAAGCTGTTTTGAAAACTTTACTGAAGTTCACACCATTCTTCACTGAAGACTTACATTTGAACTCCCCAGCTTTCAATTTCCTCTCATCTGTGCTATGTCTTTTAGATTCTATGCCAAATACAACCTTCAAGAGTTTTTGCACCTAAATCACCTTGGGCAATATTGGCTCCCCACACCTCCCAGCATCTCTGAGCTATCACTAAAGTACAACAGGTGAGCAATGAAGCAGCAGATAAACGCCCTCACTGTGGCAAATCTTTGCAACAGTCCCAAGCAACACAAGGTCCATGGTCTACCCTTAGGCTAAGAACAATTGGAGAAAAGTTAAATAATTATTTCTAAGTTTACAGTCAATAAGATAATTAAGCAGCATAACAGCCAAACAACCCCATGAGGTACATACTCAGCCAGAATTATCAGCAAGTATTAAGTTTTTCAAATAAGGCTATTTATCTCAAAAGTTCTTTATGCCAGAATAGCCCATCTCATGGAAAACACTATATACACTTTAGAAATTACAACTTTTGTATATTGCTGACATCTAATAATAAACAGAAGTACTGCAATAATATTGTAAATGCATAAATTCCAGCACTTTTGAGAAAGTGGATTAAAAACATAACCTTCTGTCTGAGTCAGCTGCCTCATTTTCACAGAAAGTTTTTTTAACATTAGTCCTATGAGAAGTCAAATGCACTGCCTTCATAACAGACAGAGCCAAGCTCCTCTTTTTATCTGACTGAAGGCACAAGAACTTTTCTAGGGGCGTAAATTATGGGACAGCTGGGTTCTTTCATCTATCATCTTTCATCACAGTACCTACCATCTGTTGAAAACTTCACCATTACCCTTTTATGCTCCAACTCTTCTTCAGTTCCCTTCTTCTTACAAGGCAAAGTGCATGACTTTTTTTAAACTTAATAATGGTTAAAGACTTTTTTCTGCTGCTATAATTATGACTCCTTGCATATCTTCCAATCTGTTCTTTATCCATAAGTTTATTTTGCTGAAAATGGATAACATAGCCTCTTCAATCTCAGATCTGTCACAGTCTTTTCTAAGACATTGTTTTATTTCACGCTTTGGGGGGGAAATGAACTGCTCATTTTCCTATCTGTTCCAGTGCCTAGGGCTCTTCCTTCAGTGCTGACATCACTATTTCTAGCACAGGGAGTTGTGCCCCAATTAAAAGGAATTAACATAGGTCCAGATTAATTGCATTCAGGCTGGCAGTTTGTTCATCACCTTTATCAGAGTGACAGATGAGAGTGCAGAAATGCTCTGGCACTGAGAACATCATCTCCTTTGTCCTTGCTATACGCTCTGACCTAGTGCTCAGAAACTGCAACATGATAGCATTTGTTGTGGTTTTCAGTCTTGTTGTCTTGCCTGGTCTTATTTGCCATAACACACACTATTGAGGTTTCTGCTGTTTCTCTCTTCTGCCTTTAGACCCTTACCCTCCACCATCTGGAATTCTCTGCAATTCACATTCTATGAAAAAACTCTCTCCAGTGTACACTAACTTACTCTTCTGCTTAGTTAACAACAGTGGTAACTGCTAGTTCTTGGTCTTTCCACAGCAGTATTTGAGTAGGTGGTCCCAAAACCCTGCCAGGATCTAATTTCTTTCCATGGCTCAGGTAACCCAGGTATTTTTCAATACACACAAATTTGGTTCAGTTTGCATAATCCACCAACTAAAACAAACACCATGATTTTTAAAGGCTTGTAATAGGATATTAATGCTATTTATTCACAGCAAGTAGTATCGGGCCCAGGGGACTGAAGATTCCCATGTATAACTTCAGAGATAGGGAGGCAAGAAGGATTTTTACTGCAAAATTCAAATGTCAGTATAAGCTTCCAACAAGCCTCTAAATGTAGAATTTATCTGCCTTAAACCTAAAGTTTTATAGCTCTCCACAACTATTTTCTTCACTCCAGATACTGGCAAAACTTGCATCCCTATTTAGTAGATTTTCTAGAACAATTAAGGTCTTGCAATTAAACTCACTGGGCCATGATTCCCATGTCACCTTTTTCTTTCCTGCAAGTATATTTGTCCTTTTGAAACCTCACCTGTCCTCTATGAGTTCTCCAAATTAACCGAAAATGGATCCAATTAACCAGTTCACTGAGCACACCATGTTAAATTTCATCTGTCTGTTGATTTGAATATGCTCAGATTCTCCAGAAATTCTTTAAAAAGCATTTTCCTGATCTGTGACTTTCCCTTTTTTCCTGTCAGCTTTACCAAAGCTCCTGCTGTGTTCATGACTAAAGTGAACATTGAGGCAAAAATAGCAGTTAAGCACTGCAACCTTCAGAAGCTTCTCCCAAAGGACAAACTGGACATGCACTTTCATCAGCCCTAAAATTAGTATATTGCTTACATAAAATACATGTGTTCATTCTGCACTATCCTCCACAAACACTGGATGAGGAATAAACACAACTGTTCTGTACGACCTATCAGTTTTGGTTTAGTTGAATTACCAGCTTTCAAAGCCTAGTTTGCCACTATAGTGACCCTTCAATGAAATAGGAAGTACCTCATAAGGCTGCTACTGGTTAGCTGACACATAGGCTTGTTCATTGTATGAGGCCCTCAGATGGTTTCCTGGAGCTATTAATGTGATTAAGTCTAGACCAGTGCTCAAATATAGCTGAGATTTGTATCTTTTTCAGTTTCCTTTTTATGTACTATTTCCCAGTTTATACCTTTTCTTTGTCCAAAGGACTGATGGACCATGATTATGCTTAATTGTAAAAAATACCATCAATTTACCAAAATGCTTCACTGTTGTGATCTTATCAGCATTTTCTCGCTTAAGAATGTCTTACAAAGTTATTTCAAAGATAAATATATCAGAATACAAGCACAGCCATAATCTCAGTAAAGCACTGTACATCAAAAGAATAGCACTATCCTGTCAAACAAACAATCTCATCAAAATTCTGTCAAACCATTTTGATAAAGGAGAAAAAAGTACAGCAAGTGTGAGTACATTTGTATTTCAAATGACAGCACATGTCCTGAACAGTATAAACAGGAGTACTGCAGTAAGCAATATTTCTGTTGCACAAAAAAGCCTACTCCTACTGCTTACTGAAAGCTGGGCTTCACAGAAACCAAGAGCCCTGTGAAATTGCTTATCCTTTAAGGGGAAAATTTTCCTAATAGCTTCTTGAGAATTCAAATACATTTACAGTCATGCAATCACAAATTAGATAGTCCAAAACTGATGGTTATTAAATGAACAAGGTACTGCTGCAGTAAATGGAGGAATGACTAAATGTCACAAGCAGCAGCAAAGTATTTCAGCCATACAACACTTTCTCTGAAAAGATTAATCCTTGCAGACAAGTGAACAGGAATAGAAATGCTAATGAAAAAAGCTAGCACGAAATACTGACAAACTTTTGGCTTGAGTAGTTTTAGAAATGTCTGGGAACTATACAAATTGTACTTCTCTAACTTTTTTTCCTCTCAGAATCCCTACATTGCATGACCATCTTTTTACTCTAGTTTTGGTAGTTGCAGCTACAAGGAAAGCAACAGCCAAAGATTACTAAATTAACTGAAAGTAAACTGTCATATTTGAATTAAGAAACTGAGAAGAGAGTGTTTCCCTACATTGTTCCTCTAGAGCACATGCTTCTGCACAAACTACTGGTTTTGTAGCTGTTCACCTCATGAAACAATAGATGCATCTACTCAGTTTGCATTTCAGCACTACCATGTTGAGATTGGTCTCCTTGGAGAAAATCCTAGCAATAGGAAACCCCTAGCAACTGCAGCAGAGAAGAATTTATTTCTTGCTATACAGATGTGTCAACTTTCCTATAATACCAGATTCCATTTTCATGCAACACACTGTTCCAGTTTTGCAATTTATTAACAACTAAATACACCAATTCCCATTTCTCCAACCAACAGCCAAGATACAGAACAGAGTTACATTCCATTAATATGGCATAATATTTAACAAAAAATATTTTCACATAAATATTTATTCTTACTCTGCACGTGTGTGCTTATATCTTTTCTAGCACAGGATTATATTAAACTTGGAGGGGCAGAAGGAGGTACGTAAGGGTGTTCAATGAAAAATTATAAACATCTATTAAATGAATCCCCTGCTTTATATGCATATTTAGAAACAATTGTTTAAAAACACTAGTTAGATTGTCATTACTCTTAATGGCCTTTGCTTATGCTTATTATTTCCTTCATATTAGCCCTCACAGTTTGTCATTATCAATACACCATTTTACTATATTAATAAGGGACGTGAAATTCCCCTTCCTCATAAACACAGAGCTCTATTTTCCCCTTCGTGTATTAGTTAACTAAACAGTCTGTTAACCAGCTGCTAATCTCCTGTGACAGCGTGGCAGTCTCCCACGAGCTGGATAGGTGTGCATACAGTATGACTAATTACACTACAGTGCTAATGTGATGGAGGGAGAGCAAGCAGACTTCAGAGGCAGAGCAACCTCTGAAGCTGATGCGCTGCGATTCCTAGAGCCCTGCTGTACAAAACACTAAGTACACAGGGCATTAGGCAGACATCAGGTAATCTCTTCGGCCATACAGCCACTTGTATGAATTTATGGTTGGGAAGTCAGGGCTAGAGCAGTCACACACAGAAATTGCAGAAAGCAACAGTGACTTGCCTACTGTCAGGGGTCATCTTTCTAAAGCTCTCTGGATAGTTTTCCTAGGTCAAGGGTTTCATTACGAAGGACAACTGTGCCAGCCCTAACTGGCACTGTCTCTGAATGAGCATAGATAAATGCCCTTGGGAAAAGGGCGAGTTGCTTATAATCTCCCATTATTCATGAGTGCTTTACCAGCTGGCAGCAGTGGATTAACACGTATTCACTGCAAACGCTGATCTTTAGGATTCACTGAGGTGAAAACAAAGGGATCAGCCATGGATTTCTGACTCCCTGCATCTAAAAGTTAAATATATTTAATAGCAGCTGTGCTAACATGCTGAGAGCAGCTACAGCTTCCCTCATTGCACTTGATCATGATCAGTCGTTCAGATGCAATAACTGAAAGGTTTAATTGTTAAGAGCAATGGCTAAAAAGGGGCTTTAGGTTTTATAATAGATAAAGGTTAAAGCACATGAGTGAAGTGTAACAGTTAGATCTCTGTATTTTATACTAAAAACTATTGTTTAAAAATGACAGCCACTCTCTACCAACCCAGACACAGGCCCTGAAACACTGGAAGGAGAACTAAATTTGTTCTTCAAGTCTGCTTTGAGCTCAGTGGAGGGGGGGGGCAGGAATCCATCTCACATACTTCTAAACATGCCATTACAGAATATCAACACTCAAATCCCCATAGACCAAGTTCAGATTCCGCACAGTTCAGTCCCATCCGAGGTGGGAACTCTAATTACTGGGGAAAAAAAAAAAATAACCAAAAAAGACACAGTTTTGATAAGGCAGATCTTTTTGCATCACTTGACAAAAAAACACTTAAAGCAAGGAAAGTAATCTTTATATAGTATATAAATTAGCCTGTTGTCAAAAAACAATACAGTAAGTTTTATTCTTCAGTTATGCTCTTTGACAAGGCCAATCTCCAAGGAACATTTAAACATGGATCTGTGGTAGGAAGACAACATGCTGTAGGGCTAGTAAATTAATTAGGATTTTCATTGCTAAATTGCTAATTGACACAGGGTAAGAATGTGAATTGTAATATACTTGACCATAGCAGTCTTGCAAAACAATCACAGAATGTTTTTAATTAGTAGTTAATTAAGAATAAAGTTTTTAAAATTTACAATAAAAGAAACTACTACTTTATGTTATCCACATATAAGAGCCTGACCATTAACCCATAGAAAATGGAACTATGCCAAAAATTGCAGTACAAAGAGAATTTCATGCACTCACAAAATTATAAGCAGACCCCAAAATAACAACTACATTAGCTTTAAACTCCTGAGACTTTTCAATCTGCACAACTTGGGATATTTTTCATGGTGTGATAGCATAAAAGGACTTAGAGGTTGAGTTTTTAAGTTTTTACTATGAGAAATACTCTTTATGAATGAAGTCTCAGATCTCCTGGTCTTTGGTTTGAGTATTTTTGCGCTGCCCTCATGGGACAAGACTCAGGCCTTGCAGTTAAATTAGAGCTCCTGTAAGTATGATCAAATTTGCATCCCCAGGGGCCATTGCACTGGCTTCTATTTTGACACTTTTAAAGAGCTGACCAGGCATAAGACTTTCAAGTGCCACTAACCCTGCTGAGCTTCATCAGCAGTCACACAACACTGTGAGCACTTACCCAGCATAACCCCAGGCATTGCTCCTGCAGTTGGTGGGAGTTCTGCCATGAGCTGCGACGACAGCAGAGTCCTGCTCCACACTTCCCATCTTCTCAGCAGAATCCCTCTTTTCATAGGCAAAATGCAGACAATCAAGCTCAGCAGCCTTCAACCCCATCTAAGGCTCCCCAGAAGTACCTCAGCAAGGCCCAAGCCGTCAGCTCTCTAAAGTCCAGGGATCCGCTGAGGAGCACAACCTCACAGCCCCTACAAGCCTCCACTCAGGCTCCAGCACTGGCAAAGCTCACATCAGTCCTTTTTCAAAGGCAGCCGTGTTTAAGCTGAACAAAGGGAAACGAGGAGCAACAGGACTCTGGTTATCACTCACCAAGGAGTGCACACACACCTGTTTTACCTAATGCTGAATTGGGCTCAGCTGATACAAACACCTGGAGAAAGCAGGGTCACTTGCTTGCCATTGAGCCCCTTTGCTAACAGCACTTCAACACAAATGCAATAAACAAGCCAATGGATGCATAAGATTCATAATATGATACATGGATCACCTACTTTGTCCTTATTTACTATCTATGGAAAAAAAAAAGCATTGTGTCTCAACTGTAAGTGCACAGAAGATTGAACCACAACAGGGAGAGCTGAGTAGCAGAGGGAATGAAAGCATTTGCATTTCATCTCATGTCGAAGAATTTATTAACAAAATTGAATATGAAGATCAGTATTCCACAGTTCATAAGAGTCCCCTTAACAAAATCTTCATAAATAATAGCATTAACATAATTGCAGACTATTGACCAGAAGAAATTAAGGATTGATCTGGCATGGATAAAGAAGTGCTTCTAATCTTCACAGTGGGTAATTCTATCAGCCCACACTCCCTAAAATATTAATCAGAACATGTGATATGAAGGACAAAAGAAATTGTCTCCTCCTTTCTAGTGCCCATGAAAAGTTATTTCTTACATCATATTCTCTGTAATTTTAAATTAATCTGGCAATGGGGTCCAGAGCTCCACAGCCCTCACTGATAAAAAGGAAAATAAAGAAAGTGGACTTAAATTTCCCATTGCTCAATTTCATCTCCTAATATCAGCCTTTCCATATCTATGAGTTATCAAGAAGACAGAACCATGACTCTTTCCAGAAATGTACTGCAGGAGGATGGAAGGCAAAGGACATATATTGAAAGAAAAAAGGGCCAAAGTACATATAAGGCTGTGCAGTCTGCATCCTTGGAGACAACCAAGATGCTCCTGAACACCCTGGTCTGACTCTGCCTTGAATGGGGTGAAGGGGACAGGAGACCTTCCTCAGGCTCCTCCCAGCCTAAATTATCATACGATCTCATTACCTCTTGTTGCTTTTCTGGACAGTCTGAAATAATTCTGTCTACTTTCTTGTTTCTTGCATTTGTTAAGTGTTCTGTAGGCGGTGGCAGGGTCAGTGACAGGGAGAGAGATCTGCATGGATTTGCAAAATTCAGATGGGAGAACATATCTGAATGATCCATTCCATTTGTTCACTAGCCTGGTTTCTAGCTTCCCTACAGACAACTTTGCAGCAAGGCTGACTGCTCATTCTGGTAGTCTTCTGTGGCTGAAATGAGTCCTTGTCAGGAATGAATAAGACATGTTCAGTGTTCCCAACTCTCACAGCATATTTGAAGCCTGAACCCCTAAAGGCACTTGAGATTCTTAATGTCCATTCTTTTCTTCTTTTCCACGAAGCTCTAAATCGTTCCAGATATAAAATATCAGCTCAGATCCCTTAAGGCATATCCACCATACACTGATTTTGTTTGGCATCTTAGGATTTTGGTACCTGACTCATAAATACCTAGAGTTTGCAGCAGTGAGACTTCCCATACGTTTTGGGCTAGGAGACCCACCTAGCATAATATATGCAGGTAGAAATGTGAAGGGGAACAGAGAGAAGGGAAAGAAATCCAGGCAGTAAGAATTATGCATAACTGCAAATAGACTGGGGAGGTATAATTCATGCGCAAAATGTAACATTATAGCAACTTAATTTGGCTTTGAGTTTATAAGGCAATAAACAAGCTCTGAAAAACTCTTCTGAGAAGCATCACCACTCCCTTGGGCTGAGGTCCTGCCATTTATTTGCCAGAGGACTTTATTGTGTCATAAAGCAAAAGCCTAGTGAAGCACAAGAAAAGTATTTCTTGCTCTGTAAAACTGTAATATCACACACAGTTATTTACTGCATGGTAGCCCCATTATTTTTGGTCTCCTCCCAATGTTAGATGTTGGCATTTGAGGAAAAGAGCGCTGCTGTCACAATTAAAGAGAAACTGCCTCTTTTCCTTTGCAAAAAAGAATTGTCCATTAGGAGCTTCTGACTGCTACTCGATTTTAACATTCTGGCCACTCCATTTAGGTGCTGCCTGAGTGGGGAGCAGAGAAGACATTACCAATTTTCAGACTTTGGTATAATCAGAAATCAAGCATGCTTAATAGATTAATTCAACAGCATGATCAAGCTAAGGAGCTGAAGTGCTCTGCCTGGGTACAGAAACCAGTTACTAACTCAAAATCACAGTCTCAGGCAAAGATACTAAGTTATAAAAATTACATAATCAGAACAAAATTTAATTGACTGACTCTAGGGCAGGACATGCTTGGCACAAAAGTTTGTGTAAGGGTTTGGGTCTTTTTCCAAGAGCACCATTGGGTTCATATTTGTATTAGTGTATTAGTACTGGCATATTAATAAAGGCATTTTTATCTTCTAGAACTGATAACATGGGATCCATCAGCATAAGCAGATAAGAGGGCTGTCTTTTAGCTTTAACAATGAAAATTCTCCCAAGTAAGGAACTGTGATTTTAGTTTCATCCTCCTCTCATTCTGTGCTTGTGTGCATGCACACCTTAGGGAGAGGGACAGATAACTGTCCTGTCAACATCCAGCACGTTTTCATTTCAAGAAAATCTCCGATTTTGGAGGCCATATTGTGGAAAGAAAAGACAGGAATGGATGCGAAATTAAAGCAGAAACACAAGAAATAACGGAACTCTGAAGAAGGAATGACTGAAAGAATATAGATGATAAAGAGTGTGTCAAAGGAACAAACACCATTGTTAGAGAAGCCTGTGTTCCTGGCAACAGGCCTTGCTGGAGCCAGGCTGGTTTCCCATACGTGCAGAATCCATGAAAGACAGTTCTGTTCCAAAATAATTCAACTGAAGCAGTCTGCTGGACCTTAGTTCCCATAACAACAGCAATTCACTTCTCTAAATTCTATGAGTTTGGCACTATGATAAGAAATATCCTATTCTTTCATTAAAATACTGGGTGAAGCACAGTAAGATACTAAAAAAAATCTGATAAATTTACTGTACTTCAGAAATAGTCACTTTCATTTTTCTTTGGGAAATAAAGAGAACTTCTGTCTTGATCAATATCAGTGAATTCTTCTTGGCACTATTATAAATTCACACAAACAAATCTATGTAATGTGGACTATGTAAATTCATTCTTACTAATAGTCTCTGGCCAGAAGATACTAACAAATAAAGGAAAGAAGGGGAATGTTGTTATCTCCATTTCACAGATAGAAAGCCTCTCCTGAGAGAAGAGTTTCCAGTTTTCAGTTGTGAGGACTGAGTTTTTACCTCCCCTGAAAGGTTTGCATTTTGCTTGAGCCTTTCAGCTTCCATAGCCATCCTAAATACAGAATATTAATTTTGAAACTCCAGTTTGACATCTGGTCCTAACTATACATATTTTTCCCTTATAGTATGCCTGTGCCAGTAGTCTCTTAATAATTTATTCCTTTAGCTCATATCCCATCAACACAGCCTCTGGCATATTAACTGAGAAACTGTGCACTTTTTTCAATAGGTACATAAATAAATCTTTCATGTGCAGCCATAGAAAAAAGTACATACCTTGCACTTTATGAGCACAGAATAACTGTAAAATAAAATGGATAAAATTTTTTGCCTCATTGATGTCAGTGCCAAAACTTCTTACTGATTTCAATATGGCCAGGATTTGACCTAGGTTCCCCAATTTTCACAGCAGAATGCTTCCAGGTGAAGGCTTCCAGGCTGTGTTCCCTAACCCACAGAGCCAGGTCTGTGGAGAGGATATGAAGGGGACATTCTTCTTTTTGTTTTCACGTGATAAACTGCTTAAAATTCTTACACCTTCCTTTTGTCTTCCTCCAGAAAAAGAGTGAATGACCTTCTTTTCTATACAATGCCATTTACTTTCCTGGGAAGCCAATGCCAGTAATGGTCCAAAGGAGCAACCTGTCTCAGGAAAGTACAGATTTTATGACTCCTCAGAAATGAGATTTTAGCTCTGCAAGTTTTGAGAAGAAATAGATCTTGATCTGTGTTTCTGTATTTTTTCCCCAAAACATCTCTGAGTTATCAGGTTAACCTTTCCTTGTGTCAGCAACATGCAGTTTAAAGAGTCAGGGTGTTCTGTGGTTTTGCACTTTGGTATTCAGGACTAGAGAGAGGGAAGGAGAGAAAGGGACAGAATTAAAAAAGAAAAGAATTCTAGATTTTAACAAGACCTGAAAACTGTAAGTGAAAATAACTTTTATCTGCAAACATGGATTTTAAAATTACATTTCATTATAGTAAGTCAAAACAGTTTGAATAGTTGTAATGGCAAGTAAATGGTGCCAGATCAGATGCCTCCCTCTCCTTTCCTTCCCCTTTCACTCCCAGCTAATTTGCTTATGAACGTGAGCAAAGTATTAGGCAAATAGACCTTCCTGTATGAGGCTGAGGAGAGTATTAAGAAATCTTAATCTCAGGATGAGATAATGCAGTGTAACCTGCTTCTTGGGGTGGCAAGTATGGAAAGATTCACACAGAAGATGATTAAGTTCTCACAGAAACACAACACCTGAAAGGACCTCCAGTGCTTCTGAGTCTCCTTTCCTGCAGTTGTATATCTTCTGCTAGTAAGTTTATGAAGATCCGTCACAACATGTTTTCCATTATTCCACACAGTAGGAAACTCACTGCTTGGAAGGTTTGAAGTCATTCTCTCTTTCTTCTAGCACCAACAGGGTCTTTGAGGTTAAACAGGAGGAGAGAGAGAACTGTAATGTCTGCTAACATAATAGTGGGCTGTTACCACACCACCTCCCAGCATGCATTTTCTGGGCAAGCCAAGATTTTTCAGCGCCCGTTTATAAAACTCCACTCCTCCACCCCTCTTAAAATCTGTTCACACAGTTGGGTATGGGTGGCCAACTCCACAGGCATGGGAAAATGTCACTAGTGCCTGAAATCTATTGCAAACCTGGTGCAAACCTATTGCAGCTACCTCATGAGCTGAGTATACCAGATATGTGTCCTGGCCTCACTATTATGATCATACTGTCTCAGAAAACAAAAAGATTAGTGAGAAGACAGACAATCCAGCCCTGAATTTTAACTCTGTAAAGTAGTTGAATACATAACAGGCTCACAATACTTGATAGTATCTTTTAACATTTGTATTATGAAAGAATCGAGTGATGCCTCTCAACATCACTTTTACTAAGAGTTGGCCATAGAAATATTCAGCAAAACAAATGCATTTACTAGTGTCCAGGCAGATAGACACTGGGCTATGATTATGCAAGATTAAGCATGAAAAACCATATTCAACATCCCAGTTTTAATCAACAAGGAAGAAAAGAAAGTCACTTAGAATTTTGATAATGGTGCACAGATAAGTAGGACACCCTGCAGGAGCAAAGCAGATTTTCATGGCTAAAATCTCTTGCAAGATTGATTTATGTACCCGTGGCAGTAGAAGAATATAAGAAAGGCTAATGAGCAGAGGTTGCATCTCCTTTAGACCAACTAATAGGGTGGAAATGAATAAACCATCAAGCACCCTTATTTGGATCCAAACCCGCAATTTACTAAGTAAATAAAAGCTGCATAAAGTTTATAGTGGGGAAAAAAATGTAAAGATAATCAGGCCTATCAATCTTGGTGGCACCTCTTCAAAAGTGCAAGTAGCATCAGAAAGTAAATTCTAAACCAGCATCTGTTTGCTATGCAATCTTCTGTAAGGGTTTTCCGTGGTGACTGTGGAATTTAAAAAGAAGTGTAGGGACCTGCCAGGCAGACAAATTTATTTTGTTACTGGGACAAGGGAAAAAAAGAATAGAAAACAAACACCCTTAGATTTGGACTAGATATAAGGAAGAAGTTTTTACAATGATAGTGGTGAAACATTGGAACAAGTTGCCCAGAGAAGAGGTGGTTGCCCCATCCCTGCAAGTTATCAAGGCCAGGTTGGATGGGATTCTGAGCCACCTCATCTACTTGAAGGTGGCCCCGCTCATTGCAGGGGGAGTTGGAATATATGACTTTAAAGGTTCCTTCCAACCCAAAATATTCTATGATTCTATGAACTTCTCTCTTTTTTTCATCTCAACACCAGTAGAGAAAGGCTCTATGCTTGGTTACAATTGTACACCGCAAGAGGCAAAGTACAACATCTTTTGTCACACTGCTGCATGAGCTCTGCAGCAGCAAGAGGGAGAAGGGATGTTCCAGGAGACAGTTCGTATCTTAGATTACCTGAATCACATTGTACTGCTTTCAACTCCTGGAAGGCTTTTCCCACCACTGGAAGACAAGTCTTACCATCTCTAGCTAAGGATTCGACTTCAAGAGATAGATTGTATTTCTGCCATATTTAAACATATACGTAAGCTTTGGCTGTACATTTCTCCTTTGCTTACCTGAATGTATCATGCCTTGACAAACTGCACCTTCTTAAAAAAAGTACTACAAATTAAATCCTAATTTCATAGATCTATTATGGACACATTTAGTGAGATCAAGATTCCTTTATTCTTGTACATTCCTGTCTATATTCAGAACAATCGTTACCACTTGGACAATGTCCACAGATGCACTTTTTCATCTCTCGTTGTATTGAAGTTTGGAACCCGATTGTGAGACCTGAGATCTATTCAGCCCTTTGGTATTATTTTAACCTGAATAAACAGCTACCTTAATAGTGCTGGCATCAAAAGCATATTTATCCCATTATACGACACACAGACATAACACAAGCATGTCACAAACTGCCCTGTGAGAGAAGAAAACAAAGCAGAACAAAACATGGCTGAATTGATGGATGGATTTTGGACCAGAGTGTGTATCAGTGATAAGAATGATGATTTCGCTGCTGTATAAATATTTTAATATGCACAATCAATTAACAATTTCCAATATTTTGTCAGAGAGCTGGTAAAAATTATTAAGCTTCAGGCTCATTTCAGCAATGTTTAAATGAAGGTGGAAAGCTACAGCATGAATCAATCTACTGGCACAGTCACATAGGATTTAGGAATACAACTCAAGTAATTTTTTCTTATCTTACAGATAGCACTGTAGAAGGTATTTCAATTTATTGTGGATAACAATCTATCAAAATAAACCTGCTCAGGACATACCCTGAATGCAAATGAGGCAGCAAGAAAATATAAAGGAAACATGAATTTTAATTAACCCTGTGATGGTTCACATATCCCGAAGCTCTCAGTCTGAAAACAAAGATCTTCTAAAGTTTTTACTCGATTTATGTGCTTATATAATATAAAACATCATACAGATTAAAACACATCACAGGATATTTGTAGATTAGGAAAGTATAGAGATTAAACTCTTCTGGTACAGTGTAGAGCTACAAATTCCTGTATCAATAATACCAGTTCAAACCAGGTATTGCATTCCAGTCCCTCAAGCCACCCATCAAGGTGCAACTCCAGCTGCCTCTACCACACCAGGTTTAAATATCCCACTCTTAACCTAACATCCTGCCATGAAGTAGCTTGGTTTGTGGCCACAGGCTACTCAGTGTTTTACTTTCAGATCCACAATCCATCTGCTAAAGTGAGAACCACCAGCTCTCGTAATCTAGGGTGGCAGAGAGTATTTCCATCTTGCAGCCATCAGTTTTCATATGCAAAAGGCTGAAGCCTATGACCAGAGGTCAAGGAAATCAAGAATTTCTCAGTGTCTGTGCTCTGATGAAAGATTTCCATAGGTCAGCCAAAAGGATTCGTAAAAGCAGCACAGCAAGACGGGCTTAGGTGCAAAGCAGGAGGCAGAAAAAAGGCTGCCAGAAAGTTCAGAATAACTCTCTGCAGAGGGGAAGCTTATAGAGCCTTAGAACTACTGATACAGCCATACACTGCCTGTGTTCTTTATTTCCAAACAGAAACACCTTGGGAAGGGCCCTGAGATTGCTGCCCTTCTGGAGGCTTGGCTGCCTGTGCTCAGGGCCAACCTGGAGAGAAGACTGCCCCTTCCTCCTGCTGCCTCTGGAGGGGCTCCAGAGAGTGCTGCAGGAAGACCTCCTTCCCTCAGGAGCTGCTTTAATCCAAGCCTCTACCCCTTGGTCCCCACCAGTGCCGCAGCCCCCAGGGTGCCACAACCACAGCTGTGCCTGCCATGGGCACCATGCTGCGGGCCCACATCCAGGCTCCATCAGCCCAGCACCACTGTCAGGCGGGTGCCCAGAGTCCCTGACTGCCCTGCTCCTGGCTGGGACCATGGCAGAGCGACCACCTGGCTGACCAGCCTGGCCCTGGCAGAGTCCCCACAGCATCTGGTCCCCCACCACCCAACCCAGGGAGGCACCAGCCCTGCAGGACCCTGACACTGAGTATTTTGCAAAGATTGGCAGAGAAACCTATTCAGAAAACACCAGGTATTTACCCTCCTCCTCTGTACATTAGCAACAGTAATCCCCTGAAGAATGAGAGACTTTTAAACAGTAAATGAATTAGTGATAAATAGGTGATTACAAACTATTATTTCTGGCTGAAATTAATGTAGCAGCACTATTTTGATAAATTCTAATAGGAAAAACTTGGAAGCTTCTTGATATTATTCAATATAGGGAAAATTAAAGTGCTGGCATTTTTATGGTGTTCTAATTAATGAGAATCTAGAGTGGAATTCTCATACAAATACAGTACGTATTGTGTGACAACCCTATTAATACCAGAGAAGCTAATTATGATTAGTGCTATTACACAGAGTACTAAATGAATTAACAATAATGAGGCACTCCTAGTACTATCATCACATTTGCGCATACATTTTAATGGATAGGTTTCACCCTGATTAGAGCTGATAAATTATTAGCAGCAAACAAAATTATCTCTTCCATTTATCACTTTTTCTTTGTCCTGCATTCAGAAATCAAAGCTCATTTCTGAGAAAGAACTGTTACTCATGAATACCCAATGTATTTCCAGCCTTTATGAAACTGTTCTCACAACTGTTCATTAGAAGAAACTTCAATCACATGGCACTATTTCTACTCCTAAACATTTTAACCAGGGAATACCAACTTCTTTTACTAGGGTGTCACGTACCTGGAGCCTTCCTGTAAGTCCCTGGGCAAAAGATAACCACATTGCCATCACTTAGGAACCTGAATTGCTAAAACTAAACCCAAAGAACTGAACTTACTGGAAAACTTGAAAGATGAAGGGGTCAGCTTCAGACACAGTGATGAGCAAGCGAGTCACCGATTAAGAAGTCACCACAGCAGTCAGAATGGATCCTGGTCAGACTTGAACACTTCAGTCTCCAGTCCCCAGCTAGAAGTGGGTATGCACATACTGCAGGCTTTGAGCACAGCAAACCAACATTGCCAGGGCGTCTCTAACACAGAACATGTCCTGTATTTGTGCAATAAAACCAGTGAGTAAGGAGAAGGGAAAGGGGATGTGAACAGAAGCAGGATTTCCTGCAAAGGCGCGAGCGCCTGGGCAGCAGGTACATGGCAAGCACAGTGCATCCTGCATATCCTCAGCACACTGACACATCCGTGCACAATCCTGGGAGCTGTGAGGGGCTGCAGTGAACAACTCACACACTCTGGTCACTCCTGTAAGCTCAGCATGTGCGAGCGGTAGCAGGCTAAATTACATTCTCCAATCTTATACCAGTATAAAATGTCCCCACAATGCACTTGTGCACCACTTCGACTAGAAGATGAGATACACCCAGGAAAACCCTGTCAACTGCTCTTTAACCTTTGATGGAGGAGTTGACTGACACCATTTCTTACTTTGCCTCAGTTGATTCCTCTAGTGCTGCCCACAGATGTGGTTGACCCTTCTAAGAACTAATTCTGATGCAGACACACACAAAAAAATATCAAGGAAAAAAATTTACTTTTAGACAAGTAGGAAAGGCTGGTGGGGAAGAAAAACCTGAAACTTCCAGAGGCAAAGTCTGTATCCCAAAGAATAAATCTGAGCATGAGTGGACTGTTTTTATGATAGCAGTTGGATGAAAAGTACTTCATAGAGAGGACAGCTTTTGTGTGATTTATGTTACTTCCTGATGTTTATTTCTACTTATCTCTAATTATTTATATTATCCCTGATTGCAGTATGTTGTTTCAATTGCTATCACAAAGTCAGCTAATTTCATGTGATTGTGAGATATCCTTTGGGTTCTCTCACTTCTGCCCTGCTCTCAGAAACTCAATAGCCTGAGCACAGCTATGTGCTTCTTTAAAATCAGTTCACAATCAATGTAACCAAGTGTTTTGTGATAATTTAGTGCATTGGTGTAGGGGAAAAAAAATTGTTTCTCATGGTGAGCATTCAAAATCTATCTAGTAACTCTCTGGAGCTACAAATCCTCTTTGAGAAGAGGTTCTCTGTCTTCCAAAAGCTATTACAGCATGGTAGTTAAAAAAGTGGTACTTGCAAAGCAGTACCTAATGCATAAAAGTACACAAAAATTCATGCAGAGTAGTTTTGTTGGGTTTTGTTGTGGGTTTGTTTTGGGGTTTTTTTATACAGAGGGGTCAGATAGCATTCTTTCACTGTTTATGTTTCTGATATATATTGACAAAGGTGATCAGGACACAGATTTTTCTGCTCACTATGAAATACTGCTCTTGCTAACTTCCAATTTCAGGCATATTCATGCCTTACAAAACAGTGGAATACAATTTAATCAAAGCTTGCAGTGTTTTCATTGGGAAGGTGTTAAAGGAAATAAATTTTAAAGGGTAATCAGGAAGTAGCAGAGCTGGTTTTCATGTCACTTATACTGGTAGCTCAGTGGAAATAATAGTGTTATGCTTGTGTAATAACAACCCTTGAAAGAAAACCTAATTGTTCAGAAGACTTGATCCAAGGTCACAACCTTCAAATAGTGCCTTCCTTCTTGAATAAACCTGCTCATTTCACTGGCCTTCCCAGTAAACGAAAAAACTCTTGTAGTAACATGAATAAGCTATCATAGTCTTTAAGGGGTGTGTTCTGCAGTCAAAATTTGTACCAACCTATTTCACTACACTGTCCACTTTTAACAGATGGCCAGTTCTGGTTTGCAAGACACACAAATCATTAAAGAATGCAGGAAGGCTTTGTTCAATAGCTCATCAGAACACATTGCAGTTATGATCACAAATTTAGGATCAAACCTAGCAGCATAGGTTCAGGCAAAACTTAGGGTGTTCCTTGCATTGGTAGGGAATCCTGTTGGTCTGGGTACATGACCTACTCAGCAATCAGCCAGAGCTTGAAATTAATGCATGATTTTAAAGATAGCAACCAACAGTGGAAATAAATGCAGTGTCTTTTTGCAGTGCTTTCAGAGGGGAAGAAGAACTGTTACCCTGGAACAAATCTATAAATTTCTGTTTGTCTACAACAGCACCTAACATTAAATACTTGTGAAAACCCCTTCCCCAGCACACCCAGCTACTTAACTGCCTGCCAGTGCACAGATCCTGTGAGGGATTGATCTGCTTCTCTGCAGGCTGACATCTGAGGTTCAGCCTTTCTTAAACACTCCTGACACTGTTTCTAGTATTTTTTCTTCACTTTGTTTCCTGCTAAGTTAAACAGCAATTTGCAAGTACCTCCTCCAGTTATTCATTGCCCCTGAATACTTTCCAAAAGGAATTACCTTTGATAGAGAAAGGCAGAAGCACAGGTGGCTAGAGGTGTGGGAAAAGCTAAGTAATTTAGGTGCGCAATTTTAAAAAAGCATTGATTTTTTTTTTATTAAACATCAGAAAGATTTAATGTTTCTACATGGAGAATTCCAGTAACAAAAGATATTATCAACACTGACTGGTAACAAAGGCATACATTCCACACTGAGAAAATCAGGTACAGTTCAGTGTTTTAGGATGTCTGATTCTTAAGCCTAAGCATTTACTAAGTTAATTACAGCATTACTCTTGCTGGTTCAACCAAGCCCATGCTGTTGAGACATTATGTCCAATCTGGATTTCCAGTTTTTAAGTCAGAGTTTTAGACTCTGGAAAGACACAAAAGAATGATTCAAAGACTGTGAAAACTTATTTGAAAAGTGAACAACTGATAGAGCTTTGAATGCTTCATTTTTCTCTGGGAAATTTAGAAGCATGATGAGATCACAGTCTTGCATGAAGACACAGTATTTGCATAGAGAGGAGTTTAGACGGAGCTGTTAAGAAGAGGGCTTGCTTTAATCTTTTGCAAAAAGGCATGGCAGGATGTAGAGAGAGGTAACAAATTATTTTAACAGATTGTTAACAAAGCAACCTATTTTACAGATCATTTCAATCTCGTATATCAGGGTTCAGTGCCTTCCAAAATATGCTGTTGACAAAATGGATGAAACAACATGTCCTGCACTGTACAGGAAGTACATTTTCCCAAAGGTCCTTTCTAACCTTCAAAACTAATAGTAAAGTTAATGTTTCAGTGGGAACAAGAAAAGCCTCCTTATAATGAAAAATATTAAGTCCCAATCCAGCACAGCAAAAAAATATGCACTTATAACAGCAGAGTTCCAATTATCTCAGTCAAAATACTGTCAAGATGCTCCTCCAGCAGCTCAGTATCTACACACTGGACAGTCATATTGTAAGAAACCAAGAGTTTAGACTTTAAGGAGGGAAAAAAAAAAAACAAAAACCAGAAAAAGCATGGGAGAAATGAAGCATAAACCTGTGTCACTCATCAGGGGGCCCAGAGTGATATGGAAGTCAGAGAGGGACCATGCAGGAAGCTAATAATGAGCTGGTTTTGAAACACAGCTCTTAAGACTTTCCTGTTCCTGTCACAGTCTCTTTTCCCATAGCACACCCAGTAAGTACTGGGGAGGATCCCTAGTGCACACACTGGCAGGGTGGTAATACCCTTAGAGGGAACAGATTAGTTTAAGCAGTATACTTCTCCAAAGAGATTCTATATTCTGAACTTTATTAGAGGGGACAAACATCATACAAGAGAGAAAAAAATCCTAGTGGGGTCATCTCAGGGAGTTCCTGTTTCTTATTCAAAATTCACTGATTGTGATTTGTGCTGGAGATTAACAGTCAGAAGAGGTTTATTTCACCTAAAAAGAGAAGACAAATCAAAACATAACAATTTGTATGTGGAGGGTGATACAGAGTCACCTTTTCTGAAGCAGGGTGCACAGTACTCATCCAAATCTTTTAGACAACACAGTCTAGCTAGTGGGCTCCAGTTCTGAAGAGTAAGTGCAGAGTATTTGAGCAGACAGCAATGCAATGTCCCTTTCTCCAGTCAGGAGAAAGGATATCTGGACAGGATACAGTCTAACACACCCATAAAGCCCTTACTAAGTCCTTCTTTGTGCAAGAGGTTCCTTTATATGTGCACCTGGTACCACACACAATACACACCTTCAGTTGCATGTCACCTGAGCTTCAGCTCACATATGGATCATGCTAAGTCTCATTACAACTGATTACATCCCACAATGATGATGATGTCTTAAACCACAGTAATAGGATTAGTTTTTATCACAGTGTGAATGTAAGTCAGTATTGCCTTCTAGCTCTGCATTTATAAAAGTGTGAATCTCAAAATGATGATGAAGTATCTGTTAGAATATACCATTAAGTGTCAGCTGTTGGAAAAGCATGTTTAGGTTTATTTAACCTATAGATATTTTCAACACATCATAAGTTTAGGGTATGTAAAGCGTACATTAAGACATTAGGGCTCATGAAAAAAAACCTAATGGCCAGTTATATGTACCTTGGTTCATCTGTAAAGACAGCACAAATGCTTGCAGTTAGTTTAGCCCTTGTCCAGGCACTTCTCACAAACACATTGACTTGCAGATTCACTGCACACCTTTGCTTCCCAAGGAAACCATGATGTAGGTAGGACATCCACAACTGGAAGGACCATCCTTCTATGGGGCAAGGCCAGCTACATGGTCAGGTGCATATGATGCACTGGGTAATATCATGAACCACATGCTGAGCAAAGATTTTGTCTTCTCCAATCCTAAGGGTTCAAGGGGCTGTAGAAATTAGATTTTTCCATTGAATGGAAAAAACAATGGAGTTTGTTAAAGCAAAAACATTAAGAAAAGAAAGGAAAAGGCCAAAAATTAATATTTCATTGCACAGTTGTTCTTATGCCAAGTGCTAAACAGTTCAAGGTGTATCAACCTTTCCTCTCTACTGAGATGATCAATGTAAGCACACAGACACCATCAGTATATTGAGTATTCATTACAGGACTTTCATTTCATGCATCCCTTAGAGGTGTAAATGTCCAATAATATTCTTTTCTTAAGGATCAATAGACAATCAGTATTCTTCCCAAGTTAATGGCAGCTCTCCAAAACTGAAGATGGGAGACCTTATCAATTTGCCCGCAAGCCTTAACTGGCAGATTCTGATTTATCTCTCATTCATACTCTGCCCAAGCTTGCATATAAGACATTGTTCAGGAAGTATTATGACACTTCTCCAGCAATTCCAGTGCCCTTAGTTTTAAGATACTTCTTATTCAGGATCTTTACCCACGGCAATAAGGAGACACCCGGAAACTGATTTTTTATCTGAAGATTCAAGTCCCCTCCTTCATTAAGAGCTGGACACTTCTAGTAGGCTGTAATGGTAATTCTAATAAAGCTGTGAATGAATCCCAGTGCTGAAATAAGTCCTGTGAGGCATCTATGAAATCTTTTTTTCCTAATATCCCCGAAGTATTGTATTCGCAAATATATCAAGACTTTGATAAAGGGTTTTTAGTATAAAAAAAGAATTAAAAGATACTAGAGAATGTTGAAGTAACTTAAATATTTTTGTCCATAAAAATGCATTAAATTTTATAATTATTGATCTATATTTAAAGCTTACTTCTCAACTTTTCCCATAGCATGTATTAATATCTTGGTCAAAGCGTTTATTCATTGTTGTTCCTTTCTGGAAAGAGTTTGAGTTTCTGCAGCATCACAGTATCATTTTATCCCCATGTTTAAAATCCAAGGTTAGGCAATTTCCCTTTTAGCCTTTTAATGACTTATGATATCACATCTGTCTCTGTTGATAATGACACTCCTTTTAACATATTAAATACAAAATATATGTATTTCATTGTTCTCCATTTAAAATCAAGCACATGAAGGTAATTCTGTCTTATTTCAGCTTTTGACTTTCCTAAAGAACTAGTTCTTTATAAATTCTTTAATTCATTAAAATTTTACAAAAATCCATTAGAGGGGTTTCTCATTTTATCCAAATACTATTCATCTGGATTTCTAATTTCATTTTAATAACTCCTCTTTTAAAGATTGTAAGAGCTATGTCATACATATCTATTACATTAACATTTTAAAAAGCCTGAAATGGAGGACAGTTAGGAGGTTTTTTTCTGTTCTATAAATACACTGGAAGAAAAATACTCTCCTTTTAGTCTAATATATCACTCCACACTAAACAAAGAATTTTTCTTCCAAACACTTAACTTCTACATCAGTCTTAGATTTAGATGACTAAAAAGAAGCAAAATATATTAGTTGCCTACACTGTATATACACTTTGAAATGTGTGATTTGGGAAATTAAAACTTCCTTCTTTTCTTTACAGAAGAGAAAAAGAGAAAGATGGCACGTTGAAACATATCTCTTTTGTAGGTATTTAATAAACAAGCTGTGACCTTAGAAACAACACTTTGGTGAACCAACATAGCTATAACTGACTATTTCACATGCTGTGCCCTTTAAACATATGTCAATTAAAAATTAAAGCAGCCGTTTCTCTTCACAGAAAAAGCTATTTAACTCACTGTCTTTTATATGTTGTTGTTTTATCACAATACAGACATCACAAGCACACAAAATCTTTGCAGATATAGTTGGAACTATGTTATACTGCAACATTTCTGTGCCAATCCTGAAACTGAGTGATTCTTCTAAGAGTCTGGGAACAAATTTCACTGAACAACGTCAAGCAATGCCAGTTGTTAGAGAATTGTTTCTTGGAATGTGCAAATTAGACTAAACAACAAAATACTGCATTTTTTGTGGTGGCAGATGCACCACATCACATAATAAAAGTGTCTTGGATAACACCACCTGAGTGGTGTTACTTCTTGGTTTACTTCTGAGTGAGAAGTAAAGGACCAGTGAATAAAACTTTAGCTGCACCAGGATCTTGCAAGCCTACTGTCATTCAAACAACAAGACAGGCTCAGCCTGCACACAATTCCACATACACCATGACACACATTTTTAAACTGCAGAAACAGATTTTTCTTGTCAGAGACTCAGAATCAGTTTTTTTGAAATGTACAGGTTTGTTGCAATTGCTGGATTAGGATGCATGATATGTCACATCATAAGACTTGAAGAAATTACACATGAATAAGGAATAATTTCAAACTGTAATATTAACAGACCAGTATCATGTTTCTTGTTCCTATTGCAACTTTATGGTTATAACACCATAACTTCCTATAAATCAATTATTAATGAAAGCTATGATTATTATTTTTCATTTTCCAGTAGTACTAGCATGTGTACAATAATGTTACATGTTGCTAGCTAAATTTTCCACCTCAGAATTGCTTGCTTGGTTTAGTGGAGCACAAAAGAGCAATACACACAGCTGTGTTTGAGTAAGTGTGCTTGAAAAGAAAAAGTGACTGGACCTTGCAAGTTAAAAAGGAAGTTAACTGACGTGATACACTTAAAACACAGAGTTCCACTATTTTCTATTTGCAGACTGTTGAAGAAGTACTTTTACTGTTGATTTTTTACCGTAGTTCAGCTTTAAGTATTTTTTATTTTATTGAACATAGATTTCCAAAATTGATTTTGAAGCATAATAAGGCCTCAATAGTGTAAGACTTTTTTCAGTACTGCATTGTAAAATCATAGCGAAGAAATGGTAGGATAGCACAGATACATGTATGAGAATTATACAGTAATGAATTAATAACTTTCAGCACTGTTTAATGGTTTAGTTCTGCTCGAGGACAGAGTAAAATGAAGTAAGAACTGGGGGAGTAGAAGATGGGCAATTACTAGAAAAAGACTGTGACAATACGGTATTTCCTGTGGAAACGCAAAAACTGGGAAAACATAACAAATTCACAGACTTCATCATTCTGCAGCTGATGTTGAGCAAGAGATTCAGACAGTACCTCTGAACACAGTACACCACCCTCATCAAAGACCATTGTCTGTAAAAGCAAAAATTAAGCAGCCATCAGAGGAAGTAACATAATCTTTCTAGATTACCTCTGTCAATCAATACCCTGCAGATTGCTTCCATCCTTATGTTTAATCCATCCATTACTACAAAAATATGCTAAGCAAGAGCAAGCCCATAGCGAAGTGTGCTCTGGGGTCACAGAGGACCAGCACAGGGCTTGCACAGAAACCTTGGAGGCAGCAGATCTGAACAAGAAAGTGCTCACTGATATATTATCCTAAATTCAGCTCAGGGGAAATTGCTCCTTAGAAAATGGGTATGTTCCTTATCTCTCTGAGACCTTAACTTCTGCCAAGCACATTTTTTAACCCCACTGACTTATCAAAAAACAGCTATCTTTGGTTGGTTGTTTTTCCTCAATGACCTTTATAAACCATATCTAGAGGTATTTTAGTCATTATCTGCGTTCAGAATTAAACACTGCTGCAGTTCATTTCTTGACGTTTTCCATTTTTTTTAATAGTACAATATTATTCTTCAAAGCAATGCCAAAATTCCCTGGAGATAATTTCTATCTGTAGTGGTGTGGTAAGGTGGTAATGAAGATGTAGCAAAAAATAAATCTAATCAATTCTTACCATTTCATCTACTTCTAAACTTTGACAGTTTGCACTCCCTGATCAGAGTATTTTCTCTTAAAGGTGAGTCCTTGTATATCAATATATATGAAAACATCAGATATGGTTTGACAGGAGAATCACTTGTCAGGTAACTCTAAATGGTCAATGTTTCATCAATTCTGCAACAGCCAATATCAGTTTAACCATAAGCCTATTGGACTAGGTACTCAGGTGACATAAGCCAGGGTTAAGCCCATCACATTCCTGAGGCACTTCATACAAATTAAATCATTTCCAGTTGAACAAGGGGGTGCTCCTGATTTGGCTATTATCATTCAATTCCTTGCGGAAGAGCGAGCACTGTTATTTTCAAAGATACAAGTAAGATCAGAACAAAACCTTACTGATTACGCAACTTCCCTTCCTTTGGTTTATTAAGAAGTTCCAAATTAATTTATTGTTAGTTAATGAGCTTCTAAAATAAACTATTAATGGTAATTGTTTTCGCTTTTCTCAGACACTTTTCCAGATTAACCACATTTAGCACTTACGCTGCTTCTTTTTTACAACCCACTCATTCACTTTTCACAGCTTTTTGGCAAAATTCTGCTGTCAATTAGCATGAATACTAAGCTTTTTCAGTGTTGACTTGACAAATTAGTGAAAGAGAGAAAGAGAAATTCTGTTTTCAATGAAGTCACTACAAAAATCTTCATATATTTCAATGGGAGTAGGAACAGTTCCTCCAAAGATGAGATCTTTCAGCTGGAAATTGTTGGGTAGGTTTTTAGCTAGGTAACAAAGGGAGGCTTGAGCTCTTTGCTACAAATTCTGCACAGGCCTCAGTAAGCAGTTCTGACTGAATTTTTCCTAGTCCTTGTATTCTGAAGCATTGCATTGCTGTAGGATAAGAGCTTTCTTATTTGATAAGGCTTATTTATAAAAAGGAAACCAATTTCACCAAGGTCAGATGTTCACCTGATGGATGCACTGAGAACATCCAGAGCCTGACAAAGGACTCAGTAACCATTTCTCTGGCATTTTCAACTGGAAAGCAGCCTGTCCACACTGTGACATTCAGGACACTGCACCTTCCTGTTCTGTCTCCAGCCCTTTATCCACTTCTGAACACGAGTCTTCATGGTAGGAAGTGTTGATTTCATTCATTCTCTATATACTACAGGCAGAAAAATCCAAATACTAGTTGCCGCCCTTAAACTCTACTTGCACTGAAAAATTATTTATGGGCAGGAGGATCCATGAGATAGCTTGCTTTTGACTGAGAATGCATTATCTCAGTCTGTATTATTGGAAAATAGGAACTGACTTTGTATTAGCTGAGGCAGAAAACATAAAGCTACAATCACCAGATTTATTAGGTAGAAAAACTGTATAGAATTATGAGATTTTTATTTCTTTTTTTCCTGAGGTTAAATTTTAATGGTAACAATGTAACCATGATAAAGCAGTTACTGCAGAAGTGATATAAAAGTGAGCCAAAGTTTAATCCACAGAATAGCTTACCTAATGCAATATGAAACAAACCACTACGTACAGTTTATAGGAATATGTAAACTATGCGGCTTTCTTTAAAAAATGCCATGACCAGTGGAGCTGCTTTTTAAGTTTCTTCTGCATGCATCATTCTATTCAGATATAAAAAGGAGGTTGAGTTTGTGAAAGACACCAAAGTGCTGACAGACTTTGCTTGTTTGAGGTGTTTATTGTGATGTTGGTAACAATAAGTATACAGTAGTGTTTTGTCTGGCTTCTGGTCAGGATCCCCAAACACAGAGGCATTGGAACAAGGCTCACCCATCCCTACCTTTCTAGGATTACAGCTCTTACAGCCAGTTTGGAATTGTCAGGTTTAAACACTGTGGGATAAGATTTCAGACAGATCAAAAGTATCATGGTGTAGTGGTTTGACCTGGGCTGGACACCAGATGCCCTCTGAAGCTGCTCCATCACTCCCCTCCTCAGCAGGACAGAGGAGAGAAAATTAAACTAAAAGCTCATGAGTTGAGATAAGGGCAGGGACAGATCACTCACCAATTTCCCTCACAGGCAAAACATACTTGACTTAAGAGATATTAGTTGAATTTGTTACCATTCAAAATCAGAGCAGACTAATGAGCCATAAAACAAATCTTAAAAACACATTCCCCCCACCTTTTACTTCTACAGAGCAAAAGTGTAAAGAATTGTGATCAATACAGTTCTTCAACCTAGCAGCTTATTTTTCTTCAGAATGGATTTATAGCATTCTTTTGTCTCCAAATCTTAGTAAATTAACAATGATTAAAATGATGATGTTCAGGTGAAACATAGATAAGAATCTCTCTTTGTACATACTCTGTAAGATGAAGGTATCCTTCATCCTCATGAAATGAAAAGTTGCTCACAAAATTACGCTGGATCTACTAATGCATTTGTGAAACATTTTAGATGCAAGTTGACAAGTATCTTCGATAAAATAACTTAGGAAGTATTTTTTCCGAAACTAAAAGCCTATTAATCAAGTAGAAACCAAATTTATTTTTAATATGAACATATTTCTTTGCATTGGCTTCTTCTCTTCCCATCACTCTGATTTTAGAGACCCGAGTAAACTGTTGTCAATGTAGTTTATTTCAAACAGTGAGCTTTCAGTTTAACTTTGTCTTGAAGCAGGGAGGAGGAATTTCAGAACAGTACTATGGGTAATTCTAGTTATTATGGGATACTTCAGACCTGGTAAAGCATTAGTGATAGTGCTCAGACGTGAGAAGGGATTGAGAAATGGAATTTTGTAGACTATCTTTTTGTGTGAGTCTCTGGACTACCTGGGCTTTCTCTGTCTATCCACTTTTCTGAGTCATTTCTGCAAATTCAGAGAACCTGCAATTCCTTTCTACTCTCAGAGTTGGAATCTTGGAAAGCAATGTAATTTATATTAATGGCTGTCATCTTTCTGAGGAAGTAAAACATGCTCTAACATGCTTAAACTCTTGAACTTTTGAAGCCAATGCTCAGTATATCCTGTATGAATTTCCTCTCGGTGATGATATGTAGATTTAACATGCATGCACAGGATACATACATGTACATTTAAGGACATTTCATCTGCAGGGCAAATATTATGTATTATACTGGGTACAATAAGTTGCATCAGCATAAGGATGAAGTGAGTAAATTAGCAAAACTAGGCTGTTGCACTGCTAATATCACTGTAGTATACAGGCTTGAAAGCATGGAAGATTAAATGCAAATTTAGCTTGAAATTACAATTTGTATTGAAAATTATTTAGCCACAGAAGTCTAAAATCATTGGTACTCAGATTGAGTCAGCAATAGCACAAGAGTGACAGGTTATGGGATATGAGGTGTTGCTCAAACTAGGCAGCCAGACAGAAGGTGGGGTAAAGAAGTCTATGGAAAATTACAACAGTGCAAAAATCAAACCACGGGTTCTGCAAACAGCAACACTTGCAAGGAAAATCAGTTTGTTGCTCTAGTCTGCACAACACATTGGATATGACCCTGGATATAATGCAGAGAAATTTGGGTACAAACGCTGCAGAAAAATTGAGCAATTTGCTGGAATATGATGTGCTGCTTCCTGTAAAAACAGTAAATAAAGTTACTGCTCCAGGCACGCCTCTTAACTTTGTACATAAATACAATGTACATTGCGTTAGGAACTTATATTTCTGCTACATCAGAAGGACAGACAAGCTGATTAATTAATGTCAAAGAGCAGTTCTGTGGTCTCTTGATTACCTGAATTCACTTACTTGCAATGCTTTAGAGGTTTGTCACTTGCTGACCCTCCACTACATGCAGAGAGTGATCTGGGGAACCAATTTCTATGCTTGGTTTACTGTACAAGAACATGATTTTTACCCAGATACTACACTTGCTGTATTTCATACTGTTGATAGTTATGGGAAACATGGAAATACCTACTTGCTGTAATATTCTAGCAGTACTTTATGCTACTCTAACAGACTAATGTCAGTGACTATAACAGACAGTAGTGCAGAAAACATTGCCATGTAAAGGCTTTGTTCACAGGAACAAAATCCAGTCTCCTGTGTGATTCATACAACAGAAATATTTACATTTTAAAAATCCAAAGTCATATTTACAAACTGCAGAAAGACATCATTTACCCCTGGTATACTGTGTACTGCTGCATGCTGTTGTACAAGAGCTGAGAGAGCTACACAGCAACTGGCTCACTTGATGGATTTTTCCACTTCAAATGGGTATGCTACAGACTTAATTCCATGCCCAAAGCTCTTTAAAGAATGACAGCCATGTTTCTCAATAATCAGTCTAAAGTCTGACATCAAAATAATGGTGTTTTATTGGGAAAGGTTTCTTAAGCCCCGTAGTAAAGCCTTAGCTTTGCCTTTGTGCTGTATCGCAGCAACTTGGCAAGGTGAGGTGGAAACCGAGCTTTGTCAGTTGCCGCTTCATGTTGGCAGAATTCTCTTGGTTTTGTCCATAATGTCTCCAACAAGAGTAAAATTCAGAATGAACAAATACAATTACAAAAGTTTCAACTCCGCCATGATCACGAATATGTTCTGGCTTAATTTGTACAACATGGCGTGTTTTTTTCCCTAACTGTGCATCTGCTGCACAAGAGTTTAGAGCAAAATTTTGTGGAACTGCAAAGGCAGGGGGCAGCGAAATGCTGATTTGCAAACAGCCAGGTATTTACATTATTGCACACTATTGTGACTGCCACTGCCTCCAGTTACGTATATGGGCTCTTGCAAAACTTGCAAAAATCTATAGGACACTGAAAACACCACTGCATTTGAACCCAGAACACTTGAAGAAACTGAGAAGAGCATTCCATGTTAGATAGAGCAAAGCATATACTTTAGGGTTACAGATTTATGGCTTAGTGCTGAAATTTATAAAGAGCCATTAAGTATTCCTAGTTTAATAAAGCCAGTCCTACAAAAATGACACAGCATCTTGCCCACAAGATGTGCTAGTTCCAAACCCCCTTACCCACCTCTACCTACCTACTGTTTCAACTACTCTGTAACCCTTCCCCATCAGAAAGCTGTGGTTCAAGTTGGTCAGTGATTTGTTATTCTAGAGAATTTACAAATATACAGTGATAATTTCTCCATCTGGATCACAATTCATGTCAAGGGAGTGTCAGAACAAAAGAGCAACTATAGGACCCCTGTCATCAGTCTCGTGGCAAAGCAGCAGAGACTTGGCATCACCATTGCAGCCTGTCCCTTTACGTGATTCATTGTGGGGAAGGTTTGCTACTGATATCAAAGACCTATTTGTTCATGCACCATTGACTTCTGCTTTGCCATCATCCTGAGAGATTGCTTCAATAAATGGCCAGAAACAGCATTTACGTCACAAGTAACACTTGCTACTGTAATTACTTCCCTGTCCACCCTCTCCCGCAGAGTGGAGCCCAGAAGAATTAGTATCCAATAATGGATCACAATTCACTCTTGTCGAGTCTGAAACTTTTCTGGGGAAGCAAAGCTTCATACACAGAAGATCAAATACTTTAATTAAACTTTGGAAGAAGGTGTACTGATTGCTGGGTAGAAGACTTCCTACAAACTTCCACAGCATGCACTTTCAAAAGTGTAACACAGAAGATGCTTCCCAAATGACTATATAGAAAGAGAAGTGAAAAGCTAAATGCTACTGTATTATAGATAAGCTACTCTGAAACAGAAGCATAACTGGATATAAAATAAAACAGCCCAACAGATAAAGTAAAATCACAAAGCAGACAGAAGTTACCCTCATGGTGCTAAGAATCTGCAAGCATCTCGCTTGTGAGAATATAAAATCTTTGATTATTTTATATAGGAGAATCAAAGTGTTGCTTCTAAAGACTGCCAGAAAAGGAAAAAGAAAAAAGAAAAAAATATCTTACACCTCCGAACTACCCAATAACACAGGTCAAAATGCCTCCCCAACTAACACAGAAAACACAGCTTACCTGCTGACAACAGGGCATACATAATAGTTACCAAACAAAAAACACAGAAGGAAATTAAGATTATTTAACATTCTGCCAAATCCCGATTAACCACCTCCAGGCACTGTAGACCATTAGCCAAATAAGCATAAAAGCTTAGCTTTTCATTTTAATAATTTTGTCACAAATCAGTTTGCCTGTTTGGTCCCTAAGCATATGACTGCCTAGTAAATGGCTACGTAGCTGCTGAGACACTACATAATAAAGGTACTGTTTCATTACTATGTGCATGCAACATCTGTCACAACAGGCATACACAGACTTGCAGTAGATGCTTGGAAGGTGCTGCTTACAAGTTTGGCAGACTGCCCTCTCTCTGCAGATGCCCAGAAAGGAAACTTCCTGGCTTGCTGCTGCCACTACTGTGACCCATCACAATACACATCCTTTTACTGAGGAAAAAACAAACATAAAACAAACAAACGATCCCACAAACAAAGAAACAAAAGCTCAGATAAACATTTACATTATTCTCTGTGAAAGAGAAGATACAGAAGTCAGAGAGACATGGGGTGAGACCTTACGTGGATGCAGTCTTTTATGTCTTGTTTCCAAGAATTTTAGACATTTGTTAGATTTTTGCCCAGTGTCTTCCCCATGATATTTTTCAAGTACGTTTGAGATCAACAAAGACATATCAAAGATTCATAAACTCTTGCAAGTCTATGAAAACTGGTAACTGGATACAGAACAGACTGATAGATGTCGAGATGGAAAAAAAATTAGTAATTAGGTAACATTTTTAATTATGCTCCAGCAAATCAACACATGAGATATCTCATATATGACCCTTCAAACAGAGCTTATAATCAATTGAAAGGTTCAAATCCAGGGAAATTCCAGTTTCAGTTTCTTATAACATGTTATTACTGAAAAGAAGAAAACTATTGCAAAGAGTACATTGCACAGTTCTCAGGTACAGCAGTCATTTTTGACAAGTCAGTGTTCCACAGAAAGATTTGAAAACCTACATTTGTCGCTTTAAAAAAAGAACAGGCAATGCCTTGACTGCCTTACCACCATGGAGCTGTGAACAAATACTGATATTAATGGTCTGAGCACGGCTGCTAATACTGGTATCAGAGAACCACAGCCACTCTGTTGGCTGCAATGCACTGCCTTCTCCCATTCCTCATTATCTATCATTGAAAATGGCATTAAAACATCAGAAAGTAGAGGTGAGTAATGCTATAATATCCTGGCTAGCAGCAATCATTTTTTGTTATGATATTCAGTTTATTTTGTCAAACTATGTTAGCAATCACTGATTTGAAATATCCATTAGGCTTAGAGGAGACACACATCTACAAAGAGATAAAGATAACAATTTTGTGCCAGGCATTGAAAAGCTATTTACTGCACCACAAATCAAAGGAAATATTTTCACTGAAGAACAGATATGCCATTACAGCAATCACCAAACATCTGCCTCATCCAGATCAGAGAGGCACACAGACACTCAAATGACTTGAATGATCAAGTGTCTGAGCACAAAATACAAGTTTAAAGGAAAAAAAACTACTGTGTTCTTCTGGGATAAGAACTTTCAAATCATAGATTACTTCACCGTGCTTTCAGTGGCTCATCTGAAATTAAACAGAAATTGTAGCCTATTCAGTTCATATTAGATCTCAGCTCTCACCTCTTTTGGTTGGAAACCATGTGTATAAATACTGAGGGGGTGGGTGGGGAGAAGGAGGAGGGGGAAGAGAGGAGTTATGTTGAAAATTAGGCTTTCATCATCATTATTTTGACCCAAATCATAGCTTGTCTGACTTTTCATCCTCTTAGGACTCGACTACCCATCCATTTTTGAGTGTTGTAGTCCTAAAGTACTAATCCCATTCTTAGCATTGACAAGACATGGCACAGCACTGCGAACAAATACCAAAGTGAACAGCCACCACTATAAATTACACTTCAGTCATATTCACAAGGACAAATTTCTTTCACAAGTTTTCCTTTTGAGTCTTTGCTGGTTTATCCACTTGACCAAACTGACTCTTTACTTGAATCAAACCAAATACTCAGTGGTAATCCAGTTTCTCTGAGATTCCTGCATAAGGAATGTAATTAGTAACAAGGCCCCCCTGGGAGTAACTGTGTCGCCTAAGGATATCTTTTGACGGTGATGTGGCTCTAAGGAGATGGGTTTTTTCCCCCTTCTCTTCCTACAGAGCCACACCGCTGAGGAGAGTTGCAAAAAATTTCCGTCTATTCAGATTTTTGTGCCCTCTCCTTTATTTGAGCTAGGTCGCTGTTTGCCAGAAATGTCAAATCTCTTCCAGCGATGCACTAAATTCTATCTTGTCAGAACAGATGTTCCTTAGTGTCAGGGAGAAGCTTTCCCCACAATTTTTAACCTTTCAGCTGTGGTCGTTTTCAAAATGAAAATGTCTGCCTGTGCAACAAAAGCTGTGCTAACATTCTGAAGGTTAAGGTTACATACTGTGAGATTCAGACATCTTTTCTTAAAATTTATTATAGCACCTTTAATATCATCTCTTTCCCTTGCACAGCGTGACAAGGATTTGTTTAACTATCAGCTTAATTAACTGTTAATTGAAACTGAAAAGCTAGATTTTGAAGTACAATTCTTCCATGCTTTCAGGTTTTATGACTTAAGTTTTGATTCAAGCCTGCCCCTTTGTTGAATGCTGTCAATGTTCCCTTCATTTCAATGAAGGCAGAAACTGCCTTTATCGTAACGATAAACTGGAAAAAGGAAAAAAAATGAGCCTTGGCATTCTTTCCTTTGCTTTTTTACTGGGCAATTTTGAAAGCTTACTTTAAAAACAAAATTGCAATTTTTTAAAAGTTGGTTGAGGTAGGGCTTTATGTCTTTAAAAAAAACAGGTCTGCTTCCTCACTGGGATATTAGTATTTTATCAGCCAGTCAAATGAGTCTTCCTTCCTTTTTTTTTTTTTTTAATGTTGTGATATATAGGGCAGTAAAGCACAGAACACAAACTTTCCTGTCCCTGGACATGCACACTCTGACCTCCCTCCTAATAACCTAATCTTCTGAGAGTGATTCTAGTCTGGGCTTTCTTGCAGTACATCTGCAATCTAGTTATAAGCTAGAAAGGGAATTAATTGTGGTAGCTCCAAGATACAGCTTTTCTTCTCTGACAGACTGGCAGCTGGTCCTTTTATAGAGTATCTCATAGGTGCCATTGAGAGGGGAGGTCCAGAAGTCCCTCATGCATGTTTCTGGTTTTATTGCAGTAGCAAAGTTCAGACATCTGCCAGGTATTACAAGTGAAGAGATGTTCAGTGGTCTGTTCAACACAAGTGGAGCAGGGATACACAGTCCTTAAATGCACCAAGCAGTAAAACACATGAAGAACCATTTATCTGGAGTACAGTATGGAAACAGCCCTCAGTCGTATATCAGGGAGAGACTCTAGGAGATTTCTCTCCTGCAAGGTCTCTCCCATTCACCAGGGCCCATGCAAGGGCCCCACTGCTGTAAGGGCCCACCAGCAATGTAGTTTGCTAGGCTACCTACACCTCAGCCCACTGCGAGAAACAAGCTAGAAAATCTCTGCCCTCCCAGAATAGTTGCACTACCTCTCAGACTGTCATCATTCTTACCCAATGCCCCATCAAAAAGAAAGATCTTATGCAAGAAAAAAAAGCATGTTCCCATCATTTTATGCATTGTGAGATGAATGAGGAGAAATGCAGGTCCCCCAACCAATAATTCAGTCAATAACCATATACGTCTAGTGAGGCTAGAGCATTTCTCAGAGCTGTAAGGAAGCAGAGGCTGTAACCAGAAGTCTTTCTGATTATGATACAAAAATCAGCACTGCAGCTCCTCTCTCCCCCTGCCTCTCAGACAGGAGAGGAAAATGGTGATAAACTGGATCCAAACACATCCTCCCTGGGCGCTTTTGTTACTGCCTGGTGCCTGTTCAGTTTCAAGCTCTTTATCCCTCCCAGCTGGCCTGACTCTCAGCTACTCTCTGTCCAAGTTTTCTCTCCTCAGCCAATCCTCAGTCCTCTGCCCAAACCCTCACAGGGTTCTAAAACTCTCTCTTTGGTCACTTCTCTTCCCTGTTCTCAAGAGATCCAGGAGCATTAACCATATTTTCCAAAATTATTGTAGCAAGCCTTTTTCTATCATTTCATGTAAGAAGCCATGCGGGTTTAATCATCAAGTTCAATTTCCTTAAACTATCTCTAGTACCTACAGTTTGGTCAATATTTTCTTCAGGGTACTCTGAGATGAACCATCGAAAATTAGAAAACGGTGAAAATTAATGTGACACTAAGGAGCCTAAAGAAAGAAGAAAACAAATATGGTACCAGAGCTCAAAAAGAGCAATGAGCTTCATTGCCATCTAATCAGCCTAATGTGATCCAACAGAAACACTCTAGAACCAGGAATCTTAATATGTGCTGAAAGATAACTGAGCAAAATTCCATTTGACATGACTGGAAATAATTAGGACTTCTCTCCTATGACAAGAAACCTCACTGGTTCCTGTGGAAGGCAGACTATTTTTTTCTACCCCTTATAAATTTTTTCTTTATTACATCTGTGGACAGTAAAAAAAAACACCACAAGGTCATTGCTAGCTACAAAACAGGAAGCTCAACCCTGTAAATTTGAAATTACAAATTTATCACCTAAGCACAGAAAAATAGATATTTTAAGCTAACAAATAAAGTAAGAACAGTTCCTAAGTGGCATCGTGTCACTGGATGGCTCTTACAGGCATTAATTCAGACATTTTGCTCTACACCACTAGTAAACTTCAATTTTGTACCAGAGGGAACTGATTGCTTGACAGGGTGATTGCAGTCACTGCAGTGGACCTCTACAAGTACTGATACCTAGCACATCAGGAAAGGTTCTTGCTTCCATCTTTATCTGGAGGCAACAGAAGAAAATTTTGCCCTTCTGTTTAATGGTATATCATAATTTTTCCCCTTTCCATCAGGGCAAAAGGAATTCTTCAGATTTCAGAACAACTGCACCATAAAGTCAAGCAATCCCATTCTTTCAACACCACTGAAAGAAAATTTAAAAAAAAGAAAAAAAGGTTCATCCAGGCAGTCATGTTTACATTTCCATTAAATTTTTATCTTCTGACTTTCCACTCAGGAATCTCCCAACAACATGTCCTTAAACTAGTTCTTATGAAACAAATAATTCCTTGACACTAGTGGCACAGATGGATTATAAACAATTCGTACTTGGAACAGAGGCACTAATACCATCAATGAACCCATTTGGGGTTTTTTTGCATTTCCACTACTTCTGCAAGGCACTTACAACAAAATACATTGTTGTCAGTCCTGGACTCTTTGGTAAATGTAGAGATGAAGTGCTGAGGTCATTAAACTGAAAAAGCAGCATCAAAATATCTAAAAATGCAGTGACTCTTACAAGGAAGAAAAGTACCAAGTTACTTAGCAGAAAATAACAATGCAAAACAAACCAGCCACTTTCTCACATGGATGCCTTAATGGTGGCTGTGTGACTAGGCTTGTTCTAAAAGACCTTCTGATTTTTTCCAGAGGGATGAAAAATACTGTGGCTTGGAATATCAGCAAATAGTAGTACTAATTTCCCATACTGTTAATATAAGTTTGTTTATCTAACACTGCAAAATAAGGACAGATTAATGTGTAAAACCCGAGCTCTGATCCCAATCTTTGTATGATCTGTATGAGCTGATTCATCTCTTCTAACCTGCTTATTTTACAAAACAAAGCTCTGACCCTTACAGGTGTTAGGAATTAGCACTAACTATGAGACTGCTCTGCCAATAAAATGCAATCTAATGCTTTAATATCTGCTATGTAATGAATGCTAGCTGCTTTCTGGTTTGGAATAGGAAAGGTAACAGTCTATCTGGGGCACATCTCCAATGCTCCGTATTTCATCCGGACCTTTTACCCGAAGAACACAAGTCTGGACTTGAAAGGTGGGATGCCAATGCCTCATCACAATCCCAGGACTGACATCCAAATATTTGTGTACTTCTTGTACCATTCCAGTGACAAAAGACACGCTAATACATTTGCACTGCTAGGTTTTTTACTGTGAATAGCATCAGTTCTAATCAGTGAATTATCTCATTTATTTTCACAGTCAACAAATCACTCATTCTCTATATCCAAAGAATAATTAATGCCTGTAGTCATTCTTTACTCATAAAATATAATAGAATCACGACTTTTTTTCTGACAATTTTTCAAAGGTTAATAACCAGGTTACTTCTAAGTGGTTTGTCTGTGCTATTCAGTCTCTCTCTTTTGTTTTTCCACTTCTGCTCCTGTCTGATAGCTTTACAGAAGAGTAATTATCAGCAGATCCACAGTAGTAGCATTGTGACTATTAAAACTGCTACCGTTCAGAGCAATGTTTTTAATTACTCACCAGAGCCATGCTTAAACTGGGCGTACCACTCAGGTATTTTTACCAACCTTTCATTTCAAATGTTTCATAAAACCTTTTAGTCACAGTTCCTACATACTTTGCATTTTCAAATAAAAGGCTTTTTCTTCCTACATCCTCTATGTGGTGATTAGTTATTCAAATCTAAATATTCCTAATCTGTATTCTCTGTTTATAACAGTAGTATCTACAGTTGTTTCTTGTGTTCATCAGAGCACAGTACATTAAATTTATGTCTTAATGCCTGCTAAAATCTTTCTGGGAGGGGATGCACCACTGGCTAATGTGATTTTTTGCAAAGTAGCTCATTCCCATATATTCATGACTACTATCCATCATCTTGGGTTTGGGCAAAAAAAAAATTAAACATTAAATACTAGGACTGTGTTGTCCATTTGGAAACTTTGTCAGAACTCCCACCAATCTCGAGCTAAAGCATGGCAACGTAAAAATTTGTAATTAACACAAAATCAGTGAGCAGTGTTGGGCATGTTTTCAAATGTAGGGTCAATGACTAATATCTAAAACTTGCAAAGCCCTAAAACTCTTTTATGTACACTTCTCTGACTGAAGTGGAAGTCCAGCTCTACTTTGAGACATAAAGTTTGGGCAAGTTAAAAGTAGTAGCACAATACTAACTGGACCTAATAAGAAGCTTTTTGCTTTAGTTACTCTTAGCAGTGAGCTAAAGATATATAACCCACTTTCTTCATATTTGTAGCTGTGTCTCTTTGGCACTTTGACCATGCATTTCAAATGTTCCAGTGGTGAGGGTGGATGAACACGAATGATGGATGGTCGACGATCTGATAGATAATGCCACTATTTTCCATCTCAAAAACTGAATCCAACATAATTAAAGTTTCTTTTCAATATTCTTTTTTTCCTCTCTGATGCTCACTGCCTTCCATTTCCCCCAACTATCATGATTTTTCCCAATATACAATGGGCACTATTTATCAAAAGTGACATTCTTAGATAAAAGCAGCTCCAGAATGTAAGTGCACAACCTACAGCCTGTAGAGCTCACTTCCACTGCCTTGGCCAGGCTTTCTACGTAAACAGTGATTCCCAGTCACTTTTGAGTCTTTCGCACTGCTGTCTTTCTGTTGCTGAAAATTGTTTACCATGAAACATTAAACAAGAACAGCCTTGCCCTGGAAGTTTGTGAAGCAGTTAATTGAAAGGGAATAGTACAGAAATTTTCATCTCCACATTTGGTTACTTTTATCCTTTCTTTGTTTTTTTTTTTTCCTTCACTTTGTCTTCTCTTACCCAGGTGTCTGTATAAAACATACCACTCAAATGTAGGAGGGTTTTTTTCCCCAGAATGACCCATGGCTCTATGGGATTATTATTTCAAAACAGAATGAAATTCACAGAGAAGCAAATAAAATTACCATGAGCAATGTTCCCACTAAATGAAGTGTTTTCCTTGCAGTCAACTCGCTTTTTGTATTTCTCATCCTCATTAAGTATTGAGCATAAGAGAACGGAGTAGGTTTGGTGGTGCGCTGAGGGGAAGGGGTAAGCATCCTGTGTCTCACACATACACACATTATACTCATGAAAGATTCAATAGGTATTCCCTTAAAATATATGTGATCCCCTGGCACCACAAATAGCTCTAAATCTAGCAGTTGTCTCCCAGATGCTTTCCCACATTCTCCAAATAACTTTAAACACTGATGCTCTCAAGCATATCAAGGGTAGTTCTGATGAATAAATATGCAGCAATCACAACACTTAGCAGTTATGCCCGTAAACAACTTTGGATTTTAAAAGCAGACAGTATTTCCAAATGTTAGGCTTCACAGTGGTCTTAATTTTCTGAATGTGATTCTTCAAAATTCCTGAAATCTAGAATTCTTAAAGGGGAATGCAGGTGATTCAATATCCATTTTATGCATCCAGTATCCAATCCTGTAAAATGTTGAATAACACTGAGATGAGCTCACAATTTTCAACTCTAAAGGCCACTTCAAAACCTTGAGAGATCAGGCCTTTGGAAAACAGGCATCCTGATAAAGTGATGGCAGCATGAGAACCTGAAAGAAAATGTTGGTTCTAAACAAAACCTTTCTGGAGTATATGGAGAGAATACCTTTCTCAACAGTTATCCTGGAAACTCCTAATGGGTCATTCTTTACCCCACTTACAGACTTTGCCATCTTGTTCTACCATCAAGACAAACTATTTTGCATGACTTTTTTTCATCTCACTGTAGGTCAACTGTGATGACAATTGCACATTCACAAAAGGGAGAATCCTCAGTTGCTAAGTGTAGGTTGAAAGTGATTATCACTGTCTTAGACTGTTCTCTGTTTGATTAAATATACAAGATCTGTAGTTTTCTAGCCAGAAGGTGAGTGCTTACCATAACTCTGCAACAGGGATAAAGCACAAACTTCAACAAGTAGGAACTGCTATGAGCAAACATAATGAGGAGCCATGGGAAAAGTTCAGACACAAGAAAAAGAGGAAAGTTTGAGTTAAAAAACAAAACTAAACAAAAAAGTCTAGAATTGTCTGGTCTTTTCCAACCTAAATGATTCTATGATTCTATAATGTGACCAGATTTTTGTAAAGCAGCATGGTTTTCCATCAATTTATTTGTTTTGGTTAGACATGTGCTAGGCTGAATTACAAGGATTTACACCTGATGAAAGCTGGGCCAAAGACCTCTAAGACTGCAGGAAAACAGGAAGACATCACCATCACCCAAAGCTCCCACTCCTTTAAGGAAATGGAGGCTGAAGCACTGTGTGCTCCATTTCAACAGGCAGAAACTTTGGCCAGAAAATGCTCTTCAGCATTGAAACTTCAACAACAAAAAGGGCAGAAACATTATTTTCAGTAAACTGCTCCAAGCAGAAGTTCAACTTGCTATCAAAAATCAAAACTTCTTTTGTTTCCCACAAAAATTCCCAAAACCTACTCACTTTGCCTCAGGCCACCTGAAAGGGTGAATGAGAAGTAAGTCTCAAAATTAAAACAATGAGGATTTTGTTATTTCTGAGGGAAAGCATTTCAGACAAAACTATCAAAAATGATCTGTTAATGTAAATGAGACAATTAGATATAAACCCAATCTTCTTTTTGTTTTAAGAAGATATTTTCTTCCTTTATCAGCCAAGATAGTGCTATAGCAGATACAAGTGTCACACTGTGGGCAAGAAGATTATTTCCTACCTTGCTAGTTATAAAGCAGCCTTTAGATGCACAGCATGAAAGCATCTTCATTAGATTCTTTATCTAGAGAAGAAATACAAGTCTATTCACCTGAGTTTTCTGCAGACCTCCTTTCACTTTCAGAAATTTCAGGGCTTTTAAATCCAAGCCTATCAATGACAGTCACTTGCTTGTTCTCTTGTCTAAATGATAAAAACTAACAAATTATAGAGAGCAGGCCTTTCTGGCATAGCTCCTCATACTTTTCCACCTGAGACTGTACTGAGTCTTGATGGTTAGAGAAAGAGTAATTCTTAAACTGTTCCTAAACACATGCATCCTTAAAACATACCTCAAACACTAGCCAAGTGGTGACCTTCCAGCAATCAGAAAAGCAGAGCAGACAGCTAAGAGCTCGAAGATCTGCCCGTCAGACAATTAGATGTCATGGGAGAAGCAGCCAGTAGCCATAGCCCAACAAACAAATGCTAATTATGATGCTTCCATATTCAACAAAGTCAGGTTATTCACATACAAACAGGGGGTTTTGCATTAAAATTCCCTTTTTTCTCTCTTTTCTTGTGCAGAATGGGTTGTTTATTGTAACTGTAAGTTCTAAGGACAGGTATCTTGGCTGAACTATGGCCTCAGTCCCCACACGCTTTTCTGTTCTCATTACCTCTTTTTATTGATGTTTTTATGTGTTTGGAATAATTTCTATTCCTTCTCTACCAGTCTTCATTTCTCTTTTCCATCCAAGTCCTTACATTTCTGCCTGCTTTGTGTGTAGCCTTCTGCACCTTTTTCTTAACAGTCTGTTTCAGCCATCCATTCTTATACAGTTGATTTCTCTGGGGATTATCACATGTTCAGACCAAAGAAAACCAAATATGATCTTAGGACTGACTGAACAAACAGGTTCTGAAAACTCGCAGTTTCTACTAGCTTCAACAAGAAATAAGCCTGTCCAACAACACAGGATTTCAGTTCATCATTACTTTAAAAAATGATCCTTATCAGTGGAATCCTAAATGCATACCTGGCAGAGTGTAATCCTACAAAATCTGAGTATTCTCAGATATTTGTAATATGAAAACATCATAAACAAAAAGGTAGTTATTTTTTTAAAAGCCAGTAATCTGAGAATGCTGTGTTAAAATTCATCACATACACTGGTTTCTTTTTTGTGATTCCTTAGGCATGCACATCTCCAGGTGCTGTTTCTATTCACTGTGTCTCACTTCATTCATTGTTTATCAAGTGCTTACACCTCAGATCACTCCTGGTGAATTTTTTGTAACCCTGTGCTGTTGACTATCTTAGCTGTGCTCTTTGCTTGCACAGATTTTCAAGTATTTTGTTCTTCAAAAATACAAATTTTGATCACATAAAATTTTTTTGGGATCTCAATAGCATGTTTCTAAGATGAAAGCTTCACTTTTATATTAATTAAGCAAGAGCACACTAGCAGCTGCTTGAAAGAAATGGAAACCACACACTGGACCTTTCTAAGTGGGAAGTCCTTTCTTCTGCAAAACAGATATAATGAGAAGAAAACTGGGGGGCAGCTTTCCTCAGGGAGAAAGCTTGCATGGAAGCAATTTACTTAGGTGTGAGACAGTCCCACAGTTTTCAAAGGTCAAAAATCACTGCATTCCTCCATGATTTTTTCCTATATAGAGAGAGACTGAAAATGTTTTAAGAGTAACAGCAGTGGTACCAGTGTCCTTGCTTTGATAATGGCCTGTTTAAGTCCCCTTGCCCCTATTTCTTACCTACTCTTTTGACTTTATCTTGTCATGGTATCCAAGTGCCATCCACAAAAGGAGAGGTGAAGCATATTTTCATTTTGGAGGCAAATATCCTGCAGGGTCCTGAGGTTTTAAGCTTAGATAATTTACCATTCATCCATCTTCTATCCACTGTGTTTGTTTGAAAAGTAAAAATCCTCAGAGCAGAATCCAGCTGCATTTTGAGTTCATAAAAACAAAGTTTCACTGTTTGTTAATGAGATCGAAATGCCGACAAGGACAGAAGTGTAGAATGCATATGTACAAAACATATTTCAGGATGTCTGGTCACCCTTTAAATTCTCCTTTTTCTATCCTAAAATTATATTTTTCTACCCTATTTCAATCAGCCCTGGACCTGCAAAATTTTCTTTTTTGCTTATTTTTAAGCACTGTTAGTAGCTTCAGTGTTAATGAAGTAAGACAGCCTGCAATTTCATGAACAAGTAAAACTTTGCAGGACCAGGGACTAAACCTTGAATAATACATGGTTTCCTTCCTTAATGCTTTTATTCTTCCAAATTTTTCTTTAGTTCTTCTGTTTTTCATCTCTCATCAGTATCCTCAGATGACCAGTATGGGACTGATTAGCACATGAAGAAGCATCATTAAAGTCTAGCTTTATGTTCTGCATCTAATTTAATCTAAGAACTGTCTTATAAACCTATGTTTAACTTTTCATCAGATCAATTTTTCTCATTTTAGAGTCCAAAGGTTTTATCCGTCCAGAACTCATAGCAGGAAATGTTATCTCCACAAAGCAGGCAAGAGGTGTATACAGGGACACTATTGTACCTCTTGGCACTTTTGGGGAATTTAACAGTTCCACTGTGTGTAGGTATATACTTTGCACTTAAATTCCTTCTCTGGTGTCAAGTGGGTATTAGACATTGCATTCATGTTTACTGCCACTTGGTGCAGGGTAACTGTAGGCTGTTTAACAGCCATGGTATTTCAGCTTGGAGGTGGCTGCACTTCGGGTATGCCGCAGCACGTGTGTGTCTGTATGTTGAGCTTTGCTGTTTTGCAGGAGTAAAGATGTTACAAATGTTATATAGCAATGTATTTGAAGAGAGTTATAAATACAATCTGAAAATTTTTATCTCAAAAGGATTTACAAGATTAAAAGCTAGTTAGAGAGATAAGATCATAAGGTAAGATATGATCATAGGCTAAGACGGGAGGAAAGGAGGTGAGCGATAAAAGATAATTGAGATGAGGCGCAAACAGATGAGCTAGAGTTATGGAAAGGCAGCACTCAGTAGATGAAGCTCCAAATAAGAGACAAATTCTTGTTGCTGCACTACTGAGATTATATGATAATAACATAGTCAAAGTGCAGTCAAAGTGGTAAAGTGCAGAGGGATCCAGAGTCATTTTTACTGTCAGTGTGTGCAACAAAAGGAAAGCAGGTGAACATAACCAACTAAAATCTTTGAAGGTGAAATAATGAGAACAGAAAATACCATCAATAAAAAAATAAATACATAGAACACCAGGTAGGAATCAGAAAAACTACAGGATCTCCAGAACCTGGTCAGGAGATAATACGAGAGTCAAGACACTCAAGAATTTAGAATGAAAATTTTAAAGTAAAAAGCAGGATTATTGGAAGTGTTTTTAAAGCACACTAGGGGGAAAATCAAAATCAGAGAAACTGGAAAGGAACTTGAAGGACTTCAGAGGAAAAAGATATATAGCAGGAGCTCAGAGAAAATGAACAGCACATAGTTCTGCATGTGTAATGCTACACTTTATGTATATGTGAGTATGTAACATATTTCTGAGTAGGTAACTCTGCCTTCCTAGTGCAGTCAGAGGATGGTCCAGCAGGCAAGCAGATCACAATGATACAGACAACGAGGAAGACTTTGCAGGTAAAAGAAATGAGTCTGTAGAGAAATGAATTAGAGCATTATGACAGTGGTAGGAAAAGTCATAGCTAAAGGGCTTTTTTTGATACAATAAACCAATACTTACCCAAGGGGAAAATGGGTAACAGAGATTTGGGGATGCTGAGAAATTTAGAACTTTATCAAAAGAAGAGGAGAGGTACTGTCCTCTATTCATATTTATATGAATACAAGAAAGGGATCTTGGAAATAAGCATCCTAAGAAAAAATTATGTTCACATCTCACACTCCACAAAGAAGTAAATGAATATTGGAACATACCGAAAAGAAAACCAGACAATGAGGAGGAACTGGGCCAGGAAACAGGCAGCAACTAAACCCAGTAGTTAAGTGAAAGCACATGAATGCTTCTCTAAACATCAGTCAGGAAGAATATTCATACAGCTAAATTACTCTAATGTGTTGAAAGAAAACCTCCTCTGTAATTACAGAAGTTACACCGAGCAGGAGCACATGCTAGGAGGAAGCTGTGCCAGCCAGAAAATTGTTTCTGGTATAGCTGGGTAATGTTTCTGTGTCAGAGAGAAGTCAGTCCGACTCTTCTTTAATCAGCATCTGCTCTATCAGAACAATCTTCTGAGTTTTAAAATGTATTTACTGCTTTCGAACCACATAAAAATGATGTATTCTTTTATTCACCCATAATATTTTTTGTCTGGGCACTAGGTAGCCCCATATCTAATCCTTACCAATGGTTTGTGCTCTCCAGTAGCAGGATGGAGCAACCATCTCTGAAGCTTAATTCTTTTCCTGTACCTTATCTGGAGTTTGGCTGAAAACATATTTCCTCCTGCTACATATTTCTGACTCCTATTTATAGAAATAAAAGTTGGGGGAGTTTTTCCTCTGAGATACTTTCTGCTCATGTTTCACATCACTGACCACTAGCTATGCTTCTGTGTTATTCTCATGAATTATTTCTTCTGGGTTTTAATGAGTTACCACAGTTAGATTGCTGTAATTTCCCACATTACCACCAGAAACTTAGTGAAGGTAAAATGCCCCAAAAACATGATAACAGCTTTTCCATGCCAGCATGCCTTCAGTTGAGAGGTCAAGCTCAGACACATGATTTATATGTTTAGAGGGACATTTTTCCTCGCTTTCAGGTGCAAGCTTCAAACTGTTCTGTCTGTCAGGGAGAAAACTACTAGGCAGACCATCTCAGTAATGCTGGCAGGTGTACCCTGGAAACAAAAGGCTGATCCAGGGAATGAAACAGTGGTTACACTGACACTTAGCGACAGTAACCACACAGGCATGCAGATCAAAAGGAAAGTATTTCAATCTGCCCAGCCTGGTTTCTCACTATGCATGATGTGTCATATTCATTGCAGATTCAGTATAGTGTTGATGTCATCTCCTGTCTCCTCACCCTTATCCTCCTTCTCAGCCCAGGGGTGACTCCTCCATCATACTTTCCTCTTCCCCTAAACCAGTTCCTTCACTTCACACTGTGCTTTCCCATTTTTTACTCTACTCTCTTCCTCCAAGTGCCAAAAGGTTGCCCTTTTCACAACCCAGTTGCCCTTTTCACAAAATTATAGAATGGTTTGGGTTGGAAGAGACCTTAAAGGTCCTCTCATTCCAACTGCCCTGCCATGGGCAGGGATACCTTCCACTAGATCAGGTTGCTCAGAGCTCCACCCAACCTGACCCTGAATACTTCCAGGGATGGGGCATCCACAACTCCTCTGGGCAACCTGTTCCAGTGCCTCAATACCCTCACAGAAAAGAATTTCTTCCTAAAAAGAAGTGCTTGTGCTTATGACATTTAGTTATATGACATAACTAATGTTTCCTGGACCATACTGACCCAGGACACACTCCAAGAGCAATGCTAATCCATATGAAAAGCCTACTATTTTGATATCAAGCATAAAAGAAGTTTTAGGTTCTCCCTGATAGTGTTGGTTTCTTGTATTTACTGAAGAACTCATAAAGTCAAAAATCGAATGTGTATCTCAGGTATGTGCCTTCTGGTCATTTTTGCCAGTGGGTTTAAGAGGTGATTTGAAGACTTGTCATGAAAACAGAGATTGTTTCATAGCTTCTAGTGAAAATGGTTTAGCCACATCTCCATTTCACTTCCCATTCTCCAGCTTCAGCAAAATTCTTTCACTCCAAATCTCTCTAGGTATCTAAAATTTAGAAACCTTTCTGGCCATTATCCTTTACACTTCCATATGCCCACATTGTGATCTGAACCAGAAAATAAAAGAAAAACTTTTTTCAAAAGAAGGGCCATTGTAGAAGAGCTCACAATTGTGTGTGATATTGTTTGAAGTCGCCTACTGAACTCACACATTTCCAGTGCTTCAGACACAGGGGTTAGGTAGGCTTTAAAATAAAAAAGAAACACTACTGTTCAGAAGCTTTTTTCAGCTTTGATGACAACTCCTCTGAAATTGCTTATTTTTCAGATCAGTGGAGAGTGATACAGAAGGTCTTGGATCATCACAGAACATGAAGATCCTTACACATCTGAGCATATTGCAAGTGACAGCAGAACACAGAGAGAGACCCCAACAACACTGTCGGCAGCCAGAGTTAAGAAAATAGCATTCACTGAAATTTTCCTTACTTAGAGATGTTTTCTGACTTTTTTGTTGACCCGACACTGTTGTATCTTTAAAGCAGTCAGAGATGTGTTACATCAGCCCAAGTGCCTGATGCAGAAACACAGGGAAAAGATCATCCAAGGAACCTCAGGTCAGCAAATCAAACTGCATACAAATGTATATGCCATCTATCTTAATAGCAGCAGCTTTCCAATCCCTCCATCCAGGAGAAGGTTCTGTAGGTGTCTGTAGACAAGGAGAAGATGGGAAACCAAAAAAAGTGCAGGTTGCAGCCCTCCCACAGAAATAGGAATTGTTAAATCCCAAGGCCGCAAGCAGAACCACACTGTAAGGCAAAAACTGGCCATTCTGGAGCCAGCTCAGAGGCAGTGCTCCCATGGGTTTGCTGCTCCCACGCTCCACAGGTCGGCTGAGCAGCAGCAGACTCACCTGTTAAAGATCCACCACAGCAAGCACAATGAACCTCATGCTGTTTATATCTCTTTTTAAAAGCCAGGTTCTGATGTTCACAGGCTCACACCTGAATGATTTTGTCTTCTTTTACTTAAACAGAGTTTCTGAAAATTACCACCTAAAAGTCAGAAATTTTAGCTGTCAAAGGGGTAAGGAATTTTAATTTTTTTCTCTTAAAGGCAAGGCTTTAAATATATTCTCTTCATTTTTGTCACATTTAGCATGTGATTTCTGACTGCAAAATTCACATGTCACTGAAGTTTCCATGCTAAGAACTTTTGTAGAGTGCCTGCCCAAAATGCTTTTCTTGCGTGAGAAGGTGAACTGCCTCCCTGGCAGTCAGTGACCTCAGGATACCAATTAGCAGAGGAGCTGCTGGGCTGTCACTAATACTGACCCACTTCACACCAAGCAAGTGAAAGCAAGTTGCTGCAGCCACATCACCCACTACGGAGTGCAAGCCCACGTATCGTATCATCCCAAATCTTTAAGCAGAACTTTGCTGTTTTACCCTTGAAATGTCAAGCTGAAAAGCTCACCATAGGCTACATCTAAAATAAGGCCACCCATGGCACAGCAGCATTGTTTCTCCTCTCTGAGCTGAACACAGAGCACACAGCCTGCAAAAAAAGGGCATATAGGTGGCACATCTGTGGTTCCCTTATTTGTGCAAGCACCTTGAAAGCTCTGACCCTCAGCAGGCAGCTGTGAACCATGAGGAGAGAGGGACCACCTACCTGTATGATACAAAACTGCAGTAAGGGTTTAACAGAAATGACCGGAGGATAAAAAGCACAGAGTTACATATGACTGAGGTATCCTCAGTATCAACAGAGCTATTCCTGGAAGCATGAACACAGTTTGGGTGCTATAAAAGAATTTCATTGAATTATTATTATTATTATTATTATTATTATCATCATCTGGCCTGACCTCAAGGTGTCATACTACATTTTGGTTAAACAGCACCCTCCCATTTTGCTTCTTTGCCTATAATGACTTAGTTTCCCCTTGAGTTCAACCAGCAGCTTACAGAATGGACCGTTTACACACTATTACAGTTCCCATTTATTCAAATAACTAAAAAGCTTTTAGCAAAGTCCAGACCACACTTTAGCCTCTGGTTTCTCTTTTCCAGGAAAAAGGTGGTTGCTGACCCACTTAATCTGCCTTAACAAAGGGAAGGGAGATTTGGGTTTGTTTTCTTTATACTTGTAATCTTTCCCTCCTTAAATTGCTCTCTGGGAAGATGATCAACTGAGAAGAGAGAACTGTGTCACCTTGTGATTGATTACAGTTTTTCTCCAAGTCACTCTCCTCATCTATTTCATATGACATTTACAAAAGCTAGCATGATGTTATATTCATCAGTTTCTAGAGAAAGAAAATGTCTAGCAATAAGAGATCCATTTGTTTCATCACAAATAATTCTATTTCTTCTCAGTCTATCTTGGGAAACATAATGAATACTTTAAAACACTTTCAAAAATATTTCTCAGACATATTTCTTATATCATGTAAGAAATATTTTGTTCTGCTTAGTTATCAGCTGGTACTGTTTCTGAGCTTTCAGAAGCCTGTTTTTTCCAAAACATCTCTTTGACTGACTCCACAGACACCTGCATAGCGCACATCCACATTTCCATTTACTGCACAAAGCCATAGAAGAGCAGACCAAAACAACAATTTATATTTTGGGCTGTGCTGCATCCTTAACAAAAGGGAGTGCAGTTCTGAGCTGCTCCAGTGGCACCACAGGAGGGAATTGCACTGCAGGCTGGTGGTTATTTACTGTAAGCATAGAGGTAAGCTAGCAGTAAATAACTACTCTGGTGCTCAAGTCCAGTAAGCGCCAATTGTTCTGGATCAAATTCCAGCAGAAAACACAAAGCTAAAGAATTCTCCCACACCTGTCTTTTTCTGTCCATGCCTTGCACCCCTGCAGGGAAAGAAAGAGAAAGCACATGCTCATTTAACTTCTCCAGTGTTCTGGGAAAGCGTGTAAGGAAGCATGCAGCAGTAAGCCCCTGCCTTGGCATGAAGCCTGCCTTCAAGTCCAGCTCCTGCAGGGCACCTGGGGCTTCAATGAACCAGGCATGAGCAGTGTCTGTACTGAAGTCAGGCACAAAAACCTGCCCAAAAGCCCCATCTACCCGCTAATACACAGTCTCAGGACCACTGTAGAAAGAGACAGGTCAACATTAGCAGTAAGATATCCTCCCTGCTCTTGCACTGATCTGTGAATCAGAAAGAGCAATAAAGCATTAATACAAATAGCAAGTGTGCATTTGAGCGTTCTTCAATGCACGGACAGACATCGGCGTTTCGTCTGTAAAATACTACCCTAGTTACCAGAAAAATAGTCTCTACATTCTGCAACAGGTCAACAGTCTAGTTCATTAATCTGGTCTCATGTCCCTCCTGAAAGTCACATAAAAATGTGGTGTAGGAATGGCCACTGGGCCTAGTGCAGACCTCCTTTAACTCACCAGGAAAGATCCTTATTAATTCAATACTCTTCATTGCTAGTACAAAGACTTAGAAACTGTTCATTAACATAGGAACCCGGTAATATTTCATTCCTATTAAGCAGTTCAACAAAACGGGCTCTGTCATGTCAAAGCATGCTATTTCAGCTCAGGAAAGGAATGTCTGAAAGGAATATGAGTAATTAAGAACATGAACTGGCAAGCACAAGTCAGGGCCATATCGGCAGCAGGATGTACCAGTAAAAAGCAAGCTGGCTAATATCAAGAGCTTGAGAGGCAGGTGTGTTTTGCTTGCTTTCCATTGCAAAGTGCTATCTAATTAACATTTCAGTCCTCCCTGAAAGAATGAACAGTGGGGTTGTACCCCCCATTAGCCAGAGCCTTCCACGAGGGCAGGAAAACCATCAGCAGATTTCAGATAGAGCAGTCCAGACAGGAAGGTACACTGTATGAAAAACATCCATTCTTCTGCTGAAAGCACAGAAAATACACAGCCACAAGAAAAGTCTGAAGAAGACATGAAGTCCAAAGACAAGACTTTCAAAAATGGATGCCTACTCCCAGCCTTTAATATCCATCTTGTGAGTAATTTCATGCATACATCTGATTTTCCTGCCAAACCTTATTACTTTCCCTCTTCCTGCTATAATTGTTTTATTTGCCATTTTACCTACTTTGGGGGCCCCTTCACTCATGCCCTCTATTTCTGTGATGGTCACATGGAATGCTTTCCTAGGGTTTCTTTTGTTTTCATTGGCAAGCATCCTTTTTTTCCACTAGGTACCTTCCTCTCAGTTTCCCTGAAGCCAGTCACACCTGCAGCTCTGCTCAAGACCAGGAATACAGACATAGTTTTGTTACAAGGGCTGCCAGCATCTGCTTTTGAATGAATGATACACAGGCAAGCTCCCAGCACTGCATCTCGCAGATCCAGCCATAGTTTTCCAGGATGAAGAAGCAACTATCAGGCTGATAACAGAAGATTCAAGTACAAACACAGCTCTGAGAAGCCTCTCACAGCAACTGGGCTCCAGCAGCCTCTTACAGAAAGTGCAGAAAACAGCCATGACCAAGCAGACCAACTGCAGCAGTTCTGCTGAGTGTCAGAGCACTAATATTCAAGGGACAATGAGAGCAGGTCAGTCAAGCATATTTGGAGGGGACAAAAAAAAGTCCAGCTAAAAGACAGTTGCTAGCACCTGGCAGCTCACAAAAATCACTCCATTATCACTCACACTGCAGTCCTAGCCCAGTGTCATAAGCTTAGAAAAAGCTGTGATTCTGGCAGATCCACACCATCCACAAAGACAAGGCATTCAGGTACCCCTGCTGAGCATCTGAACAGCCCCCCAGCCATGCTGCAGCACCTGCTGGACAAGTATGGGTCCAAAATAATACAAAATAAAATAGAACAAACACAGTAAGACATACTGGCTACAGGCTTCAGCCATGTGAGCATGATAGCTCACATCTGCACAGCAGCAGCCTGGCCTCAACGAGTCATGATGTGCAGTTATCAGATGTTACCTAAGTGGGTCAGAGTGATGCTAAAACATGGAACCTCACCTTGATGCCCTCTTTCAGGATGCCATTTTGTCCAAATCCCTGACACTCACAGTCTGTGACAACTCAGCACAGATTCAAATCCAGGCTGAGAATTCCACATAAACTTTTGCATCTCACTTTAATAGAAAGTGGCTAAAAGGAACATGCTGCTGTTTAATTTCCAATAGGCACAAGCTCTGTATTTGTTTTTCTTTGCAGAAGGGGAAAAGAATAGATGAACATACACTTCAGTCTGTTCTTTTCCTGGATCCATGCCCAGAAATCAGAAGTGGAAATACACACCAGTTCCAATGATTTACAGGAAAAATACAAATTCACCTTTTCCCACTGCACAGCTTCCTGTGTCTCCAACACATTCAGCTATCAAACCTTTCAGGTGCAAGCTGTGGAAAATTGGTGCTCCCAGACTGCATCCCTGGAATTAACTTAAAGCAGAGTACAGCACAGGACATGGCACACTGCTGGACTGACTCCAAAGCTGGGGAGGTCAAGGAAAAGATTCTCCCTGACTCTGGTGAGATTCAAAGAGGCTCTGGAAGGCTATGCGTGAAAATAAATGGTAACACAAAAAACCAATCAAGTCTCAGCAATACAGAAAGAAAAAGAAACCTTGCAAAAGCATTATGCAGCACACTGAACACTCTTACTCTATTTGGAGACTGGAGAGCAAGCTGCAGGGCAACACCCAGGTTGCAATACACTCAGTAGAGAGCACCAATCTCAACCCCCCCCCAGTGAAATCTATATAAGCTGTTTTTCAGTAGTTGTGCTACACGTCACCCTGAACATTTGTGAGAAGCACTTGCAAAACACTGGAAAACTCACTACTAACAATAGGAATCCATCCTGCACTGGGGTGAAAGGCCAGCAAAGTGCCTGGGCACTACAGAACCTGCTCATGTTTTGCACTTTGCACAGTGGTCACCAGAGCTGCTGCAGCCCCCAGGTTATGGTGCTGCTTGAAGCAGAGACCCTGATCTGCTCCGTCACAGAAGAGTGGCTGTACTACATCCAACTGGAAGTTCAGCACTGCCTGGCATAACTTGTATTCAGCAGGAGCCATAGTTAGAGAAGATCAAGGACCAAATATGCATGGCATTCTTAACTTTGTTCCAATCTCCTGTTGGTTTAGCTCAAGGACATGAGCTGCTGTATTTTCTGTGTAGTTAGTAGCCCCCAACATCAGCTTTCTCTTATCTTATCCAATTTCCATAAAACTAACATAAATGTGTTCACAACACCCTTTACCAAAAATTTCCATGTCCGATACCCTCTGTGTGAAGATGCAACTTTTTTTTTCTTTAAGCCTTTCTCCTGTTAGCTTCATCTGATGCTCAGCAGTTCTTGAATTGGAACACATAGAAAATATTCAACCCTCTACGTGCCTCTTTATCAGAGACTACTTAGCTGTCTCTCCAAACTGAGTCCCAGCTCAGTCACAGCCTCCTACAAAAGACTTCTTGTGCCTTTGATCACCCTTGCTGTCCTTCTCCAAACCTTTCCAGTTCTATTACATTATTTTTAAATACAGAGATCAAACCTTCACACATTATTCAGAGGCAGGCAAACTACACATTTATAAACAATGTCGTATTTTGTTCTGTATTCCTTTCTTTATAAACCCCAACACTTGATTTGCATTTTTAACCGCTAGTGAGTAAATCGACATTTTCACAGAATTATCCACTGAAGCCCCAGGTTCTCACTCCAGATACCCCAATTCTCAGTGTGAGCTCAGCTCGCTACTCATCTGTTATGCAAACTGGATTGTTTGTTCCCTACATGGATCAATTTGTCATTATTTAAACTGAGTTTCATCTGACATTTTCTTAGCCAGTCAGTCTTATGAGGTCCTCGTGCAGTCCTCCAGATTTCACATTTGCCACCCCTACTATGATAACATGATATCTCCAGCAGCTTCTCTCCAAGCCATATGTGAGCAGAGCCAAGAGCGCACAGGTCCCACCACACATTTCTGTGTGATCTTCAACTCCAAGGACTGACCATTGACCTTTTTTTCCAACTTTTAGCCAAATTATCTATCCATACCAGAACTGTCCTTGTGGTGTCACAAGTGCTTAGCTTTCCTAAAATCCTCCAACGAGGAAGCTGGTTTTTACTAAGGTCTCTGACAAAGTGACTATACCACACATCACCTACAACCTTGTTGACCCCTACAGAGAACAGCAATATATTTGCAAGGCAGATGTGCAACTTAACTCTTACCAAGCACAAGATACTTATGCAGATATCCTCTAATCCTTCTTTTTATTATAGTTTCTATGCTGTACCAAGTACTTACATCAGACTTGCAGGCCCAGAATTCCACAAACTACCCTGGAAACCTCTTGAAGCTCCTGGTATAAAGGCAGCAGTCATGCAGTGCTGTAAGCTGCAGTTCCTCTGAAGCTTCTGGATGAGCACAGTCTGGTTATGGTGATTTGTTAATGTTCATTTTGACTATTTCTTCTATAGCCTTCTAGTTTCAGAAAGACTTTTTCAATGGTAACCCACAGGAAGGTCTGCAGCATGGGAAATTTCCCTAGGTTATTCCACAGGGAACAACAATTCACAGAATTAATGAAATTTCCTTTCATTTGCCTTAACAAGTTGGAGTATCCCTGTTACATCTCAACTGCCTATTACTCCTACACATATCCAAGCAGGTGTCATGCTCCTGATGCATTCAAAGAAACATGTGATAGTTACTATAGTTGATAGGGCAAACTCAAAAATTCGAGTACATTTCTGGGCTTTATATATAACCTACAAGAGTATGACTTTTTTATTTTATTTTATTTTTCTTTCTTCAAACATAGTTTCAGCTTCTCGGCAGATTCTTCTTACTTCCAATAATCTCTGTTTCGGGCAAAACTTTCTGCAAACTCTTCTAACAGGTCCTTAAATAGTGTTCATGTCAGCTTATTGATAACACTTTCTCATTTTTACATAATTACCCTTCTCCCCACTGGGGACATCTATGATGAAATTTTTGGCTTCTCTTGCTCTAACAAGGATGCTGAACCAAAGTATATTATAGTCCTCATAACAGAGTTTGTAGGATTCAGGGTCTACACATCACTTGGCACAAAGCCACCCACCCCCCTTGCAGGCCTGGTGATCAATTGCTCCAGGAACCAGATATCAATGAGTTCATCAACACTTGGCTTCTTCATCACATCTTACTACCCTCACTCAGCCAACAAGAAGGAAACCAGAGATTCCCATTACTCTTGTTTTTCTTGTCCCTCACAGGCTTTTTATTTTCCAAATCCACTGCGCTGGCTGCTGCGTCCTTCACTAAAGTTTCCACCCCAGATAAAATTCCTTTTCCTTGGAGGCATTAGCAGCCACAGCACATTTCTTCTTAGAAGCTGACTAGTTCCCTAGACAATTTATTGTGTTACTGATGCATGTCATGATGGACAATGTAATGATGGACATCTATTCACACTGTAAACAGAAACAAATGTAATGGGACTCTGTGGTAACAGTGAAAAGGCTGTTAACCAAAACGAAGGCTTTGGAGTGGGAGACATGACTATAATACCAGCTGAAGTGGATAAAATGTGTAAAGAGGACATAGAAAAAGAATAAAGTGGGTGAAACTAATCCAGGACTAGATTTGTCCTATTACCCTATTGCTTCATATAGTCTCACTGTGCTCACAATTCCAGTCAGTGGAGGGATGATAATAGCATTAGGCAGAAAAATCCAGGAATTCATATGCATAGTTCTCAAAAAAGGTCAGAGAGAAACCACTCCCTACAGTCTATTTTGTTGTACAGAACAACAACAACAACAAAAAAAACCCCACAGATGCTTGTTGATAGGAAAAAGACCACACACCAACAAGATCTGATGCAATGGGACACCAGCAAGTTTCAGCTCAGCAGGGTTGCTCTCCCTTTCTCTTAAGACATTCCTAGCTTTTTCTTTTGTAGGACTGGAGCTTTAGAGAAGGCTCCATTAGGACTTTACCATACCATGAAAAATAGACCTGCCAGGAATAGACAAAGAAGATACTGTAAGGTTGTTTTGTGCACTGCATAATTTGCATATCATTTCTGGTTTGTGTGGTTCCAGGCTGTCTGAACCTGCTGCTTGTTCTACCACAGCTGTAGTAGTGCAACTTCGCTTCTCAAATGGAACAAAATTCAGCTTCAGTCAGTGGGAGTAGGATTGTCTCTCATATTTGTACTTTTTAGCAGCACCACTGAAAAGCACCAAGTTATTGTATTCAATTATACAATGAAACAAAGTTCAAATTCTTTTTCCCGATGCACTGCAAAGTGTTGAATAAAAGTACTTCTTTTTGTACCTTGAAAGCAAGAACTAGTTTCAAGTGGGCAATCTGCATTTAGGATTGGTTGTAGGAATAAACACATCTGGATGACTCCTCTGGTTCAACCATGCTGTATCAAACTCTGCAGGGAAATGTTGTATAAGCTTCACAGTAGGCAAATAGGGGATAAGGAACACCTTGCGCTTTTGATGTCTTGAAAGCAAACTATGTCACCCAGTTTTTTATGATATGCTTCAAAATTCTGTCTGATTAGAGATATGGTTTTCATATGTTGTGACTTAACACAGCCGTGCATGCATTCACGTACTCTGTAAAGGTTTTAAAAAATTATTTTTGACCTATTTCTTTATGCGGTTTTTGATAGTTCTTCGTCTAGTCTATTGCAAGAGAGCTGCAGAAAAAGTGAATTTACTTTTATGTAAATCCCTACTGATAACAAGTTTTGATGTATTTGCTTTGTTTTACTGCTTTTTGAGCCCTACCTAGCAGTTCACCCTCCATGTATCCAAGAAGTATAACATCCCTAACAGACATGCTGCAATCAACTTCAGATGGCTGTATGCTCAGAGAAAAACAGAAGGAAAGGAAAACTATCTGTGCAGGTAATCTTTAAGTAATATTCCTTAGATGCCCTATGATTTTGATAGTGCAAAACTTCCCCAGAAGAGGAAAAAAATGCCTGACTGCCAAGTGACCGAGACTAAGGCATGCTGCATTTCCCCACCATCTTCACAAGAATCCATGGTAGTTTTTCCAGCTCAGTCTAAAGCAGCCTTCATTTTATTCCATCAACATTCTTACTAGAATGGACATGAATAAAAGACTCTGATATTACCCTATAAAATGCCTGTCCCCAAGTCAAAGCACACACGCTGTTTCAGAACATATTTCTTTTACTACCCAAAAAGAATTGTTAGTACCCAACAGGTCTTGAGTTATACCAGCTTGGCTGACAAGGCTTAAGTCACTTTACAGCAGAAAATGCAGTATAAACAAAAACATATCCTCCAACAATTACAATGTCAAATTCAGGGCCATTTTGCAGAGTTTCCATTTATCTCTTTCAGACTGCGCTGTCCAATTTTACTTACAAATTCTTTTTTTTACTAATCTAATACTTACAAATTAGATTAGACTTAGAGAGATCAAAGAGAACCTTGTTTCTGGACAGATGTAGGCTAATTGGCAATGCCTTGACCCTCACAGGGGTCTGCAGTCAGTGCAGTACATAAAGAGCTATTACAGTTAATGGGTTAGTTCTAATTGCACCTTCTTTCCCTGAACACCACACTAAAAATATACCCCACGGAGACAGAATGTGCTGCTTGGTCATTCACACAAGACTCGGGCACTCAGTAAAACTTGCAGAGTGCTTACAGTAGGGACTAAAGCACACGACTGTGACATGATTTGTTCAAATGGAGAGACAGCAAATATAAGGGAGGGAGTACACTACAAAGGAGCTGACTTAGCTTCTTCTTATAAAGTTTAGACTTCACAGATGCTACAGATTTCTGGATGAAATGTGCCTCCATAGAGGAAGTCACTTTCCCATCCTCTCTTTACTATGTTTACTAATGTTCCTATACAATATTAATTTCCAGACACACTGCATTAACAAAGTCACCTATTCATAGGAAGATTTGAAATCCCAACATCCCAACTTACTGAAGTCAATCAAAACCCAGAGGATGAATTAACCACTAACCATATGGGAAGTGAAAACCACTGTCCTCCCCATCACAACAGTCATCACTCAAAGCAGCTCGAAACTTTCTCTGGATTGTAAAATACTGATCAGTTGCAGAAACTGGATTCCACTGGAATCACTAGATTCATCTTGAGGAGGACTTCTTTAGTCCTTACAGATGGAGCTGAAGCACCACAAGAGTGGAATCAAGAGTCCAGATTTCACACCAATGTAGCATGGAAGTACTAAGGCCACATCTCCTACAATTTGCAGTCTGATCAGAGTACCAGCCTCCTTGCAGACTGCAGAGAAGATTCATTTCTGTTATGACTTTTTCTTATGCAACTTTACTTCAAACTGGCAAGATCATTGACCACATTTCTGACATTCCTAAAATAACATTCAGAAACCAGAGGGTAGAATGCTGTCAAACACTAGGGGGTGATCAATTTGGAGTTAGGAACAAGATTTAGCCTTAAAAATGAAAATGTCCAGATTATTGCTGAGATAATAAAGCACTTTGCACAGATTGCAGGTGTTGTAGGTATTTTCTATGGCAATAAAGCAAGATAAGGACAGTTTTTAAAAATGAAAATATAGAAACACAATATAGAAAATAGAAACACAAAAAAGCTTTCTCTCCACCAAGTGTATATTTTCACCTTTAGAGGATGCATACAAACTACTCAATTAGCAGAGCTGAGAGGGAAGTATTGAGATTCAAACAGATTAGCTTTTCCAGTTTGCACTAAAGTACACAGCACAGGGAAGCAAGGCTTGGAGCTTGCTTCTAATCTTCTGCTGAAGATAAAATACCACAGAACACAGCTTCCCCTAAAAACTTTTTGGCATTCAGACTGTACTAAAAGTCCTGATGTTTGGTTACCCAGCAACTGGACTTTTCCATTCACTTGCTTATGCAATGAAAAGAGGACATCTATTTCACACTCCTCCTCTACATTTCTTTTCAGGAGCAAAAATGCCACATTTCCCTACAACCACAGTTTTGCATTTCAAGCTAAAACCTGTTGTAAACAGCTCAAACTCAGAGGCAAAAATTCATACTAAACTTGAAATCCGGTAGCTAAGCTCTTGCCATGGGTGCATCCATCTCTCATGATCAAGAGACAATTTCTACCAATTTCTCTGTGGGTGTCTATGAGATAGTATAGGATAGGGACAAAACACACTATTCTTTTTCTTCAGGCTTAGTTCTGTCATGGTTTCAAAAGAGGAAAGCAATCAACCTGCAGGACTCTTCATTAGAGGAAAGCTGACATTTATGTCCCTTTGCAAATATTACAGGGCTTTCCCCTCACCCTCCAATGGAAATAAGAAGAATCCCCTGAAATTCTATAATATGACTTTAGAACTTTTTCTCCCCATGGCAATTTTAGATTAGTAGATTGCCTTTAATGAAAAAAAGGAATTATTTATGCATATATTTCTCTGCAGTTTAACACCTACAGGCACACTGTATACCATGGGAAGGCCGGGTTCAAAATTCAGGGCTGAGGATCCTGTTGAGTGTCTGAGACCAAAAGTGACAACAAGCCATTCAGGGATGTCCCTGTAAATTTACATGCTGTTTGCTCTCTAGGAAACATCCCTCATTACAGTGATACCATATCCCCAGGACACTGAGAAGACCCAGTTACCACCCTAACAGTGACAAACCCCATGGTCTTTCTCCAGCATTTCTGAGAGAGCCAGGACTAATTCCAAAAACCAAGCACCACAAATGCTTCATTAGTACCAGGCTGAATTTGGAGGGAGAGGTCCTAAAAAGCACTCTTCACCCCAAGACACCCAGCAACACTATACCATGTGCCTAAGCTGACATTTAGAATACACTGGTTAAGCTCCTATCTAAAGCAGACAGCTGTTCAAACATTTCCCCAGGGAGGCTGCTTTCTCCCTTGCCCACTGCCAGGGATGGGAATGTGAAGCTGGAATTTCTGCTGCACAGCGAGGCAGCCCCAGGTACCCCAGCCGGGTCTGGGCTCTGCTTGCAGCCACCCCACAGGTCTGTGCCCCCCATCACCACCCCAGGCTTGTGCTGCTCAAGACACCCACCCAGCTCTTGCTCAAGTCTGTGATACTCCACAGCTGTGGAAAGCCAGGTCACTTCATTCAACAGCTTTATTATGAGGCTAGAAGCCTTACCTGGCCAAACCATCTGGCATGGTACCTTCAGAAGCCAAAATAACCATTTGTTATGTTCACTTTAAGCATCAAGCTGATTCCAGGCTTAGGCTCAGCATTTAAATAAATTATGGTTTAAAAAAATTAGCAGTCCTCTGTCACTTTGTAACTCCAGAACCAGTTTAACAGATCGGAAACATTTTATATTAAAAAAAAAGGTCATGCATTTAGCCTGACAACCTGGATATTAAGTTTCATCACCTAGGGATTTCAAATGACTGAATATAAATCTCCCAAATCAAGCAACATAGAAGCTGATGGGCCCCATCACTGCCAAGCATTTAGTAGCTCCAATTCCTTGCTGAAGTATAAGGGCACTGAAAGATGGCACGCTTATTGAATAATCTATTTTTTTACTCAGCATGCAAGGTTTTCCTTAACAGGTAAAAAAATGAAGCAGAACCAACTTAATCAGCACAGCATCTTGTCTTCTAAACTATGTGAAATGATAACAGCACTTGATGACCAGAGCGTGGCAAATCCTCGTACAAAGTCATTAACTGAACTTTGGTCCTAGGCAGCTGCCTTGCCTACTGATCTGTTTAATACAAACTACTGTTCTTGTCAAGAATGTTCTATTTTGCTTAAATATTTAAATCATTAATCAGACAAAGATTGGCTGAGGTGATGGTGTCTCAGCACAAAACGTTTTGGCATCTTGCTCTAGCTTCTCTCCCATCTCCCTCCTTAGACTCCAAAAACTCCGAAACGTAGCTTGTATTTTTCTTACATACCAACTGTAATTAGTCAGGAGGATGTTATGGGAGCTTGGCACAAGACACCTGAAAAAGTTACCTCTTTTTTATTTATTTCCTGCTTGTGGTTCCTGGGTAAGAGCCATGTATAACAAACATACAGGCTGCTGACCTCCTGGATGAATTTTACCAACATGAAAGAGCCAGGGTTTAAAATTATTTCCAGGTCCCAAATCTTCCTTACAGCTGAGCTGGTGTAAACATTTAGTGAATGGGTATCTGCTATTTAGAAAAGACTACATGCAAAAAAACCATACACAGATAATGCAGATATACACAAGATCATCCTAACTGGGAACAAAACTCCAGAACAGTAACATGAAGGCAAAATTTGGCCTCAGAGCCTTCACATGCAGTGCTGAATCTTTCTTTCACTAGTAGTTCATTCAAATATTCCAAGGCTTTATTTTACTGCGGGTATTCAGGGTTTTAAAATAAGTCCTGAATAAGTCTTGTGAGTGGGGAGAAGTGATCAATACAAGCAAAATGTTGATCTTGTCTTCAGAGCTACTTGTAGAAGGAATAGGTTGTTGCTGGCCATGCAGGTATTTCACTGAACTGAAGAAATCCTCTGTGAGTGTCTGACTTAACAACCTTTCTCACCTTGCAGTTTCAAAGGAACTAATTTGGCACACCATAAAATGTTAATTTTCCAGGTGTTTCCTTAGAGGAAAGACATGACATCTCTTCATTTAAAAAAAATTCTCAGGCTGCAAATCGTAACCTTTCTCTTTTAATTTAAAAGCGAGCTGTGGAAAGAGGGTGTCACTTACAATCAGGTAGCAAAGGCAAAGTCACAGATGGGTGACCTTCACTACACTAAAACCCTAACGCTCACACCAAGCAATAAATGGTAGGAGCCTTATGAACTCAGGGAAGGGTAATCAAACTGAAGTACAGCACCACTTCTATCTCATAGCACCAAGGGTTACAGCACTTCCTTCCGAGAACACGGCAGCTGCAGTTTGGCAGGGCTGAGCTGGCTGTAGGACAGCCTGACCTGAGCCCTCTGTCCCATCTCCCTTCCCAAATGAAAAAAAAAAACCACATCTTCAAAAATTCTTTCAAAATAAACACAGAGGTTTCAAAAAAACCTCTCCCAAGTGTACTTCAGTTGCCGAAATCTCACATCCCACTAACATGCTTCATGTCAAATGCCCCCCAAGGGAGAAGTGTCTGCAGAAGTAGCCTCCACTCTCAAAAACTGGAGATGGGACTTTGAGCAGTATGTCCTTGGCACGTGTAAGTCAGTAAGGTTATTCTGGGTCTGCGCCATCTGCCTCAGAAAACAGTAAGTTATGTCCAATTTCTACTGTTAGTCCTTCTCTCTAAAGAAATAATCCCCCCTCAAAAAGCTGGTTTTTAGACTTCAAGGCTGACATGTCAGGCAGATGTATGCAAAAAAAGCAAGTTGGAGAAAAGACAGAAAAATATGCAGGAGGGAGGGAAGATGAGCAAAAAGTAAGAATCACTACTTGATTATGCCTCTGGAGAAACTGCCCTAGTAAGCACAACAACTCGATGTTACCTATTTGTATCTTATCACATCCATGTCAGCATTGCCTAATTTATTATATACTTTAATAGCCATATTTGTATTAGTTTCTGCTTCACACTGTCAACATTGCTTGCAAAATGCAGACTACAGCATTTCCCCCGTACATCAGCACCACCAATAGCCAGAAAACAAATTCTGAGTTTGGAGCATACGGTAGGGCTAACAATTTATATACACCAGAACAAAGGCAGCTGGAGCTCATTTTTATTACCTCTCAAGACAAAACTGCAGATCTGGCTTTGTTATTCGTGTGGACAAGATGGCAGGGACGTCGCTAAGGAAACATGACAAGAACGCTACAAGATGCTATCTTACCCTATTGAGTTTTTCCTGAGGGAAACAAAGTGAATTGTACTTGCAAAGAGTACAGGCACTTCAAACTGCACAAAAAACCTCAGATCCAGAGGAGCTGGTCCCCTGCACTCTCTGCACATGGCTGACAGGTGCTGCAGATGCTACAGCAGAGCAGAATCAAGCCTTGAACGTAATACCAGCACTGCTGAAAGTGAGAGACCGGGGGAAGGGACAGTGACGAGAGAAGTTAAATTCATTGCCACAACAGGCTTCCAGGTATTAAAGCATGGCACAAATACTATGCTTAGCATCACTGCACACCACAGAGGAGGATGGGGGGTGATCTTTTCCCTCACCAGGTAACAGTGACCCAGTAAAAACTGACACCAGTGAAAAACTCCACAACAGAAGTCCTTTATTTACTCTTAAAAGAGCTAGAGTAGTCTCTGGGTAATTTCTTTTCTGTTTCACTTAGTTACTAGACAGGGATCTCTGAATCACTAATAGAACATTTAATCTTAGTGGTTAATTTTAAATGCTTCAATTATTGATGTCAACCATTCCCTCAGCTTCTGCACAGGAACAGTCTCTGGTTTTATACAGCACTGTCAGAACAAGGATCCAAGATGCACTTAACAAATACCAGCACGGCTTTTGTCACAGGAAAGGTTGCAAGTGGTTGAGGTTTGGAGACCTGTTTCAGCAGGTCAATCAGCTTGAAAGAGAGTTAAGTTTTGTAACCTTTAGCAAGGTTATGTTAAGAGGAAACAAGAATGTCCTTTCCCTAAATTCAAAAAACACAAAGTAGGCAACTCTCTCACTCAGAGAAATCCCAAGCCAGCCATTTCTGTAAATTTTTGATGCAAAAATCAGTCACCTTCCTTCCTCTCAAAGCCTAACAGATGTGCCTGCACTCTATTCCCAGGCTTCCAAGCACTCTTCACTTCTGGGTGTGCAAAGGTGGAGAGCCTTCCAACCCAGCTCTGCATTTCTTAGACACTCAAAACTCTCTATAAACCTGAGCCACCAGCTCCCAAGTCCTACCTCTCTTGAGGAACAGAAAGGGTTGGGGCTTTTTCTACTCAGCTGAAAAATCTGTTTAGTATAATCCCCCTCCAGAGACTCACTTGCTGGTGGTCATTATCAGCTTTTAACATCAAGCTTCTTGATGTCCCCAGGCAGCTGCAGAGTCACATTAGCTTAAATCTGTAGATGGAGAGCAGAGGCAAGGATGCTTACCTCCACATGAGCAGGAAGCCAACTGAAACAGCCAAGCCACAGCACAAATCTCTTGACACTTACCCTCACGCTGCTCCTTTCCATGACCACAACCTAATCCCTCTTCATTACAGAGCCATGGAGGAAACAAAATGTCACAAAACATTTAAGCCTCCATAGAGGTAAAGGACAAAGACCCCCGTGGCTCACTGTGCAATAGCAATCAGTACTACTTTCCACAGTCCACTTGCAAGAAACCACTTCTGCAACTAACTTAATGTCTCAAATTTGCCTCTGCATTTAATCAATCACTGAAGCCCCAGATCATGCTGGGACAATCAAGTGATGTTATCAATTTCACTGCTAATGAGCACCGAGGAACAGAACAGTTTTCAGTAAGTACAAATGAAAGTGTTACGTGCTGTTTGCACACACAACAGAGAACAGTTGCATATCCTTCCCTCAGAGGCAGACTGTGTCCAGAAATGACAACAGGTATCAGCAGATCCTCTGAATGTTATGATTTCCTGCAGCTAGTTCAGCTGTCCCTCTAAACTAGGAGAAGCACCACTGTTAGCAGGGTAGGCACACTGCTGGAAAAACTACGTAGGCAAGATCCAAGTGTGGGTACTGGGGCTGCCCTAGAATAAAAATTCCGTGAGGTGAGATGAGAATTAGGCTTCTAAGTGAAGTCAACTACCTTGAGGCATTTGATTCAGCAATGTGCAACAGCAAGATAAAAGTAAGAATTTAAGAACATGTTGGTATCCTGCTTTTGAAGTGTATTTGTGCATTCAGCTAGTAAAGGTAATGGTAGGTGATTTTAGAAGGTTGCACTTAAATTCCTACTCACGTTTCAAATGCAATTCATTCTAAAAAAAAATTTTTAAAAATTTTAACATGCTCTAAATGCTTGTTCCTAGCCCCGTTGAAGTCTGGGGAAATTTTGCCAACCATGTCACAAGAACAGATGAACTGGAGAGGAGAAGGCACGAAGCTAGATGTCTGTAATCCTGCCACCTTCCCATGCATTACTGCCCAAGGAAGCACACACTGCACAAGACAACAGGACAGCGTGACGCAATGATCCCCTCAGTAGGAAGGGGGCTGCATCCATCAGTCAGTGGCAGAGAGCCCCAAAGCCATCATTGATCTGCCTTCACTAGCAGGTTTGTGGCTATAATCTAAACAGAGTCACACCCCAGCTAGAAAAATCGAGAAAAAGGTTAAGGCATCCTGGGACATTCTCTCAGACAGCCCGTAACCACACCCTCTCACGTGAGAGTGTCTGAGACCTTACCCCAGAAAGGACTCATTTTCACAACAGAAAGCAATAACAGCTGTGCTCCTTCCAGAGAGACCTTGAAAGGCTTGAGAAGTGGACCTGTGAAAACTTCATGAAGTTCAACAAGAGCAAGTCCAAGGTCCTGCACCTGGGTCAAGGCAATCCCAAGCACAGATACAGGCTGGGTGGAGAACGGACTGAGTGCAGCTCTGAGGAGAAGGACTTAGGGTGCTGTTGGACAAGAAGCTTGACATGAGCCAGCAATGTGCACTTGCAGCCCAGAAAATCAATGGAATCATGGGCTGCATCCAAAGCAGTGTGGACAGCAGGTCTGGGAGGGCTGATTCTGCCCTTCTACTTCACTCTGGTGACATCCCACCTGGAGAGCTGCATCCAGTTCTGGGGCCCCCAACATAAGAAGGACTGGACCTGCTTGAGTGAGTCCAAAGGCCATGAAGATGATCAGAGGGCTGGAGCACCACTCCTGAAGACAAGCTGAGAGAGTTGAGGCTGTTCACCTTGGAGAAGAGAAGGCTCTGGGAAGACCTTATAGAATCTCCCAGTTCCTAAAGGGACCCTACAAGAAAACTGGTGATGGACATTTTAAAAGGTGATAGGACATTTAATGATAGGACAAGGTGGAATGGCTTTAAAGTGAAAGAGGTGAAAGAACTCTTTACTGTGAGGGTGGTGAGGCACTGCAACAGATTGCCTAGGGGAGTGGATGTCCCATTCCTAGAAGTGCTCATGGCCGGGTTGGAAAAGGCTTTAAGCAACGTGGTTTAGCAGAAGGTGTTGCTGCCCATGGCAGGAGAGTTGGAACTAGATGATCTTTAAGGTCCCTTCCAACGCAAACCATTCTATGATTCTCCCCAAAAAAACAAAGATACAGAGATGAAGAAATCCATCCAGTCACACAGCAAGCCTATGGAAGACCACAGAGCTGAAAACACATTTCTTTTGCCCCTCCTAATACCTTAAAAGAAGCTGAGTGGCAGTTTCCAGGAAGGAAGGGATAAAAAAGAAAAAAAACAGACCTGATGTCCCTGTCAATTAATGCCCATTACTCTTGCTTCTGAAGCTACCAGAAGGAAAATTTCACTTATAAGAATCAACACTGTCCACATCCTTCCCAGTGTAAAAGGCTATGTGCTTTCTTGCTCTAAATATGAAAATGTTCTCTATCCTTGTATGATCCCACAGACTGAAGGGAAATGCACCATTTGATGTAAATCATCAGAAGGAAATACAAATGGCCCCTGTGGAGAGATAACCTCTTCTTCTATCTGCATCTGTCAAGTTTGGCTCATGACAGAATTATGACCCCAAAATAACATTTTAATAAGTGTTTACATGCTACCACTCCCCAAAGACTATGCTGATAAAATTCTGCCTCGGAACTAATTATGCTTCAAGACAAGGCTACCCTCAGTGGATGTGGCAGCAAAAAACAGGACAGGGATAGATCTGTCCTTGGCAAGCACCGGGCTCCTCCTTGTGGATGTCTTTGCAAAACTGTGTGCTTTGCACTTAATCCTGTGAAAGGAAAGAAGAAAGAAGCTCAATTCATGTCTCAACATGCCTGGAATTTCCAGGGCCCGTGGTAGTTATATTAAAAACATGTGAATATATTAACATGTGTCCCCGTCTCCTTTCACCTTTCACCCTGATGGGACAAGGAGAGACAGATCAGCTGACTGATCTCCTTGGAATCTCTCCTTGCTGTGGTGTTCAGGATCAGAGCACTGGAAAGGTAACACCACAGCAGCCATTTGACAGACCCCTTCCAACCCTACCAATTCTGTGATCATCATCTTGTGCTATACAGACTGTGAAGTAGACAACACCAAACATTGCCATTGCAGGCATACAGGTGAGAAAACACACGGCAACACACACCTGAAGACCTGAGGGAGATATGACATCTTGGTGTTCCACATTCCCTCCCATACATTTCAGATCAGCTTCTATCTGCCCCAGACCATGGGAGCAGCAAGGAAACAGAACAAAAGTGAATGGAAATTTAAAATCTTACCCTTTTCATCTTAATGCCAAAAAAGAAGGCTTCTACTGCTGACCAAAGATCTTCAGCTTGGCAGAGATAAGAGGAAAAATTAAGTCCTTTCCAATACCAGCAGAGGAGCAGCTCAGCTTTTGAAATCCCCACATCAAGACTCAGACTACTGCTACAAGTGAATATTCCCACAGTAGTCCTGAAAACAATGGGTGTTTCAAGCACACAGCCCTTCCCAAAGCAGGTGGTTTAGAGTCCACTGTTGCATGATTATTCACTGGGGCATCAAACATTTTAGTTGTATGTGCATTCAAGGAAAGAAAAGAGCTGAGGAGATGAGTCTTCCCCAGTCAACTAAGCCATATAATTCAGTCTAGAAAAGCATCAGTTAGGTTTGTCTTGCCCACACTGTGTCTGTCAGAAATTCATGTAGACATCTTGTTCTGACGGCAAGGCATATTTTCCATCTAGAATGGATACCTAATGTACATCCACTTGTTCTTTTGCTACCATGGTTCTTTAGCTTTTCCCTCCCCTTCTTCCCCTGTCATTGTCACCCCTAAACACTCTCTCAACCTTTATTTTGCTGGTCAAACAAGAAAAGTTGTTGAAGTCACTTCTTGTACTTTACGGCTCAATAGACCTGGGGCTGCTCTAACACCCGTCCTACTCCAAGTTTATTTTCCCTGAACAAGTTTATTGTGACCAAAACTATCAGATATAGATGATATATATATATGGAGAGAGAGAGAGAGAGAGAGAGAGAGAGAGATAAGATATAGAGATTTCTCAGAATCAGACATTAACTTCTCCAGAGCATTAATTCTTATTAACTCTTCCCTGTCTTCAGTGGGAACAGCTTAACAGAAACATCCTACGCTTACTTTTGATACTAGGATGTTATGGATACATACACACTGATATATGGATCTGTAGTCTTTCCCCAGTCTGCAATCTCCAATATGCAAAAGAAATTCTTGTGTGAAATGGTGAATCTGGAGTCTCTGCCCTCAAGAAAGCCACTATTTTATAATGTTCATCTGCTACTGTATTGGCAGAAAATTGTTTCTCTTCTGCCATTAGTGAAGTTTGTTATTCTGGTTAGCATTCAATGTTCATATTGTATTTAAAGGAATGCATTTCTTTAACCTACAAGTGATGAATATCATTTTGATCTGTTTTAATTAAGAAATAGTATTGCCTGACTTCACTAATGATTTCTGAACTCTACCTCTCTAAAAACTATATCTATGCACTCCAAAGATATTCTATATCTTCATCTCTGGAAACTGCTTCGGCAGGAGCTGAAGAAATTTTAAGGACAGACTTTTGGCCTTTTTTGTATAACCTATGATGTGCACCAGTACCTCTGACCAAAAGCACCCAGAACTTCACAACAAAGAGATGTCAGTGCATGACTGGCCTCTCACCTCCCCACTTCACAACTTCCAGGAAAACCTTTGCTTTGCCTGCTCTCAGCACAAGACCTGTGCTGTAAGACAACGTTTATTCATTCTGACACATGCATTGTATCACATTACCAGAGCAGAGTATCAGCCTGAGGTGCATGCTGCTCATGCTTTATTTGTTTACCTGTACAGAACCTAGACCACACTTGGCTCTAAAACAGTCACGTGAAAAATCATCCATCAACAACAGAATGGGCAAAACTGCAGAAGTGCAAAAGGTCAATACCTCAGCATAACCTTAGGGCTGTCAGAGATCATTGCAACTTCAAAAGCATATTTTCATGAAGAAACAAAGCAGTAACAATCCTTCAGTTTGGGCTTTTATGCTTTAAGGATCTTTATCTAAAATTCAAGCCACTACCCTATGGACCAGTAAGTACAGCAGCATGTCCTTAGACAACCTGAGAACAATTAACAAGAGATCTCTAAATAGTAATTTATTTTCTGAGATGGTTGTGTAATCTGCAATGATAACTTACTTCATCCTACAGGCTCATGAAACTCTTTACCCTGGCTATATAATCTGAACGAAAAGGACCGTTTCATCTACTGATTAAAAGAACTAAATAAAAACCCTGCTACAAGAAGACGAGACGGCCCTTTTGGCTGTGTAATGTTGCCATCTAGTGATCGTCTCCAGATGCTGCACACGAGAGTCAAAACTGGTTTGTAACAGTGTTTGAGAGACAACTTTTCTATATATATCATAACATTATAGAATGATTTGGGTGGGAAGGACCATTAAGGGCCATTTAATCCAACACCCATGCAGTGAGCAAGAGTATCTTCAACTAGATCAGCTTGCTCAGAACCCCATGTAACTTGACTTTGAATGTTTCCAAGCATAGACGAGGCATCTACCACCTCTCTGGGCAACCTGTTCCAGTGTTTCACCACCTTACTCATCACAAAAAATTTCTTTATATCTAATCTAAATCAACCCTCTTTTAGTTTAAAACCATTAGCCCTTCTCCTATTGCAACAGGCCCTGCAAAAACTTTGTCCTCCCCAAAAAAGTTCATCCCATATATATCTATATATTTAGTGTGAACAGATACATACAAAATGTTTGCTCCTAATCCATTGACCAAAACAGATTTTGTTTACCCTACTTAAGGGTCTAAGTTAATGATGATCTATAAAGAGAGGCATAACAGAAGAAATTATTCTTCTGTCGAAGAAGAGGGTAACTACGGGAAAAGAGAAAACTTGCTCGAATGCTTATTTCACATTCAGATTTGAAAACTCAGCAGATAATCATTAATTATGATTAACCTTGGCTAGGGAGCAGTTTTCCCACAACAGGAATAATACAGATACCCAAGACATTAAAAAGGGGGATAGGGGAGAGCAGTGGGCAACAATAAAAACAAACACCAAGTGAAGAAATACAACCAAGGAAAACCTTTAAGGATGAAAGCACACCCAAATCCATTCAACACGGAGAGCTTTGAAATATCTGGCAGTGTCGGCAGCAGGCAGTCTGAGAGGCAATATTTGTGTGTACTGGCTGCGTACCAGCATCACAGGATATTTTAAAAGGTAGATTCTCACAATGATTTTTACACCCAGGTCTTCCTATGTCTGGCTTAGATGGTGGTCAATGGGAAAGATCGATGGAGTTTTGGAGACTCAAGACAGGCCAGTCAAAAAATTTGCTGTTAATCTAAAACTCTGCTGTGGCTGTGCAAACAGCAGATCTAAATAGCTTCAGAGGGAGAAAACCAAAGGAATCACCAACTTACTGCCTCCAGGCACTGCCCCCTGTCAAACCCTGGGTTGCTGGCACCACTGCACTTTCTTTCAATAAAAATAATAATAATAAAAATCAAGAAGAAAAAAATAATGAAAGTATTCAAAAACTGAAGTAAAACAAAGCAGTAAGGTTTTACTATTGTTCTTCACACATGGTTCAACTCCATGGAAGGAGTCAGAATTAGAAAGGCCAAATTCTCAAAAGAAACAAATGAGTTGCAAATCCAAATTATCAAAACAAAATTACTCAAGACAGAAAGGCATTAAGTGTACACAGTAGTACAATGATATAGATAAAACAATGAAAAGCTGTTCACCTGATGTCTCGTTCTTCTTGACTATTTTACAAGGCAATTACTGTCACATTTAGCACTTTCCTATATATTTCAGGAGACAAGGTCTAATTTTTCATCCTCTTGAGGAAGCATCACACCAAAACGTCATGAGTAACTAATGAGCTTTTTGCAAACACTCGGCAGAAAATCCATTTACAGGGGCAGTTGTGTGTGCATACAGGTCCTTCTGTAAGGCTCCTAATTTGCTATCCTCCCCTCTCATAATTTGAGCCCTTACAGTGAGAGCACAAGTATTCTGAAGAAATAAATCAATACAAATCAAGAGCAAAATAACCTGAGGGGAAAAAAAATCATCGTCTATCTGCCTTTTTAACAAAGATGTACTGAAGAGATCTGCAATTATCACCTGAGAAAATGCTCACTGCCCACAAAAGCCAAGTACTCTGAAGAAGACAGCACAGCAACAGCTGCAGATATTTATGTGTTTCTCTCTCCATTTTAAGTATATATTTACCATGAAAAATTTTATCCAAACATGGATCATGAGCTGATGAGCTAATGATTGTCCACATTCTTAACCTGGAGAAAGAGGTTATTTAGAACAGACTTAATGAATTATCCTCCTTTACGCATTTTTATGCTTCTCTGTTTGAATACTGTTCTGTTGATAGCATTTTTAGTTCAACTTTGATGTTGTAAGGGAAAGATTCAGAAAACTAATAAGTGCCATTGGCTGAGGGCCTAATTCAAATATACAACAGAGATTGACTGCAATGTTTCTTACAGCTTTCTGTTCCTGAGCACAGAACTTAGTAGAACTGTTTTTCAATTGCATTTTAATCATTATTTACTCCCTTCTTTTATTCTTACGGCTGAGTGGGCTCTTTCTTTCAAGTTGATTTTTCAGACAAACCAAGCCCATATTTTGAATTCAACCCTTACTAAAACGCAACCAGAAAATAAAGATTGGAACTGAAGTCTGCCTCCTCCCAGCTACATACCTTAACCATTAAACCACAAGCAGACGCTCCAGACAGAACTTTAAAGCTTACATACCATGTTAAGCAGCAAAATTACCCCTTCTCCAAGTGTAATTTAAAAGAAATCAGTCACACAAAACTGTATTTTGTAAGGTATCTCCTACCATAGACCAACTCCATGAGCACTTGCAGAATCAAGCAGCCCACAAGCCAGAGGCAGAAGAAAACTTTCATTCCTGTGCCCACAGAGAGTTCAGACATCATTTGATACCTGAGGTGCTTCACTTGCCAAGAAAATGATAATCCCTAACATGTGCAGAGTGAAGACACTCGGGGAACTTCAATCAAGCGAAGATGCCCCTCCATAAATTAGAAACCTCTAGGGTCTAAACACTATTTAAACAAAACTCCTTGGGTCATAATTTAAGATTCAAGGACCTGAATTTATCCTAAATCAAATGTCAAGCATATAAATTCCAACTTGCACTTGGTCTTGTTCCTACCATCTTTCCGCACAATGAGCCTTGAGCTGCAAGGGAGGTTCCTAAACTCTGTGGGACTACTAACACAGTAACTACAGTCAGAAGTTGCAGCAGGAACACTCAGAGGGAGATGAAACTGGGACAGCCCTGCAGCAACAGGAAAAGAAGTCCATTCACATGCAGAAGGTATTAATATACAGCCACATCTGCAAAGATGCATGCCTCAAAATTGCTTCTCTTGTACTAGCAAGCCTGCTGTGGAGATAGATTGATAGAAAACTTGTGAGCCATCTTATTCTGGATCTGTTGCAGTGCTTTGCAGGTTTTATGGCCATCCAATAATACCCTTTTCTTTCTGTAATTGGCTCTGCTCAATACTTCACAACCATTTTTATTCTGTCTTTCTGGAGAGTTAAAAGGATTTAGACTTTAACTCAGGAGAGAAATTAAACCTCTAATTAGACCAGGTGTGCCTAGAACTGCATTCCCCAGGAAACCTAAATAATTCTACCTTCATTTTACAAATTTATAAATCATTAGAATGCAAAACCTGTAAACAGGAATTAATCAGGAGTTTAAAACTGTACTGAAACACCAGGAATGAGTGTATGCTTCCCACACTGAAAACATCCCACGAAGCATTAAATTCCTGCTCCAAAGCTCACTGGAATTAGTGAAAAGAGACCCACAGGGGTTTGGATCAAACTGAAACCCTGCAGGCATACAGTGTTTAACCAGATAGAGCTGCCCTGGCTTGACAGAAACAGCTGACGAGCTGCAGGTTAGCTCACCCAATGAGTTATATGAGCTTCCCAAGGCCCATGTAGAGGTTTTGCATAAAGGATGAAAGTATGAATAAAGCTGGACCTGTGGTGCTAAGTGCCTCTGAACAAGAAACAATCTGCCTGTGGCTCAGAGAAAATTAAAGTGCAAAAGAAGAAACAATTTGCTTAAGGTCACATAGGGGAATCAGAATTACCATACACGTCATCTGAATCCCGTTCTTGTGGCTCATCTCCTCACTCTGAGTTCTGCCTGCTGCATTGGAAGGTTTAACACTTTAACCAGCCTCCCTGGATAACACTATTGGTGCAGGGAAAAGCACGTCTTCCTGAGTTAAACAGGCATCAAACTCACTCTTTGCAAGGACGAAAAGGTTATGCTGATAGTTCTCCTGAGCAGACAGATCTGTGGAAGAAAAGGTTATCCTGATAGCTCTTCTGAGCAAATGGATCTGTGGAGAAAGGTTACCCACATGTGTATGGAAAAGTGCTCAAAGGGCAGGGCTGCTCAAATCTCAAAGGGCATTTCTTTGCTACTCACTGGATTGCTTGACCGTCCAAGAAAAAAACACGGGTGAAAATCAAGTAAATGGCATTTATGGTTCATCCATGCTAATCGTTAAGCATGAAACCTGCTCACACTGGTCAGTTAAGCATCCACCGATTTTCTCAATCATGGAACAAGTGCTGGCACATCAGTAATTAAAAAAATAAAAAAACAACAACAACAAACTAAATTCCACTTCCGAGAGGAAACAAGCTTTTCTAACATCGGTTCTGAGCATATACTATTTTCCCTAGGACCTGTGTCTCCTCAACTTACTCATAAATCTTCCTCATGGAAAACTAGGCATAACAGCTACCCGGCACTGCAAAATACCAAAGCAAAAAATTACTGACAAAGGTGACTTCAAGAGTCACATGACAGCTAAGGACAAAACAAGTTTGACTTATAACAATCAAGGAAATACAGTTGATTAAAATGAGACTTGTATCCTAGTATTTTGGACAGATTTTGACATGTACAAGAAAGGAAATACTGTTAAAAAACAGTTTTCAGAGTCTTCCATATTTTATTATTAATTCAAACAACCAGGAAAACAAATCTGTCACTGAAGACAGATTCCACATTTCAAGTCTGCAGTAGCCCTTAGCTCCTCTTCTTGCAGTAACTTTAGCTAATGATACCACTTTTGCTCAGTTTACCTAGTTTTTGTTAAATGATGCTCAGCACAGAGTCCATGGCTATAGCCATGACACAATTCTAAAATTTCCGTCTCAGAAAAGAGTAATGACTGGAAATTGGTTGTTTATCTGGTTCAGTTTTAAAGACAACTCAATGCAGGTATTTTCATTACTATCCATCATTTTCTGTATTAGTCACTGAGATTACTGCAGATGAAGTATAGCCTCTAGCCCACCTTTCTAGCTTATTACTCACAGGAGTGATCCTATTTATCTGAAAATAATGAATTTTTAAACTTTTCATAAGATAAGAGTAGGAGACTGGTCTAGTTGTATCTAATGATTTTTCACTCTCCAAATTACAAGATAAGATTCTGTAATTCAATTCTATCAAGCAGATGGCGGGGAAGTGTTCTATTACACCACACAAAGTCTTTGTATGATCCTGATTTTCATCTGTAAAAGATTCCACACAGAGGGGTTCTCAAGATACGTTTTAAAAAAGAAATAGATATAGATATATGTATGTATGAATATTTTGCTTTTTAGCTAGAATATGGTTAGAACATTCCACTGCAATTACAAATATACACATTTGGAAAGTTGAGATAAGCCTTGGGCTGCCTGGCTCCCTGAGCAGGAGGACCATGAGTGTGGGAATAGAGACTTTCAATCTGTGGACGCTGAAATTGTAAGGGACCAGCTGTATCAGCTGAATGTTCACAAATCCTTGGGGCCTGATGGACTTTATCCCAGAGTATCTGAGGAGCTAGTGAATTTACAGCAGGACCTATCTCAATCAGGTACCAAAGGTCTTGGGAGTCTGGGGAGGTCCCTGCTGACTGAAGCTGGACAACGGTAGCCTGGTCTACAAAGAAGGATACGAAGGAAGACTCACGGAACTACAGACCTGTTAGCATCAGCACAGGGAAGAATTATGGAGAAGATTATATTGGGTACTATACAAGGCATTTAAAGAACAATGCAATCATCAGGCACCGTTAACATGGGTTTACAAAGGAAAGTCTCATTTAACTCATCCGACACCCTCCTATGATAAGGTCACCTGCTCAGTGGATGAAGGGAAGATGGTGAATGCAATTTTTCTGCATTCTGGGGAGGCTTTTGATGCTGCCCCTCACAGCACCTTTCTGGAGAAGCTGTCCAGCTGTGGGGTGAGCAGGTTCAGGGTGCGCTGGGTGAAGAACTGGCTGAAGGGCAGAGCTCAGAGGGCTGTACTGATGGGGGCTACACCTGGCTGGCCACTGGTCACCTGGGGCTGCTGGCTGGCAGCAGCTCAGTCGGAGTCAGCAGGGTGTGCCCTGGCAGCCAGGAGGGCAAACTGCATCCTGGGGTGCCTCAAAAAGGGCATCATCAGCCAGTCAGAAAAGGTGATTGTCCCACTGAATTCAGCGTTGGTGCAGCCTCACCTTGAGTACATGGGCAGTTCTGGGCCCCACAATTTAAGAAGGATGTGGAGGTCCTTGAACGCATCCAGAGGACAGCAACAAAGCCAGTGAAAGGACCAGAAGGAATGTCCCATGAGGAGCAGCTGAGGGCTTTGGGCTTGTCTAATTTGGAGCAAAGGAGTCTGAGAGGTGACCTCACTGCTCTCCACAGCTTCCTGAGGAGGGGAAAGGGAGAGGGAGGTGCTGAGCTCTTCTGCTTGGTATCCAGTGACAGGAAACATGGGAATGGTTCAAAGCTGTGCCAGGGGAGGTTTAGACTGGACATTAGCTAGCATTTCTTTACTGAGAGGGTGGCCAAACACTGTAACAGGCTTCCTAGAGAGGCAACTGATGTCCCAAGCCTGCATTTAAGAAGCATTTGGAAAATGCCCTTAATAAGGTGCTTTAACTTGCCCAGCCCTGAATTGCTCAGGCAGTTGGACTAGATGCTTGTTGTAGGTACCCTGCAAGTGAAATAGTCTATTCTAAGATGGCTGCAACACAGGTATATGGTTTTAATGTACAAAATATATTGATTAGGATCTCTATGCAAGCCTGAAGTTGTCTGAGGTTATGTGGTGTAGGGCTAGGGAACTGGCCATCCATCTGCCGAGCTGCACTCCAGTGGCCTCCTGAAGTTCCAGTGCTGGAAATCATCACCAAAACCCTGAGGGATCTCAACTGAAAGTGTTTCCAATACAAGTGCTACTAAAGTTTTCTAAATAAAATCATGCAGCTGTAAAAAAAATTAGATAAGGGAAAAGGAAAGAAGGTCTGTGCTGCTTTTTCTGTTGAAGGCATCTTACAACACTGTTATTGAAGCTCAGACCCATCTGAAGGTTTCCATAAACACTTAAGATAGCAGTCGCATTCCATAACAGGCAACTTCAAAGTCACAGTAAAACTGTGCTGACACAAAGAAAACTCCTTCAAGAACTGACTGGGCATAAGTTACAACTGCTCATTCAGTACAATGCACTGTTCTTGCATACCACACAAAGCTTTTGAGGAGTGCTGCAAAAACAGCACAGCAGGGAATGACTCCACACAGAGAAATGACCAGAGGCTGCCTGGGTGTGCAACTCTTCCATGCTACCCAAGAATATTTTGTGCTAAGATGAAACACACTGCCTACCTCCTGTGCTGTGGACCCATAAGCCGTGATCCACGTTTGTTTGGAGAAGTCACATGGCACAGATGTAAGCACAACTGAGAAGGGCAGTCACTTGTTTTAAGACCTCTGGAAGCATGCAATAAGGTGGCTTGTCCACAGAAGGCTGGCAGGAAGTAAACATATCCTTAAGATATGTTCAAGAAAACAAACAGGAAAAAGTGCGGCCAACTACTTGGATCAGGAACACAGCTTAACAACATCATGAGGCCAACAACTTTACAAGGGCCCACCGTGGGTTCTGTGGCTCTTCCTCTCAGGGTACCTTTAAAAAACCTAAAACCCTCCTTTTATAGGTCATTGTGAACTGCCTAGAAATATTGGACTTTAATATGAATCCCCAAACTCTGACCATCATTCAAGAAGAAAAACAGTCCAAATTCAACCTCCTACACCTTTTCACTGTACCCCAAATAGAGGTGTTACTCTTTTTTTTTTTTTTTGAGTCAGACATCTCTGAGCACTCAGTCATATAATGCACTGATGTAGAAGATCCACCACCTACTTCATCTTACTCAGCATTGTACATACAGGCAAACAACTCTGAATTTGACAGCTTCCTACTGGCAGCCCTTCAGTGTCTTCAAATTACAGTCCACACTGGAGATAAACAGAGAGGAAGAAGGCAAGGACTGACCCTGCAATCAAAACGAAGTTTGCAGCCTGGCATTAGCACTCTCTGAGAGTTCATTATTACCCACAGAATCCATATAAATGTATATTCACACATTTCCCATTTTTAAATGCATAATCAAAACACTTTCTACTGCTCAATACTTCACCTCACGCCAGAAGGCAGGAGTATTTCACAAAGCAATTTGTGGTATTTGAGAGGGGTTTTTGTGCAGATCAATAAATACTAGAGTTCATTTACACTTAATTCCAAAAGGTCAGCAAGCCTTCTACATTTTTCCAGAAAATGAACTGTTCTTAGGATCTTTATCTTGTTCCAAAAAAATCTACCTCACTCCATGCCTGTGACAAAACAAGGTTTTCATAATCCCTGACATTTGGCAGTATACACAAAGGCTATGTCAAAACCACATTTGAACCCCAAGAAATAGCTGACCCTTCAAACCACAGTAACAGCAAATACTTTTACAAACTTACAAAGCAATTGCATAGGCAATCTGAAGGGAAGAACCACCCACACTTGACTCAAGGAAGAATAATTAGAATTGGATCAACTATAGGAAGAAATATAACTATATAAGAATTTTTAAAGTACCATACATCTGATCTTTAGCTCAAAAAACTGTTACGGATAAGACTGAAACTTTTATCAGGATGAAGCTCTCCCATGGGTCTTGTAAATTCTCCAAAACCTAGAGTAACCTAATGCCAGGTGTAAACATGTAGGGGTAATTCCTATATTTCTGAAGGACAGCAAAAAATATCTTCTGAAGATAAACAACAGAAATATAAATTTCTGTCACTCTAAACATTAAGTCTCATACAGTATTAGATTACAAGCACCAGAAAAAAAGCTATGCAAGGTCTTCAATAAAAAGATCAGTACAAGTCAAACTTATTTGATGAGTAGCTAATGCAGGGATGACTGAATGTAGGGCATACATTTTTGCTTCCCACTGTGGTTACGTACGTAGGTATGAAAAACTTCACAGAAGGTCAGGCATTTTGTACAGCATCTTGGCATTTTGTACAGCAGATTGGAGGAAAATGTTTTAGAATAATCCAGTTGAAGAAGGATGAGAGAATGAACTTTTTGCTTCTTTTTAGTTACATTTTAGTTTCACCTAAAGGTCTGAGAAGAAGCCCATAGCTGCTGTGCCAAGCACTCTGCTGTTGTGGATATGCCTCAGCCTGTGGAACTGGGTTCTTTTCCCCTCCATTCACCCACATGAACATTCTGCAACGCTCCATATGAAAGATGCTTGCACTAAAATATGTGTTATTTTACTAAATGCCTCCGTGTTTACCAGGTAAGAGAAGTTCTCAGCCTAGCAACACCCTGCACTGGCAGAGCGGGTCTCGACCAACTGGTGTCTGAATCCGTATCCTAACTACAAACATGCCTTCTTAAAGTGAGCATGGTTAAAACTCTGCATCTGCATTTCTCAGCTGGTCACGTTATCGAAAAACAGCACAGACCAATCCCAGATATAAGGGTAACACTCATGTTTTAAGGCACTGAGCATTTGGACTTCTCCTAATTAGGGATCTGGGGGATTATATTTCAGGTAACATGTAGCAACCACTTCCATCCCAAACCTGCCAGAACAGCTGCAGCCCACAAGGACAAAGGAGCCCAGAGCAAAGGTGAGAAAAAGCAGTTTCAAGGGGCAGTCTGTGCAACAATCTCCTGAAGGACTTTGGGACTCACCCACCTTAGAACAGTCATTTATCTGGAGGCAATATTTTATCACCATTTGAGATCAAGGAGGTTGGTGGATGAAAGGTGAGGGAGGCCATGACTAATGGACCTAACCCAAACACCCTCATAATAGAAACATTCTTATGGAGCAGGGAGAACCCCCATCAGGCCTACAGAGGACCTGCAACTAAGCCTGTTCTCAAATGTTTCTCTGAATAGGGATTGATTTAAACAAATATTTTCCTTAAAACAGGAGCTTAAGCAGTAGAAAAATCAATAAAAGCATTTATCAGGAAAAGACAAAAATCAGTTACTTTTGATTCAATGAATACCATGGGAGAAACTAGGTTCAGAATGCATCCTTCTTTTCAAGCAGAATTACAATTTGTAGTGGAAAGTTGTGTAATATAATTGGCTAATTCTTAGCACCAGTCTTTCAACATCAAGAAAATCTCCCTACAAGTAAAATGTTATCAAATTTTATTAGCAGTTACCCACACACAAAAAAAAAAAAAGTCAGTAAACTCTGTGCTGGAGTTATTAAACTGTTATTTAGCTGGTCAATAAACAGTAACTACAGCAGTTTCAGCTTTGTTTGGGGATTAATACAACTTATAACAAGAAGTTTACAAGACTGCAAAAATTGTTTTTAACATACATTCGTGTAAAAATAATAGTAACTACACTAGCACATGCCTTGAATACACATGCAGCCTTGGAACAACATGCAACTTACGGTGAGAGGAAGTCCTCTGTAGCATGAACAGACTGGTGAAAAAATGCTGATAACCCCAACTTTTTTTACTACATTTTTAACTTGCTGATACCTCTCATTTTTGACTCTTGCCCACTGTCTCCTTTTCCTCTTCTCCACCTTGCTAATCTCTTCAGTTTCCCTCCTGAAGTAACTGGCCTGAGGTGATTAACAAATCTTTGACACCTGCAGTTTGCAGCACTGGGCTCACCTCTTCAGCAGGGCTTCCCTAGAGGATCAGAGGTGAGCAGGGTTTGTGCTGTTGAACAGATTCCCTGGAAAAAAACAGTGGGGAAAAAATGACACTTCACAAGCTGAGAAATGACTGATGTTCCCAGATTTCCAAGTAATGCTGGCAAATCTTGGAGTTCTTTTATCTCCTCTGTCCAGAAGAGTTGCAGAGACAGCACAGGCTAGAAATGACACTGCAAACTAGCGATTAACCCACCCATTCTCCATCTGGGCACCAGTGGCAAAGTGCCATCAGAAGCAAACAAACCACTTCTTGTCCATAACACAGGAAGGATATTGACCTGTTGGATGAGTCCAGCGGAGAGCCACCAAGCTGATCAGAGGACAGAGCACTTTCCCTATGAGAGAAGGCTGAGAGAATTGGGATTGTTCAGCCTGGAGCAGAAAAGGCTTCAGGGCAACCTAATTGCAGCTTTCTAGTCCCTGAAGGGAACTTACAGGAAACATGGGGCAAGACTATTTACAAGAGCATGAACTGACAGGACAAGGGGGAATGGGTTCAAACTGAAAGAGAGTAGATTTAGATTAGATATTAGGCGAAAACTTCATTACCGTGAGGGTGGTGAGGCACTGCACAGGTTGCCCAGTGCAGTGGTGGATGCACCATCCCTGGCAGTGTTCAAGACCAGGTGGGATGGGACTATGAGCAACCTGGTCTAGCTGAAAGTGTCCCCTGCCCATGGCAGGGGGTTTGGAACTAGATGATCTTCAAGGTCCCTTCCAACCTAAACCATTCTATAATTCTATGGTTCTGTGATTCTGTGATTTTCCTATATTTTCTGTGCTGCTTTACGTGTGTCCATACTGGCACAGAACAGGTGGGACAAGGCAGTCACAAAAACCATGCTGTGCTTTCTTGCACATGCCAGAATGGACATCATCAGACAAGGATTAGGATACAACATAGGCAAGCCACCCCAGAGACTAAAAGCTGCAGAACAGTTGGACAAAGAGGTACAAGCAGAACTGTGGGTTGTACAGAATTTTTTAGCAATCCTCAGATTCCTTTTACCATCATTCATCTGTCAGAAATTGCTTTTTTTCAAATTGCTCCAGCCTCCTTTCTTTACATTTATCTGCCAGCAGTCCTGTTCCTAGTACTGAGATACATGGAAATGATGGAGACAGGGTACTGCTCCCACATCCAGCAAAGTATAAGACAGATGGGCAAAAGAGTCTGCCCAAATGAATGTTACTCTGCAAGCAGAAATTTCTACTTGACCTGAGAATCATATTGTTTTCATGCCTATATGTCCATATATTTTCATTCTCCCATGCCAGAATCAGCAGACGGATATTTCCCAGTCTCCTTGAGGACCTCTGACCTCACGTCATGCACCTCTGATAAGCACCCATAGGATTGCTGTCCACACCAGGCACAGCAGCAGCAGCCATTTCCACTCGAGAAACACAGCACAATGCAAAGCTCAGTGATTAATGAATGTACTACTGCAGTGTGCAAGAGACCAGTAATTTCCTTCCCTCCTCCTCAAGTTTAGTCCCTCAGCTCCCATCTCCCAATAGCATGGATGTTAGCCCAGTCAGTTACAGCCTCTCTGTCTTGCCTGATTAATTTTGACTGTGCAATAGTTTCAACAAGAGAGCAGCCTCTTTATATCACAGGAGTCCACAACTTGGCACTTTTGTTCTGTCTTGGGAGACACAGGTTTGATCCCTCCATCTGCAGAAGGAATTAAAGTTAGGAATAAGATCTCACTATAAGGTTGTTCCAAAGCACAAGAAGGGGACACTGGCATCATCACTTTGTTGAAACAAAAAGAGAGGACTGGTCCCTGCTGCTTTTTTGCTTTGTGGGGTGGGGAAGAGCAAAAAAGGGGACGTGTCAATGTCTGACCTCAGGGCACTGAGACACTGAAATCCCCTGAGGATCTACCTGAAGGAACCTGAGATTATATTTTAAGGAAAGCAGTGTAAAGAACAAAACGAAAAGTCCAGTATGTTCCTCATATCCTGTAACCACTGGTAGTACCTAGATGTTGATGGCTTCATTCTCAGGACTATTGCCTTGAGAGTAGTAGTGATGAAACTACATACAACTAGAGAGACTTCACTGTCCCTCAGGATTTTCCCCATAATTCAACGTCTCTCTCCTGTAATGCTGCAAAAATATAATGGGCTTTTTCTTTTTCATCTGCACAGAGAAATGGGTTGTCACAATACAAATATCAATCTGACATTTGCAGGGCAGGATCATGCCATGTTTTGCTGAAGGGCATTTTGACAGGTCTTTTCATATACCACTCTTGACTGAACCTGGTAATCAAACAGATGGAACGAAACAATTACTTACTGCCTAAACCAGTGCCGGCCCCTCAGCAACCCAACTGTGCTCGCACGGTACAAAAAAACAGCACAACGTTAATTCCCTCCTCTTCCCCTCAATAGAAAGAGACTTGGAGCATTTTCCAGCATACAGGGGAGAGCACTTAAGAGGTCAAACTCATCCCCAATAGACTGATGCCAGTGCCACAGCAGAAGCTGATTCTAAGAAGAGTATTTATCTGAGAACAGAATATGGCACTGCTCTTATCTTCTATTTAATTTCAGGTAACATTTATGGTCCACAGAAGGAAAAAATAAGGGGTTTTTTGCTGTAACAATCCCCAACATCCAGCTATGCTCTCCAAAGGCAAATATAGGTCCAAACTTCCTTCCCAGCTTCAAACGAGCTCCTAAATAGAACATTAATTTTGCTACACTCTTACGCAAAAATTAGAAAAAGATGGCCCCAAAGACATCGAGCACATATCCCCATAAGATGGTTCACTCATATTTAAGGGGCCAAAAACACAAATCAATTTTACTGAATATATTACCGGTCAATTACTCACAGCATCAGAATTAACATAATTAACATTATAATGGATTTCTTCAAAAGGGAACTAGTATAATAATTACACAAGGCATTCTAAATAGGAAATAAAGCCAACTACAAATTTCAGAGGTTATTTTGTGCAAACACTGTAGCTGTAGTGTTCTGCGAATTCTATTGTAAGCTGAATTGTCCACTTCTGATACTATGAATAATAGCATACCCATTTATTTCTAATAACCTATTATTTATGTGCAATTTCTTTTGTCCTTCTAAATGTTATGAACCCATTTAGAGAAATCACCTACATGACAACTTCCCAATTATCCTTTTAAAACGTTGCATTGCTTTGGATTAGCTACACACAATTAAATGCCAACTATTGTGTTCATATAAGTTAGCAAAAGTCTGTGAACCCCAGCAATATAACATTGCATTTAATTCTAAACAACTATTTCTAAAAGAATGTGATTTATATATAATTACCCCAGAACACAATCAAATTGCACTCAGTTTTGCCATTATAAAGATTAGTGAGTGCAGGTATCAATATTTAACGTGCAAATAACAAGTGCCATTTTCCAGACCATCCCCAAACAAACTCATTCACTGCTTCACTCTTCCAGCGCACCAATATTGCAGCCACTCCCATGTACACCCATGAGCCATGCACTTACCCACCCTGCTCACCTCAGGATACACTGACATTTCACAAATTGGCTTAGAGTTGGTAAGTTGGATTACTCACACCTATTGCATCCATGCTGTGGGATTCCGTGTTCCTCTGCGTCACACTGCTGAGCATCGGTGTCGCTCAGAGGAGCTGGCCCTTGCTGATGTGAGTCCTCAGAACTGCAGTAATCATGACTCCCAGAACGGAGCTGACTCCTGCCTGGCTAGCTTGTTCATGTCTATGTGCAAAACCCCCAGAAAACATTCAGTGTGTTTCTTTTCAAACTCCTTTTGTCTCTTTAGGTTCACCCTAAAACTGCTGCAGCACCTGAGTAGCTCCTGTGCCTGAGACACTATGCCTCGTAGCGTCTCAGGGGACAGCAGGGCAGCTGTAGGGTGCAGTGGGACCTGCCAGGGGAGTGACCTGCTGCCATGGGTGGGTTACAGAGGCAGCAAGCAGGATTCAGTCCTGGAAGCCTCCACATACTCTGAAAGAATGCAGCATAGCTGTACCTGAGCTATGGATTGTTTCCTCCTCCGATCCTCAATGACTTTGATTTAATGCTGGGCTTTGAGCAGTTTTCCTTCTGAAGCAAACTCAGGCTACTTCTGTTATTGTTATCCTGGAGGGTCTGCCATGCCAGCAAACAGCTTTATATTTACAGCAGCTAATAGTGATACTTATTCTACTCATTACATAGTTATCTTTCTATCTTAATGCGTTTTTCTTCTCTTTCCGTGCCCTTGGGCTTCCAGCAAACAATTCATTTGTGGACAAAGCACTTGTATGGCCCTCAAATCATAAACCATTCAAAACATGGACAGTGAAAAATGCAACACAAGACAGACCTGGAAGACCTGTCCTCCACTGTCCAGAAACTGTGAAATCACCTATGTATAAAATACACTGTCTGTCTCTTGTGCTTCAGATTGAGTTAAAATGGCAACAGTCAGGGCACAGGGGCTGGAGAGGCATAAAATTGCCTGCAACAGCAATTAAGTGCCACAGAGACATTTGGATTTGCTAAGAACAGAAGATTGTTTACGGCCATGTTTACTCCTGACCATGAATGCTGTGCTTTGTGAACAACAAGGACCTGACCAAACCCCAGTGCTCCGACACATTTGTTGCTCTGCTGAGACTCCACAGGGCACAGACACTTCCCACTGGCACCATTGTGCACGTGGCTTTCCTGAGGCTTTCTGCTCCAAATTATGATCTCCAGCCATATGGGGAACACACGCATCAAACACATACAGCCTTCAGAGCTGATGTCCCTTCTGTAACCTCTTGTTTTTATGTGGTCCCGTTCCCCCACATGCCCCCACGCCATGTTTTCTCTCTCTGGTAAGAACAAAGCCCTGCTTTACCACTAGAAAAACCCTTAGGAATTTGGGATTCAGACAGAATGGGGAACCTACTGTGCTTTTCACCACCATGCATCCATTGCTCATCCCAGGCAGGCTGGCACCCTCAGCCACCAGGAGGGGAACACACTCCCAGCTGTGTTTGTCCCAGCTCCAAGAGCTAAGCCATGTTTTTCAGATATGGGAGAACAACTCCTCCCACATTTAAAAGCCAGCCATGTAGCACTGGACAGGCCAAGAAAGCAAGCTCCTGCAGCAGGAGAGCCCCAAGGCAGTGGGCTGTGGCAGCCATGGAGTTTTCCCGCTGCTCCCAAGGTGAGGGGAGAGGGGGTTTCCCAATGCAGCCTCCTCTCAGTGTGGCGAGGGACCTGGGCTCACACCTGACATGACACCATCAGGTGTACCCACCTGACTTTGGAGGGATGGAGGTGCATGGAAGCCCAGCACCCACAAGGTCTCACCACATCTACAAAGGTTGTTCCGATAGCTCTCTGTGAGAAATAAACTGGAAAGACAGAAGATTATAAGTGTTCTATTTTTGGTTGTTTGTTGGGGGTTTTTTCCCAAACATTTATTGGGATGTATGTCTAATGCCTAAGATTAGTATTTCGGTTTTTCCTCTGAATATAAATACATTGCCTATGGATATATCAGAAGTACACAATAATGCAATTATGAGTTATTTACCTGCTGGAGTAATGTTAATGAGTGTTCTAGCAATGAAAATGGCTTCACTGGCTTGTAAAATATAAAACAGCAGGGAACTCGCTGGAGACCCCACAAGCATATGTCAATAAACTTAAATTATTCACAAGCCTCCCAAGATACCAGCTTCCCAGCCCCCTTTCATTTCCTGAGTGCTCCTGACTGCATCACATTTTGAGCAAAGTCAAAGACTAATTTTCTGTCTTCCTCAAGCCTCTGAAGTTTTTGCAGAAGCCAAATAATCATACGAAAAACATTTCGTTCCGATGCAAACTGAATATTTTATTGGCTAATACTTCATAGTATCCAACTGACATGCATTGCAAAGTGCAATAGCAATACAGGACAATTGTTTCTAAGACCATAAACACCTGAATGTAAATGACATTTTACCACAGCGCTCTAGCAATGCACTCAGACACAGCACTGATACAGTGTGCTCTCATTCAGAATGTTGCCATTCTTCATTTCTCTCCTCTGCATCAATCCTGATAATATTAACATCTGTAACAATCACTGACCACTCTCATTTTGACACTTCCAGTGCACACTGCCAGGCTCTGCAGTGTGTTACAAGTGAAACAGAAGGTGCTAATCCCCACCAAAGGTCCTTCAGCCAAAATTCAGATCAATGTTTGGACTTTAACAATGAAAAAAAAAATCCCACATTAGAATACAAGTCCAGACATCTGTTCTCATAAAAAGATTGTGATTGTTGTATTTCATGTCCCTTTTCATTATAAATCCATTTGGCATCCTTTGTAACAGGCAGCCTACCCTCAGAAGAAATTATCTGATGTTCCTGTAGATGTCATATGTGCCCTGTGCTTTTACAGCACTTCTGTTGCAATTCAACAGTAATTATCTTTCCAATTAATGTACTGCATAATGCTGAAATATAAAAATGCTCACATTTTGCAAATAAGAAAATTGAGCTCAGCTCTGTCTGCTTTGATCCCATTTTACTTTTATTATAATTCAGTACCAGAATTCTTTTCCTTCTTGGTTGGGTTATTGACACCCTGAACATACACAAGGGCGCTATCTTCTCCATAGAAAAGATACAGTTATTCTTTTATTTTCCAAGAGAAGACCTCCAATTTCTTTTCCAATACCATTTAGATACACTTTCCTGCCTTATGATTGTTACTGAATAGCTCATAAGGAAAACTGAGGTGACAGAAGTACTAATAGAACAGCATTTACCAGTTACCATAAATGTAGACATCACAAATATCTACAACTGCTGGAAAACGGTAAGTGTGAAGCAGATTACAAATACAGAAAAAAGGTGATATCAAAACTGTGGTCAGAGAATGGAAAACACCCACTATTTAGAAGCTAAATGATCCAACATATTCCTTAAAGGTTGTGCGTCAAAAATACCATTCAAAGTTTTACTGCGGAGTACCATAATAAAAAACATAAAAGCTAAAATACATAGAGAGTGTAACATATAGAAGTGCAAAATACATATACAAAATTGCTTCCTAGATTTATGATGGAAAGAATGTATGGTGAGTTTCCACAATGAGGAACTTAATTTTTCTTTTTGTTTGGTTTAGCTGCTGTCAATAGCGGCAATCTTTGTGGGCTACTGGATTTGACCTCCAATGCCACCATCTCAAAGCACCTCACAGCGTTTTTTCATCCTGAATGTGCTAAAGTCCTTGAGGAAGGTACAAATTCTCCCTTTCTCCAGTGACATTAGGTCTAGCTTTCTTCCCTGCTACCCCACCACATCACTTTTAACAGAACCAAACCTCCGTTTCCAGCGATCTCACACTATCAAAGGAAAGAAAAACAATATTGCTCAAACGGAGAGAAAATTTTTACCATTGAGTTCCTTTACTTTTTTCTTACCTTGATCAGCATAGAGAAAGGAGCAAAATGCAACTAGAAGACTTTCTGGAACTTCATTTTACACTATGAACTTAGAAATCAAAATTATATATGAATCTCATGAACTTAGAAATTAAGAATCAAAATGACACTTCAAAATTGCTTTAAAAAACCTCTTGGAAAATCACTTCCAACCTACTGAATATATTTCCAATTATTTCAGCAGGTTTAATTACTGCATATATATTCCACACAGGATTCTACCAGGAACAAGAAATCAAAGCTAAAAACCAGTCTTAGAAACATGGAAGGCCAAAGCTCTAGAGGTCATTTAAGAGAGCCCAGTGGCCCCCATGATGCTAACTGCACAAGCAAGGATTGCTTGTGCAAATTAAGCCAGCAGAAGCAGGTTTGCAAATTGCATGGATATTCAAAATTTTTAAACTGGATGGTGTCCTGCTTTCTGCTTTATTTCACAGAAGTGAATTAAAAACAGCCTGAACATTAGTGGGTTTTTCTGTAAAGGATGTTCAGGCCTTGCAATACACGTCACATTTAAACTTCACTCCCAGCTTAGTTACTTGTAAGCACACCATGAATTTGGCAACCAACTTCTGGTTCTGAGCTTCAGCGAAAACATTCTTCCAGTCTCCAAAAATACCTTGAATATAGAGAAAGGGAAATTATTACCCTTGACTCTAAGGACCAAAGAGTATAATTTAAAACAAAAGACTAACATTTCTCTCTTATAATATTTCAGAATAATAATTCTTTTTTTCCTTTAAGAAAAAATATCTGACAGAAGAATACACACTTATATTTGCTTTATGTTTGGTGTCTTCAATAGAATGTGAACATAAAGCAACCACAGGAAGTTACTGGTCTGCCTTCATAGCTCTGGTATGTGCCTTGTACAGTTGCAGAAGACTAGAAAAGGTGACCAGCAGCTGTGAAACCAACTCAGAAAGCTCAAAAATGTGGCTTTTAACTGCAAGAGCTTTGTGTGCTGCAACCAGACACTACTCTAAGCTGCATTCTACCTTTAATTTAGATTTTGGAGAGCCCACAGGTGGAGGTTATCTGAGGTTCTAGCCTGATCCATGGCTAAAAGATACAGATCAATCTGTGGAGTGTCTGGATTCCATAAGTTGGCTGTGGTCCATAGGCAATCCCAAGGGTTATTTAGAAAACCCAAGAAGAAAGATCTGCAGAGGCACTCAGTCTATAGGCAATCCCCAGTAGTCACAGAAGCCAAAATAAAACTCTTCTTTGTTTTAGCTGATGCTTAGTGCATACCACAACAGAGGGTGTGCCACCTGTCAAGCAATTCTGCTAATCACATTATACAGGGCTTTACTGAACGGTATTGGCCCTTGGGGTGAAATCAATCAACAGATTCCTGAAGCACAATCGGTGTTTCTTAAACAACACCCAGCCTTGAAAATTATACATAAATATTAATCATCTATTGACCCAAATTCCTGTCTGCCCAAGACAGAGAGCTAGCATTCACCACTCCGGCAAAACACAAACAGATTTACCTTTATGGAAAAGAATCGAGCCAACAGCACCATAAGTCTCCTGAACTTTAACGCTCACTGGCTGGAAAGTGTCCCTTTCTGCAACGGCCTGGACCTGCTCAGCTGCTGGGGACAATCCAAAGAATTCAGCTACTTGCCTTACACTGGCAGTCAGGTTCTGAAAGCAGTACAGTGAAAGTGAGATATGCAATATGCTTCCTCTAAAAAAGGGAGTTACCCACATGGGATGTGCATTGCCATCACCTACTAATTTCATTCACTGTTTTCTATGTTGCATTTCTGTTTTCTGGAGCTCTGCTTTTGTATAGCCAGACTCAACTTGTCACTAAAATCAACTTGATTTTGTTCTTTCAGAAACCTGTGCCATTTCCTCTTAATTTCAGCAGATTTCAAGGAACGGGCTCAGATGTGTTTTGGCTGTCAGTAAACAGCATCTGCTTTACCCCTTTCAGGTCTTCATATATTACGACCACAGTATTATCCTCAGTGTGTTTGTTCCAGGTGAGTGCAGGATCAAAACAGGATCCTCAGCCAACTGTAAAGAAGAGAAAAAAGCATTGGTGATTTCTTTCTAACTGGGTACTTTTTTTCTGTACAACTGGAGGATTGCCTTCTGTTGCCTGTCAGTCACATCAATGCAGACAAAAAGAACAGCCCGCTCTTTCCATGGTACTGTCTGTACAAAAGAGTGACAGAGGCTTCCTCTGAACTTTTGTACGTAAACAGTTTCCACACATAAACATGAATCTCACTATGTGTTTCCCTTCTGTGACTACACTGTCATGTAAACATCTCTTAACAGACAAAGCCTGACATCAGCCTAAATCTAAAATATGGGTTGCTAAGGAGGTATTTGGCCTAATGTGGAGAAACAGTAAAGAAACAAACTGCCATTTCATTAACACTTTGAACCTGCAGCACTTCCTCCAACATTAAGTGGCAGAATGTTGACTCAATGCCACTGTCCAGCTGCCGTGCCATTCCCTCACCCTTTACTGGAAGAGCAAAATACCCAGAAGCAAAGCATCTTTTGGACATTCTCCTGTTCTGGCATTCAGCTGCCTCCTTTATCGTGACGTATGGCCATCAGGAAATTAATCACAGCACAGCTGTATTCCCACTGGCCCCATTCAGTTGTTTTTAAAATATTTTTTTCTGTTGCTTTTTCAGCTACAATCAGTATCTGTAACAATACAGGTCTGTCATGAATCCTGAGAAGAACTCATCCCTGGAGCTGTAACTGGGGACGCTTGGCACATAGTTATGGAAATGGAAAAATTAAACAGCTGTATCTTTAGGGTTTCGAAACAACACTACTATCTGGAGTGGGAGAAAGAGGTCAACAATTTTAGATCACTCATCTACCCTGGCAACGAAAGTGAGAGTATAACCAAACATTCTGCAACCAATAACACACTGGGAGCTATAAAATATTTTATTGATAAAGACATGCAGAACAAAATCACAACATGATCATTATCACCACCTATAAGGTTTTTTAATGTCAGGATGCAACGGTAGAAAGAAGTAGCTGGAAAGATTGTAAAATAGTCATTGAATACCATACCATAACTACCTAGGACCTGGGAAATAGCAAGGAACAATTTGCCAATCTCCTGCCAGGAAAAGCTCCTTTAGAAAACCACAGCTGTTACAATCATCTCCCATTTTTCAAACTATGGCAATAATTTTCTTGAAATTCTTAAGAGACTGTACTCCTCAGAGAAGCACAAACACTTCTGAAAACAAATTATACACATTAAATATTTTTGCCAGATACATTTTATTTTTTCCTGCCTCATGCAGGAAAAAATAACAGTAATATGTGGGAAAAATCTCTATCCCTTAACCAATTATTCGTTTCATCTGTGGTACATCTTGGAAATGCTAAGTATCTGCCACCATTCAGTGACCAAGTACCAGAAACACTGAAGTTTTAACCCCATGACTCTTTGCAAGGAGACAGCCAATGTCCCAGAGACACTGCTGCCACATTCATTCCCATCATGGCTGTGCAGAGAAAAGAGCTGCATGAAAAAGGAAATCATGACACTCCAGCAGTTTCAGAGCACTGCAACAGCTCCACAGATGTCCTTGCTTATGTCAACTCCAACACCCCTGGGGCTACTGTAAATTGTAGGGGGTGCTAAGAGAGCTCGAGCATCGTGAGACTCCCACTGTCTCCAAGTTGTTTTCCCTCAGTGCCACCTGCTTGGGTGCAAACAAAGGATATTGCCCCAGAATTAGCCTTGCACACTGATACTGTCAGAGAGATGACACTTGTTCTTGGAAAAATCCACCTTACCTTTTTCCTTGAACATAGACATAATTCAGATGTGTTAACAAAATCCTTATAAATGGAATCTAGTTTATCCTCTTCAGAATTAAACAGAACCAGAAGAGAGAACAGGTTTTTTTACAAGGGTGCAGCAATGATTTCTGAGTGTTGCATGTGTGAAAGAGCCCCTAATCAAAAGGTATTAGTCATCCAAAATTATCTTCTTTCCCCTCTCAGGAGAAATACTGCTGCATGACTTCATTTTAATAACTTTTGTGCAGGAGTGCAGGAGAGAGAAAAAAACAGTTTTAAATGGTTTGACAATTTCTTTTCACTAACCTGATATTTACCTGGATCTCCACATTCAATAAAATTAGTTCTGTGCTTACATGTATACTCTGGATAGCTGTAAATATCAAATCACTTAAAATCTAGACAAGCCATTTCATACCTGCACCAAGAAACCCAGAGAACAAAAAAAAGTCAGAGGTCTAAACAGGATGACAGAGCCTTCTCATTACGAAGCTTAATTCAGCATAATAGTCATCGAATGACAACACCAAAGGACTAATATAAACAAAATAATATTTTCCATTAACGAGATCCTCAGCAGCTGCTGAAGTCTGACCTTACTGACTCACTAATAACTGGAGGCAGAACTGACTCAACAATGCACTTAACTTTTTTTTAATATGATCATAACATAGTGATAGACAATAAAGGGAGCTTTCCTGTCTTTTACAGAGAGACTCACGGAAAGATTCTGGGTAGGAAAAGGAAGGAATTAACAAGAAACTCCGCTCATTCTGCTGAGGGAAGTGTCTGCCTCTCTCTGCTGCCCTGGATCAAGGGCGAAGTGGTGTCACTTATTCAATGTCACTGCCAGTGCATGTCCTCAGCTGTGCCTGTAGCTGTCTCCGTAAAGCACGTGCCAGAACAAGTGCTAGTAGAGCTGTTACGCCAGACACCTGCATCTCTCTGCAACCCTCACCCTTTGGAAGGCATCTTGCAGTAAAGCCTCCCCCATGCTGCATCCCATTCCAGCATGAGCCTGTGGCCAGCTCCTGGAGCTGCACTGTGGAGCCAGCTTCCCCAAGGTTTCCATGACTCACATTTGCCCCACTGCTGCTCCACCGATTGCTGTCAGGACAGAGCAAGGGAAGTGTGTTCACCTTGACCCACAGCACCCTCCCCGTGTCCTTGTGGGGAAGTGCCTGGAAGGCTTCCCATGGGGCCCAGTGAGATGGAGCTGTGAAGCTGCCACTGCCTCCTGTAGTGAGTCCCCCGTGAATCCAGCTGCCAGATGCACCAACATGGAAAACACAGTGCAAACAGCTTTAACCTCATGCTTTTTGTGGAAAGTTATTCCCAGAAAGGAATAAATCCCACCCTATTTTATATAAACGGCCTCAGGATGCTTGGGTGGAAGCAGCTGATATATGTCATTTATACAGTAATGTATATATAACATGTACATATTATACAATGTCTTATAATACATATATCATTTATATGCTACCTAACATCATGTTTTAACATCATGTATGATAGATATCATTTCTACCACTCTCCCATTTACATACAAATCCATGCTCACATCTGCCTAGACGTGCACGAAGGCAAATTTCATTTTAACAAAAAGCTACAATTGATAAACCTAAAATTCCTAATCTCTAAATTCCCTACGGGCTTCTCAACCATATGAGCCATCTCTGGGCACTGCTGATTCCTAAAGCTCCACTGTCTTTAATCCCGACTTCATCAATAGTCCTTTGCATCAGGTTTTCTCTCTACTACACACACCTGAGTTGGGGGAAAACTTTAGTACAGTGAGACTTCACTGCAATTTAACCTTCATAATACTTAATAAGTAAAAGGAATGAGGATAATATTACAGCTTTAAGAAACAAAGCTTTTGAATGGCCTCAATGAGAGTTCCTTCATTAAGCATGCTCATCACCATCTAAGCACAGCTAATGGCAAAGAGTTTGAGCCCTGCATGGGAAACACCCGAGAAGATGGAAGCCGGATACCAGGGCCCTGGGTTCAAGAGGGAAAGAGACCTGCAGAGAAATTTTTATATCTGCCTGGTGACACTATGGCTTGGTGGGTCCGAGTGTCACATCAAGGGGCATTAGGGAGCCCAGCAATTTCTAGTTTCGGACTGGGGCAGGTAATAATTTTCATTCTTTTTCCACTTGTCTTTTTTCACCATGATTTGCAAGGTAGAGGAAATTAGGGCAAGAAATCTATTTAGCAAAGTTTTAAAATGTAAAAGTAAACATCCAAATTGGAAAAAATTCCTAAATATTTACCTGCAGATTGTAACCATGCTGCACAACACCAATGTATCATTTTCTCTCCCTCCTGCTTTCCCATTTCCTCTATGAAACTTTCCATACAGGCTTTTCCACCAGAGTGCCTGCCAGGAAACAAGGTGCTGCATTCCTCAGCCAACCGCAGGGAGCTGTGTATCCCCTTTCCTACTGAACAACTAGCAGGGGTCTTTAGTTAGATTTTCCCCTGCTGAGCTACCACAAACTGTCCGATCTTAACAGTGTGAGATCTCTTTTCTTTTTTTTATCTACTCTTCCTTTTGCGCTGAGCAGGAGAGGTTTACTGAGTCACTAAACCTCAGAGAAAACTAGTATCATGTCTCCACACCTAGACTCTTCCAAACCCCGTGAGAAATAAAAACCAGTGCAAAGACATGACAAACAACCTCTGTGTAGGGTCCAGCAGGAGTCTGGACCCAAACCCAAAGGAATTATGGGCTCCTTAAAACAAAGGTTCACATTTTGTGCCTGCTCCTTCCTTTTTTTATTTGGCCTATCACAGTTCAGTGTTCTGTCTAACAGCTGCTACAAATTCACCCTAAACACTACAGGAATACTTTTTAAGCCCCTGAATACACCATAGTTTCTTTCCAGATCAGAATTTGCCAACCAATGCAAATTCTATGTGCTGAATGAGACCCTGACCTAGGACCATCTCTGGTTAGAGCCGCAATTACTACAATGATAATGCAATTAATTCCTTTCCTGGATCCACGTTTTCCCCAACAACCCTAAGCTTCTGCTGCTTGGGTTTATCCTGTTCACTTAAAATCCTCAGAGCAGGAATTACTTTACTACGAAATCCCACTGAGTGCAAGCAATACTTGCAAACTCAGCCACTAGGGAAAAGAGAACTAGAAAATGAATCACCCTTTAAGAATTAACAGCAAAAATATTATATCCAATCTTACAGAACACTAGCAGAGGGCAGGAGAAGCATCTTACAAAGAAAATTAAGTCCCTATTAAGGAAAATCTGAAGAGTTTTTATTTTGGCAATAAAGTCATTCCCATAATTTGAGTTAAGACCAATATGAATAATAGAAAACAATAAAAATGAAAGGAATAAGATGAATGTGTCTTTACAAACAGACCATGTCAATCTGCTTGTAGACAGGGCAAGGAACTTATAGATAGGGAAGTAACAGAAGAAACACTTAGTTCTAGAAAACGTTACTAATCAACACAGACTGTTTCTCAGCCAAGGCTGAGTTAATTCCTGAACCTAGAGAAAAAGAACAAAGACCTAATATAATTATGAATTAGGTGTTTATTCCTTTTACATAGCAAAAGGGGGGTGAATATTAGAGGGGGGCATAGAGCAGGTGATTCGGGAAGTCTGTACCTTCCGAGTACCTCAGCCAGCAAGGAAAAAGAAGAGGGAGTTGCGGCCAGGAACTCAGGATAAAAAGGCGGCTGCATCCCCCAACAATTTGAGAAACCCCATGGGAAATGCCCACGGCTTTTATTTGAATAAAGTTTCAGGACTCCTCTGTCTCTTTTTGGGACATAAACATCTAGCATTGTGGATTAATTTTCCTGACACTTGGGAGACACACTGATTATTTACTTCAGAGTTGCACAAGCCTGGGTGCTCTGAGGTATTCCACAACTCACGCACACCAGCTATCAAAAGTTTTTACTATTTATACAATTTAGCATACAAAGGAATTAGTGTTCATTGGTGCAAGTGACATAGTTCCCTCATTAATTGGCTTCTATCTTCTGTTGGTTAATGATTCTCTCGCTTCTCATGCTTATCAGCCCACGTGCTCAGTCCTTCTCTTCTTTTGGGTTGGTGGTTTTCTTGGGTCCGTGGTCTTGAATCGGTGGTCACAATCTGCCCCTGCNAATCCTGCCTTGTTGGCGTCAGGAGTTCGGCTTGGATGAGTGCAGGTGCACGGGGGTGGCTTGTTGGGCGCNCATAAATTACCTTTTACCCACTCGGAGCAGAGTTGGCTTCATCAGTTTCTTCCTTTTCTTGGGGGTTCTGCTGGATGTCTTTGTGGACCATAAATGCTGTGTTCTTTGTGTCCACTACCAGTAGTACATCCTTCTCGCCTGGCATTACTAACCTCTCCCTAGGTCTGACATTACTGAAGCATATCAGGCCCAAGACCTTAACAAGTCAATTCTATCAACAAGTGATTTGTATTTCTAACACCTGGGTATCACTTAGCGCTCCTCTGTTAGCCGCTATGTGCCTCACGGATTATTCTCTTTTCTCGTTGATTAGGCCGGAAGGTATGCAAAGACCAAAGCCCATCCTTTCTTGAGAACATTTATACTCAATTCGTATTTTGCAAGACCTGCTGCCAGGCCGGGCTGGGCCGGGCCGTGAGGGCCATGCCGGGGCCCAGCGGCCGCCCGTGGTGCGCCTGCGCGGCGCTGCGGAAGGCGCCGNGGATGAGTGCAGGTGCACGGGGGTGGCTTGTTGGGCGCACCCCCGAGGATATACCTCTGAAGAACGAGCTGCTACTGTAATTTTACAAACCCAAGCCCGCGAGCAATCCTTCGGGAGGCAGCACACGACCGCAGCAGGAGCAAAGCCGACTCCTGCGTGTTTTTATAGTAACAGCAGCGGGCCAGGTGAGGATTTAAAAGAGAGAGAGGCTGTCCGCAAATGAGGTAGGAGTTGATCAGTCCTGTTTCAGGTGTCTGGTGTTGAGCCCTTGGAGGCATGCCCCGGCTGTGTCCGCGTCTCGCAGCCTCTGTGATTTGACATTTCCCAGGCCGCGGACAGACCCGGCTGCCAGGAGGCGGCCAGCGTGGTCTTCCGGATTATTGCGCTTCGGTCCCTCAGGGGTCTTAGACTTACAACTCCGTGCCCAGATAACACAGAAATAATAAACAAAGCACCGATTTGGTTACTTCAAGGTTTGTTCTGCAGAGCAGCGGCCTTACTTTGCATGCAGGGCTCTGCAGGGTGCAGCACTGGTTGGACAGATCAGTGTCCCTGCAGGAAAGAGCCTGTCCTGCTACCTGCAGGGTCAGGGCGAGCCAAAAGGCAGCTGCTGCTTTGGCTGGGAGGGCAAGAGTCCACCCATTTCAGCAGTGGTGTGCTCTTCATGCCAAGTTCAAGCTGAGCTTCAGCTACTTGACATCGGTTTGCATTTGTTTTCCAAGATCCAGGTGATGTCAGGCTGTTAAATTTCAGCTGTCTTTGCATTTTTATTAGAAAATACATATAACAAAAACATGGAGAACTGTTTTCAGCCTATTGTGGTAACTTGGTGCTGGGCATTCACCTTTGGGGTTTTTTCTCCTCTCTTTCAATTCTAGGTCCTAGTTCTTACATGCATTTGCGTATTTTCTTCAATTGCAGTTCCGTGAGGTGCAGTGAGGTAATCTAGCAGCTCAGTGAGCTCAGAGAGGCTTTTACTGCTTTCTTTGTGCTAGTACTAGAGTGGGAAAGATCCTTTTATGAGCTGCTGTAAATAATTAAAATAGCATAAACCTGTTGTGGTTTTCTATTGGGTTGTCAGAGCGGCCCACAGAACGATTCAGTGAACATCTAAATCCGCACAAGGAAACAAAGCAGTGTTCCCTGGTTTTATTTGCATGTCAGTCTGTGAGAGGCATTCAGCTCCCTGTGAATCTGTAGCTTGGACTTGATTATCATAATTGTGAGAAAGCTCAGAAAACACTATGATGATGGGGCTGAATACAGCCATGTGATGAGTAACCTGAATACAGTCTCTGAAATTATTTTAGAAAAATAAATTCCTCTCACATTATTTAATGGTTGCTGCAAGTAAAGAGCTCAAACAAATTTCGATAAAACAGATCTAGTTAGAAAAATAGTGTATTTAATTATTCATCTTAATATATGCTGGGAAGGTAACTGTGATTTATCTTTCTTATCAGATTTTAGATACACAATGCAGAAGAGGTTTCCATCAATTCTGGAAGGTGGGTTTGTAGTCATTGGCTTCAGAAGGATGGCTGAAGCTTTTGTTGCACCTTAATGTATAAAACCGATCTTATTCTTGCTTAAAACTTTCCCCAGGAGACACTGCATAAGTTTTTATTGTTAAGGCATGGATGGCGTGTCAGACTGTTGGATAGAGACCTCAGAACTGGAGGGCTATATACTGAATAAAAACTATATATACTGAATAAAACTAGCCACAAAGTGGCTGCTCTTTAGATATGTCTAACTTAGAGTTGACATGGATTTTCCTATTTTTCAGTTTATTACAAATCCAATGAGTGGTCTGGAATTCATGGCATAAGGGAGAACGACCAAATGACATGGTTAAGCAGCAAGAACTGAAGTAAGAAAGATGTATGATTAAATAAAAAACTATTTAAGAATAATTATTTTTAAAATGTCCACATCAAAACGTCCAGTTCATCTTCTCAATTTCTTGCCTTTGTACTTGTTTTTCAGCCCTCTGTGTCTGAACTGTTTCTTCCTTTTGATGATGCTTTTCACATCCCTGTTGTGAAGCCACTTGTCACGCTCTATTTCCCACTGGATCTGTTTGACATCTGTAGGAGGAAAGGTGAGAGATAAGGAGCCGAAGGATACCTCTGACCATGATGTGACATACAGATGAATCATGTTAAATTTAAAAGTTGACTACTGTATTTATAAATGTTAATAAAGTGCAAACTGCCTTTTTTTTTGAGAAAGTTGTGGGTTTTTTCATTTCACAAAACAAACCCTACCATCTCAGAGTTCTAGACATTGCTCTGGATTTTACTAATGCCAGACACACTTCTGTTAAAAGCCGTGTTTGAGTGCTCCTAACATTTTTCAAGTGACACCAGCAAGACTTGCACAAGCTTCACAAATCTTTATTCAACTGGCATATACACATTTAATTCATTAGAATTATTTTGGGGAAACTACTTTCTGCTTCACTGGTAACTGCAAGGAGACAGTCCAATAGGTGGGGAAAGACAGCCATGCCTTGTGCCTTCCCTTCCCAAGGAATCCAGGACACTTTACCGGAGTGGGATTCACACGAATGCTTGGCAAAGAGCATCCTGCCTGTCCCTGTTTGCAGTGTGAAAGGGCCAACAACAGCCTCTCCCTCTTTTCTGAAGCCTTACTCACTCCACTACTCCCAGTTAATATTTAGCGCTGGGCCTCTCTCGTCACTGGAGAAAACTGTCACATCTTACTGACATTGAGCTACTGTCCCTGCTGTGTGGTTTCTGACCCTGTATTCCAGTTAAAGGCGGTTCATCTTTTCAGGTACAGAACCTGAAGGGAGAGAAGTAAATTACAGCATTACAACTGTCTGCTGCCTGCAGCATGTACTTACTTGCATTGTCTCTGTTGGCCATGGCGTTCATTCCGATATTGTCAAACTTAGACCCAGCGTTTTCATCCAGCAGATAGCCAAACTTTAAAGAGAGAAATTTTGGTATTCTGTTACAAAGCAACACGTAAAATGCTTGATCACTTTTTGCTAAGCACTGATCAAACCCACCTCTTCTGCAGATGCAAATATACCAGCATCTTGGAGTTTCCTCTTCTTTCCTCGGCTGGATCCTTCAAACAAAGAGGAGTATTCTTATGAGACAGAACTTCAAGTCCCCAAAGATACTAAAACAAAGTTTTACAATGTTTTAAATTTTTAATAAATGAGATCATCTGAATTAGCTATGTTGGAAATCTTTGTTACCCGCCCCCCCTAAAAGAAAAGGAAAAAAAAGTTTCCAAGCAAGAATTAAATAGCACAAATCTCTGCATCAAGTGTGAGTAACAGATGCACAAACCACCAGTACAACTCCATCCTTCTTCAAAATTCCTCCTTCAACTCTCAGCTCTTCAACAGCAGTTTGTTACTCTGAGTTATGCTGGTTGGGGGACAACCTCTTTTTCATTTATGGTTTATTTAAATCTGAACCTAGATCCAAAATGTGATTATCTACTGTAGTAAATCCCTCTGATTCCAAAGTTTTTTGCACTCTTATTTGCATTAAGCTTTCATGTCAGTGTTTTCTTACCTTCCAGTGATCCCGCAAAATTCATATCTTTCTTTTTCTTGCCCTTTTTACTGACAGATTTCAGTTGCTTGTCACTGTTCGGGTCTGATAGAAACAAAAAACCCAAATACATCAGTCTCCAATTCTCACACCATGTACATGTATTTAAAGTGCAGCAGAGACTAAAATTCCTTTTTAGGCATATTTGTCATATTGGTCCAGGTCTTTAAAAGGCAGTGCACACAAGCAAATCAGGTATTTCTTCAAGCTAGACAATTAAAAATTGGTCTGTGGTGTGCTGTTCTTTATGCTTTTTTCCACAGCACCAGAAGGGAATGATACTAAGACACATAAAATACAAAAGCTAAAAGCAGGCATTAGGTAAACCTTGAATGCCTGTGTGGTAAGTTTGGTGAAATAATAATCTCATGAAAGATTGTGTTAACAACTGTATGAACAGTTTACCTCTTCTACCCTCAGTCATCTTCCTGTGACCTTTAGTTATTCATTGAAATAGTCCATTAATCTGTGTTTTTCCAGCCACATGCAGTGTATTCTGTGTAAACTGTGCGTTTCAGTTGAACAAGTAGCACCATGCAGGTGCAAGAATCAGTTACTACTTCAGTGGTAATAAAAACTTGAGTGCATAGCTGTATTATAAGAATAAGCTGTTATTTGTGAGACAGCAATTTAAGTAAAAGTTACTTCATATACAAGAAATCAACATTAAAGAAATACAAAAATGACCAATTAGCAAATTTTCTATTTTTCTCTTTGAGCTCTTTTAGTATTAATGCCTACTGCAGCCAGTTATTTGTGTATAAAGCTACTTTCGTTATGCCAATGTTTTCAGAATGAAAAAAACATGTCTCATTTGGAAGTTTTTATACCCAGATGCCTAATTCCCACTCTCGCCTAGGAGACTGTGCCAGGAAATGCTTCCCTTAAGACTTCATTGTACAGAGAAGGACTTGTCATTTCTTTGCTTAAAAGCCAAGCTTCCCACCTAGATAGCTAAACTGGAATTTGCATGTGTAGTTACATATTAGACGACCTATTTTTAAAGCTTTTTCTTTGTGTTTTTTGGTAATAAATGGCACTTTACCTAGGTCATTATCATCTTCAGACACATCCATAAATACACCTCCCTCTTCATCCATATCCTCTTCAAAGTCGTCCTCCATACTTCCTAAGGAGACTTCCTCATCATCCAGGTCGCTGAAGCCATCTTCATCATCAGAATCCTCCCAGTCAGCACCAGATCCCTCACCACTCTGGCCTTTCTTGCCGCCTTTGGGATTTTTTTTTATATTACTAAAAGAAGATGTAACAAGCTTAGCACTTCATCTGGAAAAGTACTTTTTGCATCTAGGTGACATCTATCTACTGGCAAACACTATGTTAGGGAAAGTTCAGCATCATTGCTAACTACTGCAAACATAGGCTGCAACCTAAAATATATGTATTACACACTGAGCTACGTTTTCAACATTAGTGTAGGGAGTTGTATTGTAAAAGTCAACCATTTTAAGAAGTTCTGGACAGAATCCTATTCTGAAATTAGCCAAAATGTCAGCTTCAGTATTTTATCTCCTCTGTGTCTTTGCTGCTTTTCAGAAAGTCTTTTCTAAAACACACAAACTGCTCTGTTAAACAACAGTCGAGATCACAAAAATGTTTCAGGTTTCACTAGGAGTTTAAACTTTAATTCTCCTGTCGCCTCAAGGGAAAAAGTCTTTGTGCAAATTCAAACACTGCTTTATAGATACTTTGAGTAAAATAGAGGCTAATTATTTACAATTGGACTTGATGATCTTAAAGGTCCTTTCCCACCTAAATGATTCCATGATTAATGGAACTGCTGACTTCAGGAGAACTGAGCTCTCTGACTCTGTATCTCACAAAGCTTATTAACTGTGTTAGGTCCAGTTACAACCAGTCCTTATGGCAGCAGTGCCGTTATGCCTCATTCTGCTGCCTTTTGTACTTCGTAATTCTCTAACAGAAACCTGAGACAATGAAAAACAGGACTTTACACCGCTTACTGGGTCCCTACAGATCTCACGTAAGGACTATAAGCATGGTCATCATGATCCATTATGGGACATGCAGAAAACCAGCATTACTCAGTGTAAAACTGATATTGCTTTTATTGCAAGGTGATATTGATAGACTTTCTGAAAAAGGTCTGTGTAGTTTCACAGAGTAAAATGTTGGGCTACACTAGGTGGTGATAGAGAGAGAGTCCCTGAAGGCCAGAGAGAGAGCCTCTTTCCTGGGCCCTTCGGTGACCCTGGGACTGTATCCAGGTCACCGGGGCTGGGCAGAGAGAGGATCGTGCATTTGTTGACATGGACAGACCTGTGAGAGGTGCTGATTGTAGTTTGTGACCTTATAGGGTATTGTTTACCTGTTACCATAATAGGCAAAATCTGGGCACTATCCCAGGTGATTGGGGGACACTGTGGTGAACATCTTTCCTGTTTATATGATGTTATATCCTGTTAGGTGCTGGCATTTAGGGGGAATTCTGGCTGCGCAATAAATGACTTTGCATCTCCATTGTGTGTGTGGAGTCCATGCCCATGCGTGATCGCTGCAGTAAAACTCTTCATAGATATTAAAACAAGAGGAGTAAGAACCAATCTGAAGACTTACCCAGCAAAATCAAGGTCATCCTGGCCAACAATGGCATTATCAGCAGCTTCAAATGTATCTAGGGAGAAAGACAAATGTTATTACTACAAAACAAGCTAAGACATATGAAGTCATTGCATCCAGTAAGTAAATGGACCTGTTGGAGCAAGTCCAGAGGAGGGCCACAAAGAGCACCTCTCCTAGCACTGAAGGTGTTCAGCCTGGAGAGGAGAAGGCTTCAGGGTGACCTTATTGCAGCCTTCCAGTACCTACAGGATGCTACAAGAGAGCTGAAAGGGACTTTTTTCCAAGGGCATGAACTGAGAGGACAAGGGGGAATGGCTTCAAACTGAAAGAGAGTTTAGATTATGTATTAAGAAAAAATCCTTTTCTGTGAGGGTAGTAAGGCACTAGAACAGGTTGCCCAGAGAAGCTGTGGACACCCCATCCCTGGAAGTGTTCAGTGCCAGGTTGGATGGGGCTTTGAGCAACCTGGTGTAGTAGAAGGTGTCCCTGCCCATGCCGGGGGTGTGGAACAAGACAATCTTTAAGGTCTCTTCCAACCCAAGCCATTCTATGATTCTAGCATTGCAAAATACCTAATTTTTAGATATAGGGTCATTATTTTAAGCTTCTGAATTTATGAAGCAAATTCTCATTAGAGATACTAACAATAAAAGACAAACACAATTAGTAACAGATTCTTGTCATAACTAAGACCATATTAATTGAGTCACTAAGTAACAACCCTGATACAAGAATTCAGAATTATCTCAAAGTACTGTAGAAAATAGTTGTAGAGAGCTAACTGGGTCTTTTTAAAAATACATATAAGTAAAATTTGAAATAATAAAATAATAGACATTTTCTGGCACACTAACAAATTTAAATTCTGGAACAAATCATACACTAATTCCAAAGCAAAGTACGTGCTACAGAAGAGCTAAGACTACTGCAGAAGTTTGCCAACGACCTTACTGAACTCATAACCTCATGAAAGATGTTAGAAACTATGAGAGAAACTGTAAGCAAGATTGAAAAAGGCCAAGCAGTAAAGAAAAAACAGAGGCAAATGTTACATGCTGTTAGAGAAGGTTACTCAGACTACATTAGGAAAAGAACAAAAGGGCATGAACTGCCATTCACAGGTGTAAGTTCAAAATCAGACAACTTCCAGCCATTCAAACGAGCTGACTACTGCAGTGGTGGGAGCAAGACGTCTTTGACAAGTGGCCACCCAGCTGGCTCACACGGCGGATAGCAGCAACTGCTGTCTGCAGGAGCGTAAAGGGCAGCTGGAAGGCCAGTTTTCTCCCACTGCCCTATTCCTATTGTGTTCTTTTACACAATATGAACTATAAAAAGGATAAATTAATAATCTGAAAAAGCAGGGAATACTGGGATAGTTACTGCAAGGAAGAACACAGCCTTACCCAATGCTCTCTCAAATTCATCATCATCCACATCTTCCACACTTTCTTCATCATCCAGACGCTTTTGTTTCTCTCTCTTCTTATCAAACTTTGAATAAAATCTGAAATAATATATTGCTCTCAGACATAAAATTACAGGTGATGATCTTTATGACAACTTTTTAAATTTAAAAAAAAAAACAACCTGCAAATTGTTTCCCATGTACATTGCCAGTTGAAAACTGTAAGTGATGGTTTCAAATACATCTAAAATCAAGAGATTTGTATTTCCTTTGTTTTTCAAAGAATCAGTCACTACTGTAATATTTAAAACAATAACATTCCACTGGCCAAACATGCCAGAAGTTATTTTTAACATAATGAATTCATAAAAGGGCACAAGAAAGATGTAAAAATCTGCCTTAGACTGAGAAGGAAGAAAGGATCAAGTTCAACTTGAATATAACTGGGAAAGAAATACAGAAGATTTTCACCCATCAAGTTTTATTAAATTTTCTCCCATAGCCCTCTTCTTTCGGGCCTTAGTTTTATCTTCTGTCAGACATTTTCACCTTCATTTCATGTTAAAGAACCACCAAACACAGAAGGCAATTTTGACCATATCCAAAAGAGTACTTTGTACAGAAGACTTTAAATGTGCAATCTCAGTTTCAGCCATCTTCAATGTAACAATACTGTTAACTTTTCAGACAGGGGCATGTTTTTAAGATGCTTTTCTTTAATCTCAAAATGAACACCACTATGTATTATTTTATTTATTAGTATTATATTCCTCAATATTATAGTATCAATTAATTTAAAATAAATGAAGTTAATTCAAATACTAATTTTCTAAGGAGACACAGGTAACCAGTATTTTGATCTAATAAAAACAGATCTTTGCTAAATGCATAACACTTCAATTTCAGTACTACAACTGCATTTTTATATCATAATCTGAAAGGAAATTCAAAGAAACAGAAAGAACTATGAGTAATAAAAAACTAAATACTCTGAAAAATAGCTCCTCTGACTTTTTTTGCTTTGTTCCATTCTAATAAGCTTTGATGCTGATAACATAAACCAGCTATATTCCAGCTTTCATTATATATACCTCTAATGCATAAGAATTACAACCCACAAGATATTCACCATTACCCATTACTTAAGCCTTCTTTATTATAATGTCAACTTACTTAATTTTGGACTACAAGCCCCGATTGCCTTTGTTCATAGGTGATATTCTTTCCTAAGTGCTTTTGACAAATGTTAAAATTATGTCCAAGAAAAGCACAATCATCTTAAGTCACTCAAATTAATCAAAATTTGCAAATACTTGAAATACCAGAGAATACTTACAAAATGCAATGGGTTTTAATGGCACTGCATTAAAAAACCAACACCTAAAATGAACGTTCACAAGATTCCATTACCTGTGAAAGAATACCTCATCCACTGGGATTTTGCTTTCATCTTTGGCCCTGAATTCCTTACTGTTGACTGCAAAAACAAAAAAAAGAACTGATTTTAGCTCAAGTTGAAATGATGGTTATTCTTTTCAGAGGTTAAGCAGCACACACAGACAGAAGCAGACACAGGGTGTCATCCATTCAGTAATGGGGAGCTTATCTGAAAACCTCTTCAAACTAACACAGGGTATATGCTGCACTCCAGAGTGAAGTATGGAAAAGACCCTATGGAAACACTCAAGTGGCACAGCCCCAACCAGGTTCTCAGTTATGTATCAGCAGGGCAGGGGGTTGCAATCACCTACAGCAGGAATACATTTAAAACAGTAATGGGAAAAAAAGTAGGGAATGAGATGAACTTGCTGTCACACACCAAAACACGGTAATCACTTCTGCCCAGCATTCCCTGGCAGCAGAAATGCTTGTCAGGAGCTGCAGAGCAGGACCATGGACCAGCTAAGCACATTGAGGAAGGGATCAAGCCTCAACCTGCCTCCATTCTCAGAGGAACTGAGGCAAAATATGGCACTGCAACAGCAGATCAACTAGAGTAATGACTGGGTTCCCTGTGAAGGAGCTTTTTACCCTCTCACATTCCCCTTCCCTCCTCTTCAAAAGTAAATCAAAAGAAAGGCTACAGATTACCTCAGTGGGCAGAGATTATAATCATTTCTAAGTGACAATGGGCCCAAGTTTCTGAAACCAGATCAGCATACTCACAGGACTCTGCAAATGAACAGTAGCAGGTACCAGAGGATTTGCAATCTCAGCTCCCTACACCACAGTAGAGATCAGCTACATGCAACAACTGCAGACTTTTGTAGCTGTAGTAATATATCCATATTTTTGTATCATGTTTTATTTGTAAAACACTTAAATTCCCCAAATTCTGTCCTAAATCCTCAGTCTGCTCCTTCAACTCAGAATAAACTAAAGAATGTCACAAACTGTATAGGCTAAAATTCCTATTTTAAGCTTTACCAGCCATAAAACCAGCCATAAAAGTACATCAGCACTTACTAATCTGCATAACTAGAACCTCTTTGCAGCACAACAGACCCAAAGCTGGCAGAAAAGCACATCCCTGGGAACGCTACAGAGACTCTGCTGCAGAAGATGGTATCTCTTCTGTCCTCAAGCAGCATGTTTTACTGATAGTTTGCCCTGGTTTTTTAACTGCTGGTTCTTACACCAAATCCTGCTCTTGATTGTTGGAAATAGTGGAACTGGACAAAAGGCAGCTTATTCCTGGAGGCAGGAGGACTCTTAGCAAAATAACAGTGCCAAAGACACCTTACACTCTTCCTAACAACAGCTGCAGCTGTGGCACTGTATGGAGTAATCCATATCATTCAGTGAAAGAGCTTGATGTGATTTAAATAATTATATAGATCCATTATTCTGGTATTTTAAGCCATTTTTCAATCAAAATAAACAGAATAAAAATGGCTATAGAATAACTGACTTTCTCTATGTCATTATTTCTTAAAATGATTCAATGGATCCAAAGTTCCATCTGTGGAGATTCCATACACCCTTACAAGAAGATGAGGTCTAATCCTGAAAATCAGGCACCACCACTGCACTCCTGATGATGACACTTTCTTTTATCGCTAAGACAAACAGCATAGACAGTGCAGATGACACATCTACATCAATCAACCAAGGATTTTTTTAGTCATCATAATCTTAACTGACTTAAGGTGCTGACTTACCTGCAAGGCTCTGTATATCCTTCATAAACTGCTTCTTCTTCGGCTGCATTACCACACTGCTGGTGTTTTCTGTATCAGAATATAAATCAGAGAGGAATTTTTATTTTATGACTATTGATACAGAACTGTTAGGAGTGGCTGACAGACCAGTGGGTTGTGCTGCCATCCATAATGACCTCAAGAGGCTGGAGAAAGGGGCTGACAGAAACCTGCTGCAGTTCAACAAGGGGAAGTGCAAAGTCCTGCACTAAAGGAGGAGCAACCCTGGGTACCAGGACACAATGGGGGCTGCCCAGCTGGAAAGCAGCTTGGCTGAAAACACCCTGGTAGTCCTGGTGGACACCCAGTTGACCGTGAGCCAGGACTGTGCCTCTGCAGCAAAGAAGGCTGATGGAATTCCTGGCACTTGTTCGACCACAGTTGGAGCCCTGTGCCCAGGTCTGGGCCCCCCAGTCAGACACGTGCATACTGGAGAGAATCAAGGGATGGGTCACTAAGTTGATGAAGGAGACTCCATCTGAACGTCAGGAAACACTTCTGCACTGTGAGGGCAAATGTGTGCTGGCACAGGTTGCACAGAGAGGCAGTGGAGTCTCTGCTCTTGGAGACACTCCAAAGTCATCTGGACAGTCTGCTCTAAGTGTCTCTGCTTGAGCCCATGACTTCAGAGGTCTCTTCCAGCCTCAACCATTCTGCAGTCTTTACATCTCCCTATCCCTTGCTTATTCCTGCAAAGTCAGCAGTTCTGCACTGCGGGTGTGAGGGGATGTGACTGTCGGCTGGCTCCGGGTTGCAGACATCTCTCTGGCAGCCCTGAAGACTGATCCCACTCCTCTGTTCCACCACATGCACCCCAAATACTTGACAAGGCCAGTCTGAGAGAACGAGAATTCAGACAGCACCTATAACCAAGATCCCATGGTACAGGGAAGTGCCTACCTTTGCCTTTATTGAGTTTGGGATTTCTGTACACAAAGCGATCCAAGAATCTCATTAACGTGAAATCCTGCAAAGGGTCACCAGAGTACTGAATGTGATTTCCCTGAAAGAAGGAAAAAGCCAAAAACNCATTCTGCAGTCTTTACATCTCCCTATCCCTTGCTTATTCCTGCAAAGTCAGCAGTTCTGCACTGCGGGTGTGAGGGGATGTGACTGTCGGCTGGCTCCGGGTTGCAGACATCTCTCTGGCAGCCCTGAAGACTGATCCCACTCCTCTGTTCCACCACATGCACCCCAAATACTTGACAAGGCCAGTCTGAGAGAACGAGAATTCAGACAGCACCTATAACCAAGATCCCATGGTACAGGGAAGTGCCTACCTTTGCCTTTATTGAGTTTGGGATTTCTGTACACAAAGCGATCCAAGAATCTCATTAACGTGAAATCCTGCAAAGGGTCACCAGAGTACTGAATGTGATTTCCCTGAAAGAAGGAAAAAGCCAAAAACCATTAAAGTCTTCATTTTAGGAAGACACCATCTAAACACAGAGGACTCAATCAGCTCAAGAACAACATTAAAACATACTTTAAAAAGATAAAGACTTGGGGATACTACACCACATAACCCTGACCAAGTTATTGCTTTTGCAATTTCAATATTTTCTTATCTAAAACACGCCTCCTCCACTTTGTTTCAGTGATAAACTGCCTTGAAATGTACTGTGCTAACAGCAGTTAATACTCAGAACCATTTCAATAGCATATATTCAAATGAAAAATTAATATTTTAAATACATATTTGTATAGGTTTGAGCACTTTTGGCATGGTACTACAACAGTATTTTAAAAAGAATTTGTTCCTGTAGTAGGGTTCCCCATATTCTAAAAAAATAATTAAACAAAAAGATACAGAAAACCCTCTTAACAAAGCTTTAAGAATCACATAATACCTACATTTCTATAAAGTTAAAACTTTTGAGAGCAGTCTCCTTTACATATAACATTGCAATTCGATGAAAAGCTTGGCATTTGAGTGTATGATAGAGTTCTGCAGAGCTGCTAGTTACCCACAAAGCGCAAGAAGACTTAATAATGTATTTTCTCAAATGGCAAAAGATACGTAACACAAAATATCAAACTTCAAAGCAACAAACTAGCAAATGCACTTACTTCTAGTATTGTTTTTGCAAACAGGGCCACAGATGGATGAAAATGTTCAGAAAGCTGCAAAATAGGAGTTAATTTATTTCTAATTAAAAAGTATGTTTTAAGACCATTCCATGACCCACCAAATAACAGACATACACATAGTAGCGCAAGGCTGATGTGCTCTGCACTTTAACAAATGAAGAACTTCAAGTTCTAATCTTTTATTTGCACTATACACATTTTCACTTACAATTTTAAGTCAACACTAAAAAGCTTTAGTGATCAAAGCTAAGATCCAATAGTCAAAAAATATTATTATTGTCCAAATCTTCACTTAAAAAATTCCTATTCCCTACTCAAGAACATCAGTATTGTATGGAACATATACAAGCTTAAAGCTGAACAATGTGTCAGCTTTAACCTTTCTGCTGTTACACAAGTAGCTACTTCAAGAATAACCAAGTTCTTTTTCCTCTCTTCGTACAAGGGCCACATTAATAAACACAGCACCAGCAATGCAAGAATGTCCTACCTTCTTCAGTTCCCAAAGGCTTGTACTTTCAGCACCACAGTATAAAGGACTTCGGTGCATAGGATCATAGGAAGTTCCACTCTTCCTGCCTGAGGGGTGGACGGGAGCAAAACAACTTAAATTTTCTCAGGCAACTTTACAAGAGTATTGTTCTCATTTCCCCATGACACTAATGCTGCCCATCACTCCCAGCTGGACATCTGGGAGGTTCATCTGGCAGCAGGAAAAGGCTGTATTCAGCTGCCCTTCACAGTGCATGATCAGGTGCACAGGCTGAGTTCCTACCTGCTTCCAAGCACAGCCCTGGAAACCCCTGGCCTGTTCCAGAAGGCCTTCAGGGAGGAGTGAACCTGGGCACAAGTTCAAAGCTGGACAAACTGTTCTAGCAGGCTTCAGAAACGAGAGAGCAGCTACACATCCTAACCTTGGCTACACTGCTCTGAAGGTGTGTGAACACGGAAGCAAAGAATTCCAAGCCTGTTAACCACTAAGGCACAAATAATGTGTTTATTACAAACTGCATGAAGTGAAACATACTAGCCATAAAGTCTTTTCGTCACTGCTGAGGTAACAGATAAATTGAGCTGACTGGTCACTTAACTTAATTTCAACCAAACTTAATTTAAAAACTAAAATAATGTTCTAATCATTTAATCTTAGAAAACTCTTGATCAACATGTCACTGTTATGGACTCTTAGCTGTTAAATCATGTATTTTCTTGCTGATTTACCTCCCATATTCAGATGATGCACCCAGGAGGCTGTTGAATTTGAATTGTTTGTTTTAGCAGAACTTTCCACCGTACTTCTCTTTTCATCTTCTACTTCTTTGTCTGCATCCACAAATTTTTCCTCATCTTCTTCGGCCTCTTCTTGATCCTTAAAGCACTCTTCATCATCTGACTCCTAAAAAATGAAAAACGCTAGCAAACAGCTTTTACTTTCCATATTTACTCTGATTTTTTAGAAAAATGCACATAAAGTTCTTGAGCTACTTATAAAAATCTAAACAAATGATGGTCAATGTTTAAGAAATACAGATTTTTGTCCTTGATATGACACTTAAAATTGAACTTTATTGCTTAGAACACACAAATGTAATGGTCCCTCCCCACCTCAAGAAACATCTTAGCACACAGTTACTAATAAACAAGTTAGGGAAAGGTGCTTATGAAAACAGCTCTTACAGGAGAAGCAATGAGATAAAGAAATCATCTTATACCACGTGATCCTGTAACTGGACCCTTAACTCTGGTTTTACTTTCAGAAGCTCAGACAGAAGGTACAGGGTTCCACAGATGAAGGGTGGCATTTGTCCACAGGTGACTTGAAGTAGCCTCTTCACAAAGGCCTTCACGCGCCGCAACACTACATCTGCCTTCAGAGACTTATAGACAAGATTTAGAAACATGGATGGCTTTGAGCACGTTGCTAAAGCAGGATCTAGAAGCTTCCTGTAGGGACACACAGGAGAAAATATTGCTGATTGTCATAATGCACACAGGAGAACAACTGCTATTAACAGCCATCATCTACATTTTTCAGATTGCCATCTAAAAGACAAGAGACAGTTTGCTCCCCAGTACTCAAAACCATTAAGATCAGCCCTGAACTGTCAAGAGCTGTGTAGTATTTCTGGAATGTATGAGACACTGAAGATTAAAAAAAAAAAAGCTGCCTCGGTAAACAAAATATTGTAAGAAAATATAAAAAAACTGAGTTCAACTGAAAACAGTTTCAAAATTCGAGATGTTCAGTGTTGAGAAAGTAATCTGATTTGTTCATATGTTTAAAAAAATAGAAAGAAAATGGTTAGAAATCAGCACACTTCACAATCAGATCAGACATTTGTACGGGCAAGTTCATTTTCTACTCCAATTTTTTCCAGGCTGCCAGGCATGGTAACGCCCTTAAATACATTGCACATTCTCAGGGAACCTGAATTCCCTTTTTAAAAAATCAGTAACTTCCCCTTGTTCAACTAAACAGAAGCCTGTAAGGACCCTATAAAGAGTCTACACTATCAGTTGGGTACAAAAAAAAAAAAAAAAAGCACAAGGCTTTCCAGATACACAAACTAAATCATCTTAAGAATTTGTTAACACAATATTCCCCCTCCTCAAAGTAAGAAAAAAAAGGAAACAAGATTTTAGACTATTTACAGGCCTAATTTACAGGCGTAATTACTTTACAGGCAAGTACCTGTAAAAGTGATTTCAGAAGAAATAGTTATCAATTAGTTTCAAATAACATCTGGAATTAAAGCAAGCCACCAGAAAAGTGGCAAAATACATGCTGCATTCTCAGAACCTATCACTATCTTTTATTTTATCTTCATGTTAAATCAAAGAAATCACATGCATTTTCTTCCAGCTCATACAAAACATCAGAAATTTTAGCCAATGAGACACAAAACTAGCCAGATCTTAAAAGCAAAATAAGTGTTTCTACGATGTTAAATTAATGGTGACTACCTCTTACAATGAAATGTACATAAAAATGCAAACCTGCCACTTACTTGTATAGCGCTGCATAGTACCTATCCGACACAGTCTGCTGGGAGTCCATCACTTGAAACAGCAACATCAGGGCCTGGACACTGGTACTGAAGTTCACAAGATGCAGAACTTTGAACAAGGTGTTCATTTGCTCTTTCACTTTCTCATCACCAGTCTCAGCATAAGGGTAAGCTCTGTTTACCCCGCAGAGAAGAGCACTGAGCATTTTGGATTCAACATCTTTTTTCTTAATACAGTTCCGGAAAAAGCAGAAGTACAAAGTTATCAGCTTGTTAGCCAATGCACTTTCTTCATGACTGAGGACTATCTGATTTAGGAAGCAGATGGCATAATATTGAGTTTTCACATTGATGTTAGAGCGGTACAAAAGCCTCTCCACCTCACTGCACACTACTCCCTTCATATTTGGATGCTTGTGAAGTAACGTCTCTAAAAGATAGGAGGCTTTGGTGGCGATCTTGTTCTGAGGGTCACCCAGTTTATTCACCAGCAGAACCAGCAGAGCTTTCTCCTGCTCGGGCTTGTTACAGAGAAGCTCGTGGGAAACTGCCAGCGCTCGGGATTTCGTGGCTGTCAGACAATCATGGCTCATTGTTTCCAATGCCTGCACAAACTCTGCTATCTGCAGCTTCAGGTGATGCTCAAAGTACCAAAGTATCAACCGCCTGTCCCTTGAATCCCTGTTGCCACTCGACATCTGCACGATGTTGTTAAGCGGTCGCTGTGAGAAAGACCGCAATTTTCGATTGTCTGGTAAGATATCTGTAATGAGAAGCTCCTTGAAAGTATCTAAAGCCATAAGGCTCTGCTGCCTGCTGCCCTTTTTCTTTATGAGGTTTATCAAGTTCTCAACAAACTGGAGACTGTGGACAGCACTGTCCTGGATGAGAAGAGTCATCGCTGCCATCCTGTCAGCCAAGGTACCCGAGGACACAACAGTTTTAATCCACGCCGAGGAGGCCCCCTTCTGATAGTCTGTCTTATTCTTAAACAGGTCTGTCTCACGTTCATACAGCTTTTGGGCCAGGGCCTTATACTTGGACAAAAGTGTCTGATTCTGTGGCTCTGGAGAGAACTCGTTGGTGTATTCTAGATCATACCACTTGCCCCCCGGTTTGATCAGTATTGCTTGCCTAGCATGAAATTCAAAGTCTTCTTCCAGCCTTTCTTTCTTTGCTGAAGGCTGTTGGCCCTGATCACCTCCAGCCTGCTTCTTTTTGCTGTCTTTCACACCGCTTGCCTTCTCCTTTCCTTTTTTTTCTTTCTTCCCCTCTAGTGAAGGAGGATTAGTTTCCTTCTTGCTTTTCTCTTTCTTTGGAGGCTTCTCTTTCTCCTTGCTGCCGCCATCATCCTCATCCCCCTCCACCACCAGGCAACTCTTCGCATACTTGTCGAGCCCCAGGGAGCTGACGAACGCCTCCAGCTCTCCTTCCTTCAGGTCATCGATCGTGTCCTTCTTGCCACCGTCCACCAGTTCGCCCTCCTCGTCCACGGCACACAGCATGAGGTAATCTTGCTGCGGAGGCAGGGCACAGCTGTCACGGGCAGATCTGGTGCAGGATCTGCCAACATTCCCAAGGGTTCCCCACAGAATCCCAGAATGGTTTGGGTTGGGAGGGACCTTAAAGACCATCTAGTTCCAGCCCCCCTGCCATGGGTAGGGACACCTTCCCCTATACCAGGTTGCTCAGAGTCCCATGCAGCTTGGCCTTGGACACCTCCAGGGATGGGGCATCCACAATTTCTCTGGGCAATCTGTCCCAGAACCTCACCACCCCCTAAGCAAAGGACTTGTTGCCAACACCTGCGTGGGACCCCGCACAGCTCGGGCCCCGCAAGGGCCCATCCCGGGATGGGGTGTCCCGGCCGCCACGTGCTCCCGCTCCCTCCCGCCCGCTCCTTTACCTTGGTGCCGCCGAGGCGCAGCACCTCGTCCAGCGTGAAGCCTCCCGCATCTCCGCCTTCTCCTTCTTCATCACCGCCGTCGTCGCCCTCCTCCTCGCTGCTGTCGCCGCCCGCCTTCCTCCGGTCCCTCACGCCGAAGCCCCAGAGCGTCGCCGCCATCGCCGCCCGCCGGAAGGGCTCCTGCGCACACGCGTGACGCGCGTCCGGCCCGTGCCCCGGCCTCACCGGGGAGAGGAGGAGGAGGAGGAGGAGCGGGAGGAAGAAGACCGAGGAGGAGGAGCGAGAGAAGCGGGAGCCGCAGCGGGAGCCGCTGCCATGGTGCTGCTGCTGGCGCGCCGCGCGCTCCTGGCGGGCGGCCGGCGGCTCCCCCGTCCCGCCGCC